>JAEUYN010002234.1:0-309580 GCA_018257835.1 Euura lappo
GGCGTATTCGATATGCTGCAAAAAACTAAAAACATTTGAATTTGGATGAAACTTGGTACTCGTAGGTTTTTTGGGTCACTGATCACGAATCTGAAGTCAGATTTGCGAAATTCAAAATGGCGAATCCAATTCGCCGGGAGAAACACTAGAAACATTCGAAATCTTACGGAAATTGGTACTCGAAGGTTTTTTGAACCGCTGATCAAAAACCTGAGGTCATATTTGCAAATTTCAAAACAGGTGAGAACAAAATAAATAACGGGAAGTTCGAAGGCTGGCTCATAGTCAGCCCAAATCCGCTTGTTTTTTTTTTTTTGCACAACATATATAAAAGTAAGAGACCATAAAAAAAAAAATGGTGTTTTTCACAAGAATCCATTGGAATATCGTCCCTTATTTTTTCCGTTTCTAATAAAGATTCCGAGAAACTCTCTCTCTCTCTCTCTCTCTCTCTCTCTCTCTCCCTCTCTCTCTCTCTGTTTCTCGTCGTGCGATTGAACGGTATAAAAAAAAAAAAAAAAAAAAAAAAACGAACCACGACGAGTCGAGTGAGTCGATGAATTTTACTCGATTTCAGTCTCAAATGGGCGGAGCCCGCGGGGACAAAGGTAAGGGTAAGGATAAGGGTTTCGGCAATAATAATATATATATACGATATACCACAAGAATATCGTAGGGTAGCGACGACGACGAGGAGGACGATGCAATGGCGGGGTTCATAAAAATGTAATAAATCGTCATCCCGTCCTGCGGCGGCGGTCCAGCCGCCCCCTTTTATCGACCGTTTCTCTTTCTCTTATTTTCTCGCTATTTTATTTCACTCCTCTTTCTCTTCTCCTTCTAGCTGCTTACTTTACCGCGATTTTCTCTCTCTTTATCTCTTTCTTGCTTCTCTTATCTCGCGGTATTTTTACCCCACTCCCCCCTAGCTTTTAACAACCGCGAGTCTCTCTGCGAGCTAGCCGGACGTCAGGCCCTTTTCTCCCCCACCTAGAAGAAGTCCGATAGTCAATTAATTTTAGGGTGGCGTTACGCCACGGGACAGTCGGATCGCAATTAGGAAACCTCGACCTAGATTCTCTATCCAACAAACTGTCCGTCCGATATGACGTGGAAGATCCCTCTGACTGACTGACTGACTGATTTGGCTCTCACACAATTAGTCCTCCGTCAGCTGTCCCTTTGGATGACAGATCCAATAAAACGGAAGTAAAATTTGTTTAAATATCGTCATAATAGACGAATTGTTATCGTACTTGGATATGATTAATTAATAACTGTTAATAGAAAAAAAAAATTAATCACTAATAGAATACAAAAAAAAAAAAAAAAAACGTCATGTATAACTTAAACGAATATTATATAAGATTACATGGTGGCCACTTTTTTGCGGAAAAAAAATTCCCTGACTTTCCCTGAACTAAATATAATTTTTCCCCGACTGAAATTTGGACGAATTAGTGGTTATTCAAGTATGTAATAATAATGCTTTAAATCCATGGTGAAAGAAAATGATTTTTGCGAATACTTTTGATTGCATAAATTTCGCTGGGGATCTTTTATTCTGTCTTGTTTCGTATGACCATGAAATTCCTTTGCTTTTCCCTGACTGTTCTTCGGATTCCCTGACATTTCCCTTACTACCCTGACCATTTTTCGAATTCCCTGACTTTTCCCTGATTTCCCTGTTTTCCCTGACGAGTGGCCACCATGAAGAACCTGAAAAACGTTCGTTATAGGGTTTGAAATATGAACTGTATGTGTAATGAATTTTCTTTCGGGTTTTTAGTACTTTTTTTCCAGATTGAAATAAAAAAAAAATTGAAAAAAAAAGATGTAACAAAGTCACCAAAATCTATGTCAATTATTTTTCTCCGCATTGAGATTATCGATAAGCTCCTTTCTCTTTAATATAAAAAATGTAAAAAAAAATATATATACCTAAAGTAATAGAATATGACGAGAAAAAAAAATCAAGAATATTAATCGAGAATTTCAATCGCAGAGCGTGTTCTATGAATTCGAATGGAACGAAGCCGGTTACCCGGGTTACCCGGATATAGAGACGGTATTAGGTAATAGAAAAGTCAATAATGAGTAATCAGGGTAATCAGATCTGTTCACCGCAGGTGCGGCCCCACTTTTAACAAAACGACCAAAAGCTTATAACTTTATTTCACGTATCAAACCGTTACGAATTTGACCAATATCAAGTCAAATGAACCCCTTAATGAGAAGAAAAGAAGTCTTTCTCGATTTTTTTTTTTTTGTTTTTTATTTCCCTCATTTTCAGCAGTAGAACAATTGCGATAAACGATAAGAGAATATATGTATTATATAGTTGGGTGATAGTGATTCGGGTGGAAGAAAAGTACTCCGACCCCTTCGGTGATTTATCGAATTCTTTCGAAATCGTACCATACAATTTATAGTTTCATCCGTTCAATCAAATCTCGTTTTTCATACTATCTTCGGTAGATTTAAGGTTTATTAAGCTTCAAGCTTCAAGAATCGTAGAAACCATCGAAGGTAATTTTTTGGTTTTATTGTTAATGCATTTATTTTCACACGATTAAGAAATATATATGTATATAATACATACGAGGGATGAATGTTGGATGAGAGAGGGAAGCCTGCCCTGATTAGGTATAATCGGCTTCTCCTCTTATGAGCTTTCGTGATTCAGACCCCAAAATCGAAATTGGACACTATTACCTATAGTTAACGGGGTTGATCGTGATCCCTTAGACTAAGTCCCGATTAGCTGTTAGTGGTGATTAGTAAACGTAACCTAAACCTCCACAAACCTGAACCAACCCAATCTGAAGTTACGTAGCCCAACCTAGGCGCGCGTAATGTCCACTGTCCCTTCGCAGCTTCGGGGAGGAGGGAACTTGAAACCAAACTGAAATATAACCGCGCCTACTCCCACCGTATACTTTCATCGAATACCCGTATACATATACAATTTTTGTTGAAATATATGAAAATCAAAAAGAAAAACTCGCGACTCTTCAGTTACATTCACTAGTTTCCAATTAGTACTTTGCCAACGGATATAATAATTCAAAGATAAAGAGATATCAAAGGATTTCATGGTTAATTCTGAAAAAAAAATATATTGTATGTACTTGAAAATAAGAAAAAAAAGAGTACTTTTCCAAAAGTACTTCTGTGGAAGCATCGTTTTTCTAATTGTGAACAAACTTTGGTAATTCATAAGAGGTAATCGTAATAATAAAAACAAAACAATGCGAATGATTACCATTCTCAAAAGTACTTTTCTGCCGAAATCAGTACTTTGAAACAAAATAATCTCCTTAGGAAGAAAAAAAAGTACTTCGAAAGCAGATACTCTCACCCCTAAAGGAGTATCGGAGAATAGAAAATATTTTTTACAAAAAGTACTCTTTGAATATAGCATCATTGAAAGAAGTACGTTGAAAGAAGATCACCCACCTCTAACCAAAGTACAAATTTCTTCGATAAAGTACAAAGTACCGGAAAAAAGTATTGGAACCAAAAGTACTACTTCAACAAACATAGAAAGTACTCTTTGAACGAGGAAGTACTCTTTCAAGGAAAAAAAGGACTATCTGAAAAAAGTACTCTGTCAACAAGAAAGTACTTCCGTAACGGAAAAAAAGTACTCTTTGACCGAGAAATTACTCATTCCAACAAAAAAAGTACTAATTGAACAAAAAAAAAGTACTCTGGCGAAAAAGTATCCTTTCAAGAAAAAAAGTACTATGTCAACAAGAAAGTACTCTTCCCCAAAAAAATACTTCAACAAAAAAAAGTACTCTTTGACCGAGAAAGTACTCATTCCAACAAAAAAAGTACTAATTGAACAAAAAAAAAGTACTCTGGCGAAAAAGTATCCTTTCAAGAAAAAAAAGTACTCTGTCAACGACAAAGTACTCTTCCCCAAAAAATACTTCCTCAACGAAAAAAAAATACTCTTCCCAAAAAGTACTCTTCCGACAAGAAAGTACTTCCGTAACGGGGAAAAAAGTACTCTTCGACCGAGAAAGTACTAATTTCAACAGGAAAAAAAAGTACTATGTGAACAAAAAGAAAAGTACTCGGACGAAAAAGTATACTCTTTCAACAAGAAAGTACTCTCCCCCAAAAAGTACTTCTTCGATAAACAAAAGTACTTTTTCAACGAGGAAAAGTCCTTCTTTAACGAGGAAAAGTACTTTTTGGAAAGAAAGAGTTTCGTACTTGGCTATTTACAGCTCATTTTGGGTCGCGACTAATAGAGGTCCTATCGTATGTGGTTTTAATCTAATCTAGCCATATCTATCCTATATCGTCTATGTACCGTATGTACATACAGTCAGTCGGTACCGAGGAGGACACAGAACCCGCGATATCGTTGAACCTCAAGTTATTGTGTCTATGAATATCCAACCCCCCTCCCGAGCTTTGTGTTCGTTTGGATCGATCGGACGTCGGGCACCCCGAGAACCCGAGAGCCCGAGTCGGTTCACAACCCGCTTGCCAGAGTTTCTCTGTCCGTTATACGACCCTCCACCCATCCCTTCCCACCCTCACGTCGGGGCTGCTGCTGCTGCTGGTGGTGTGGTGGTTCAAAACCGTGGGTAGAGCCCCGATACGACCCCAGCCTGCCTGCCTCAGAGCACGCTATCGCGCTATCGTGTATAAGCCACCCCCCCGCCTTCCTCTCATCGACGCAGAGAGCGAGAGAGAGAGGACGAGAGTGAATTATATATACCGAAAAGAGAGAAAGGTAGATAAAAAGGTTTACCCTAGACTGTGAATAAACCCCGTATAGGGCATTACTCTGTGTTTGGTTCCCGCATTCGGTGTGTCGAGGCGGAGGAGGAGGAGGAGGAGGAGGGTTCCGTTTAGTCCTGATATACATATGTGAACGAGAGGGTAGCCATCATACTGGCACACACACGACAAGAATCGCTGATTAAAGGTGATACGAAAATATAAATAAAATGAAAAACAGAACGAGAATGAAAAAAAAAAAAAAATTTTTTTTTTTTTTATATTCCATCACTGCGACGGTCAACGAGTACACGAATGTTTTCTGGAATTATTTATATTTCACTTTTTTTTATTAACGATGCGCACGATCAACGAGCCGCATGCGAAGAGAGAAGTTGAAAAACGAAAAAAAAAAGTTGTGAATCGTTTTTTTTTTTTTCTTTATGTCTATAGAAATGTAAAATTGATGTGTATACGTATACAGTCTGCAATGCAGATATTCGTAGTCGATAATAACGTATATATATCGAAGTCAAAATTTGAGTCATGATTAATGACGGTGAGAGGAGTAAAAAATCTCAACTGATCAAAAAGCTCTATCAGGATATATTCGTTAATTTGCATATATTCTTCGTTCGATATCCTCAACTTCCTGTTTCTCTCTTTTCATAAGTTATTGTGAATCACCTAGAAAGTGAAAAGTTGAGTTTTCCACTGGATCTCCACGTTTCGAGGTCCAAGGTCTGGGTGTGTCTATAATATATGTGATCAAATTTTTGTCCCCACGATATTTTGAGAACGAGTGCGCCGATTTTTATGAAATTGGGCTCAATGTAAGCGTTTTTACCGAACTTAGAACTGATTAGATTTTGGCTTCGATCGGATTAGTACTTTTTGAACTATTCAAATAACAAAATTCTAAAAAACGCAACAAAAATGACGATATCTTGAGAACGAATCAACGGATTTCAATGAAATTTGGTAGCATATGGTTTTTTTGATCGCTGATCACGAATCTGAAGTCAGTTTTGCAAAATTTTCATTTGGCGTATTCGATATGCTGCAAAAAAACTAAAAACATTTGGATTTTGATGAAACTTGGTACTCGTAGGTTTTTTGGGTCACCGATCACGAATCTGAAGTCAGATTAGCGAAATTCAAAATGGCGAGTCCGATTTGCTGGGAAAAATACTAAAAACATTCGAAATCTTACGGAAATTTGTACTCGAAGGTTTTTTGAACCGCTGATCAAAAACCTGAGGTCATATTTGCAAATTTCAAAATAGCTGAGAACAAAATAAATAGCCGGAAGTTCTAAGGCTGGCTCATAGTCAGCCCAATTGTGAGCCCGCTTGGTTATTATTATTTCTTATATTAATGAACGAAGATTGTAATGAATTTTAGTCAATTAGTAACACAAATTGAAGTAAGACTTTGATCAAGACACATTTTCTAACTTTTATGAAGTAAAAAGTGAAGGAAAGCCATGAGATTAAATTCAATATCGTATCGTTAATATTAAAAAAATATTTTATGTAACAGATTAAAATATTGAAATCTGAGAATTCTCTCGTTCTATGTACAATTGTTAGGAGTATAATTTAGGTTAAAAAAGGGTCTCTAAATGCAGCGAATGAAATTATTCGCCTCTTAGAATCGAAACGACGGACAAGAGAATAAAAAGAAAAGAAAAACTTGTGGAAAGTTCTCTCATCGATATCACAATCTCCTGCGTAGTGATAATGAGATTAAGTGAAGCAGCTTCGACGGTCCGCTAAAAAAATCTGATCAGATCAAATCATCAAATTTCCGTGAAAATTCGTATGCTCTTGTTTTTCCAGTTCGATTTCTGACCCCGAATTTTTTCGTCAATTAAAATTACAGGATTAAAAAATGGGGCACCAAAAATTGTACTAATTGTAAATATTTGTAATCTTTCTGTTAATTACATATAATAATGCGCGTGCACGAACTTTCGAAATCCCCGAATTTTTTAGCGGTTTCGAGTCTACCCCGGCTCGGAAACGACGAATATCACCTTTCGCCCGCGACCGGATCGTCGTACGAGCTAATATTTTCGATCAAACTTCGTTAAAATGTCCGGCGACATTTCCGGCGACATGCCATGAATTGGCATTTCTGATCTCGGAAACAGACTTCTTTCGTGTTTCGTGGTGTTTTCGAGTTTGTCCGAACTTGTGGACGTCAAATGTCGCCGTTCGGCTCTAACATAGAGCCAAAATTTCAGGAAAATATGGATTTTCCTCATGAAAATGTCCGGCGGCATTGTACGGAGATCTGGAACGCCGACAATACGACGACATTCTCATCCGAAAGTTGCTGATCCGAAGTTTTTGGGGTCGCTGAATCTGAATATGAAATCCAAAATCTGAAATTCAAAATGGCGGACCCAAAATGGCGGACGTAATAACATACTACATACTATAACATAATATAACATTCGAAAAAAATTAATTCAACTAATTTCCAAAATGTCGATCACCAAATTACAGTTAACACGAAAATAAACGTTCATCCGAATTTTGATCAAAACACATTACAGAATAATAAATGTTCGAATAATAAAACCAGCGGAAAATTTCATCACATTTGTAATACTTTGCACTCTGATCAGTAAAACGAGTAGTTCTGAGGGCAATTCACTCAAATCACAATTCATGTGACTCATGTGATCAAGGGTCAATCGGAATACGAAAACTATGGAAAATCATCACGATAATTACTATATAATAATTGCCTTGCACGAAATTACGATATCCCCGAATTTTTTAGCGGTTTCGAGTCTACCCCGGCTCGGAAACGACGAATATCACCTTTTTTCCGGGACCGAATCGTCCTACGAGCTGATATTTTCGATCAAAGTTCGTTAAAATGTCCGGCGACATTACCATAAATTGGCATTTCTGACCTCGGAATCAGACCTATTTCGTGTTTCGTAGTGTTTTCGAGGTTGCCCGAGTTTGGGAAAGTTATACGTCGCCGTTCGGCCCCAACCGGATCTTAGTATCAGCTAAAATTTAAGGAAAATATGGATTTTCCTTCAAATGTCCGGCGACATTGTACAATGATCTGGAACGCTGGAGCGATATCGTCAACCGATTTTCATGAAAAATGGTAAGCCTAAGTATTTGGGATCGCTGAATCGGAATCCGGAATAAAAATTCAAAAATTCAAAATGGCGGATCCAATATGGCGGACGGGTTACATTATCGCGATATCGTCACCCGATTTTCATGAAAAATGGTAAGCCGAAGTATTTGGGGTCGCTGAATCGGAATCTGGAATGAAAATTCCGAAATTCAAAATGGCGGATTCAATATGGCGGACAGGTTACGTTATCGCGATATCGTCACCCGATTTTCATGAAAAATGGTAAGCCGAAGTATTTGGGGTCGCTGAATCGGAATCTGGAATAAAAATTCCGAAATTCAAAATGGCGGATTCAATATGGCGGACAGGTTACGTTATCGCGATATCGTCACCCGATTTTCATGAAAAATCATGAACAATCGACAATTTTTCGGGTAAACTGTTCTTAGATGTTTTCCATGAAGAATAATTAAAAATTATGATTAAAAACGGGTCATAGGGTCTGCAAAAAATTACATTACATCATACAAGATGTTTTCCATGAAGAATAATTAAAAATAGTCAAATGTTCAAATATCCAAATATGTTCAAATATGTTAATAGTAATAATTATCTGTTCAATAGAATAGTTCATATAAAGAAGCATTCTTTCAATAGAAGTATCCTTTTTTATTCACCTCCGCCGACAGAAACGAACTTTAGGTTAAACGTGCCAGAAGTGCATGATGTAGCAAATAATTCGGCACGTTTTTTTTACACTGGTATCCCCAGTAGACAGAAACCACTGGTCGCTGTGAATTTTACATTACAATGATGCCCAAAAAAGTTGAGAATGGAATAACTCACATGAGACTTAATCCTCCGTCATTAAAAAAAAAATATATTTTCATATTCTTCATTATCCAAATATAATATATTACATAATAACTAAACCAAGAGTTTTTCGATAAAGGCATTTTCGACGTCGTGTTTCACCCAGCTCTTGAGAACCGCACAATCAAGGCACTCCATTGCTGGCCGATAAATCCGCTCGAAGGGCTGCCTACACTCGTAACATTGTGGGGCGATTGGTTCCCTTCCGCGGAAATAACAATAGTGGAGTTTAGTAAGTCGGCTGGGAAGTGCTCGGTAAACGTTCACGATTCTGGTCATGAAATGTGGATTTTTAAATATGGTGCGGAGTCCAACGTGACGGTGTACTTACGCTTCGTCGTAGCACTCCTCACATACTTTACGAATTGCGGGGCCCATCAAGACTCTCCAGAGCGAAGCTTGGCCACACATCATTTCGCTCCATTGAGCAGTGTACCAAGACTCGAAGCTTTCCAAGCTGTACTCGGATACATCGTACCAGCAAAATGCCTCGATGGCGGACCTCAAAGAAAGTTGGGTGAAACAATTCATTTTCTTCACTTTTCTGAAGTTGATCGAAATTTGGCGAAGATGATCTGAACGTTGAAGATGGTTGCAAAAGAAAAACAACACGTAACTTTGAGAGTATTTTTTTTATATTTCCAAGGATATCGTAATTCCTTAATTATTTTTCTTGTGTATAAAACCCTTCGAACGATTCTCCAAACCCAAGTTCGTGAGAAGATTGGACATTCAATGAGCATTCGATGTTCGAAAGAAATATATGTACGAGAATTCTGGACCAAATCAAATTGAATACGGAATGTCGAATCATATTATTATCTTACGGAAATTAACGTTGGTTTGAATTTTGATCAATATCATCTGCAAAAAACACAAAAAAAAAACAAACAACGACAAGTTCCTTCTGTCTCTTGAAACTGTAGCTTGACGTTGTTTTACTCGATGTGCGTTTATGAGCAGGAATTGAATAACATAAAAAAATGTCAATCACCGTAGATTTTACAAAGAACAGTCGGCATATGCTAATTCAAGAGAATATTCCACAAAAGTGAGTGTACCATCGCAATGTGGTGTGTCGATGGCTTGAAACTACCCGAATAATTTTAAATGTGCAGCTTGGTTGGGTTCATCTACGAACGAATAGGATTCCGTACCGTCGAGTCAGAACGGTGCTATTACATCTCGTTAGCCACTGGAAGTGGATCAAATTTAATCATAATCGTGCGGGATAAACCGGAGGAATTCGAAAGTCAAGCCAGAAGGTTGCAGGTGTGAACAACATTTTTCTTTGTGCGAAAATTGATACTCAATCAAAAACATGGTTCTTCAAGGTCATGAAAATCGAAGCCTGTGTGCCGAAATACAATGATGATTTGGGATTATTCGAGTTCCATGTGCACACCGAGACACAGATACACTATTTGCACAAGCGCATTTCTGCTGCCCGCTCCCATTTTTATGCGGGTCGGCTCACGGTATCGTCGATTCCCGCGCGCTTTGGAACGAACTTAGAAATCTTGGTCTCCTGGCCTCGAGAGACATAACCTCGGGTGATTTCTCGCCTGACGAGCTAAATTCTCATTTCGCAGTGTCGCGCAGCTGGATGCTGGGTGGAAATTGAGGAATTTTTACGAACCTGCCCGCTCAGTTTACAACGATTCCAACTTCTATTTCAGTGATGTCTCACCGGAGGCACTGTCTAAGGCCATCACTCACTTTTCTTCGCAGTCCCGTGGCGTTGACGACCTATCCTGCGGAATATTAGGGACTCATTACCGGTAATCTTTCATTATCTTGGCCCTTTTTAATGTTTCCTTGAACTCAGCCGTTTATCGCCCCAGTGGAAAAGGCGCGCGTCTACCTCTCGCTACAAGGTCAAGTCCCGTCATCCCTTGATCAATTCCGCCCAATCGCTAATCTCTGCACCCTATCCTGGGTTTTCGAGCGTGTTGTTTTGGAGCAGATCATGGGATTTCTTGACGAGCGCAATTTGCTTGATGCGCGGCAGTCTGGCTTTCGCCCGGGTTTTAACACCCAGTCCGCGCTGCTCAGACTCACGGAGGACGTTCGCCATGGCATTGATAATCGTCAGCTTACTCTTTTGGTTTTGTTTGATTTTAGTAAAGCCTTTGATTCGATTCCTCATTCCGTTCTACTGGCTAAGCTCCTGGCTCTCGGTTTCTCCCAGCACGCATTGAGGTGGATCTCCAGTTATCTTCAGGGCAGATCCCAGGCAGTCGCTGCCGGTGGTGGTGACCTGTCCTCCTGGGCCAAGCTAGATCAGGGGGTTCCTCAGGGCTCAGTGCTGGGGCCACTTCTTTTTCTTCTTTTTATTAACGATCTGTCCGGAGTTCTTCATCATACGCAGCACCTTATCTATGCAGATGACCTACAGATTTATCTTCGGTGCGGGCTGGGAGAGCTTGTTGGGTCTCTGGCCAGGTTGAATGAGGACATCGAGGCTGTATCGGGCTGGTCCTCAGCGAATGCTCTAAAGCTTAATGCTGGAAAAACTCATTTCATCTATCTAGGCAGTGCTCCATTACTCGCCAAGTTGAATACGCTGGATCTGCCTGCGGTCACCCTCAACGAAGTCCCGTTAGCCTCTTCTCACCTGGTGCGAGACCTAGGGTTACTCTTGGACAGTCGACTAACTTGGTTCTCGCAAATAGATGCTGTGTGCAGCAGAGTTCACTGCGTTCTTCGTCAGCTCTCCCCCTCTCGTGCGATGCTGTCCTTTCCTCTGCGCAAAAAGCTTGTAACTGCGTTAATCTTTCCATTTTTTGATTACTGCTGTGTGGTCTACAACGATGTGTCCGGGGTTGGAAACTCGCGCTTGCAGCGCCTCTTGAATATCTGCGTACGTTTTGTCTGTGGTGTAGCCCGGGCGGAGCATATTACGCCATACCGCAGAGATCTGGGTTGGCTCACTGTTAGCGATCGGAGGCTCTATTTTCTTGGATCGTTACTCTACACGACGTTTTACTCCGGGAAGCCTACCTACCTGAGAAGTCTTTTCGTTGACCGAGTGAATGCGGCCTATGGCTCGTCCAGGCTGGATAGAGGCCACTTTCTTCCTCCGCGCTTTACGACTGAGGCTTACCGGAGGTCTTTTGCGGTCGCGGGGCTCAATTTTTGGAACTCCTTGCCGGCAAGCCTGAGAGCAGCTCCTACTTTACCGGGTTTTAAATTTCAACTCTACAAATATCTCTTTGACACTGAGCGTGCACGTCGGGATGGGTTCTGAGTAGTGTGTTTTCTGTTTTAGTTAAACTCTGACTTTCAATTTATAATTTTATTTTTATTTTTTCTTACTTATGGTCTATTTATGTTAGTTTTGTTTTTATATTTGCTTAGTGTTAGTTTTATCTTACTTTAGTTTTATTTTATATATATATATTTTTATTTTTATTTTAATCTGACTTTGATTGTTTCTGTCCTTATGCAGGCCTTTCTTTTGTTCCAACTTGAATTATCTCCGTCTTTCTGTTTTTCTCTTTATATTGATTTTGTATTTTATTATTTTGGTATTGCTTTGTTTATTTATCTAGTTTGCAGTTTTTTCTTTATGTTCACTCTCTCTATATACTTTTTCAATTTTCAAACTCTGTGGTCAATTTATAAATTTTTATCTAATCTTTACTTTCTCTTCTTATGTTAGTCTTGCCTCTTTAATTCTATCAGTTAGTTGTGAGTTTAATTTTCTTTTTATTGTATTTAGACATATGTATCTCACCATTGCCCAATATTGCTATGGGTATAAATAAAGATTATTATTATTAGATATTTTTTTCAACTATTAGAATCTGAAGTACAGATTTTACCAAGGTATCAGGTGTGTGTCGAAGAAGAAGATAACTGATGCTGCTATCGACTGAGCCTTTTTGATTCTTTAAGGTCATAAATCGAGCCTGTCTGCCGAAGGATATAATGATGATATGGGATTATTCGAGTTCCATGTGCACCAAGGCACAGATACAGTATTTTTCAGCTATCAGAATCGGAAAAACATATATAATAATGCGCGTGCACGAACTTTCGAAATCCCCGATTTTTTTGACGCATTCTAGTCTACCCCGGCTCAGGAACGACGAATATCACCTTTTGCCCGCGACCGGATCGTCGTACGAGCTAATATTTTCGATCAAACTTCGTTAAAATGTCCGGCGACATTTCCGGCGACATGCCATGAATTGGCATTTCTGATCTCGGAAACAGACTTCTTTCGTGTTTCGTGGTGTTTTCGAGTTTGTCCGAACTTGTGGACGTCAAATGTCGCCGTTCGGCTCTAACATAGAGCCAAAATTTCAGGAAAATATGGATTTTCCTCATGAAAATGTCCGGCGGCATTGTACGGAGATCTGGAACGCCGACAATACGACGACATTCTCATCCGAAAGTTGCTGATCCGAAGTTTTTGGGGTCGCTGAATCTGAATATGAAATCCAAAATCTGAAATTCAAAATGGCGGACCCAAAATGGCGGACGTAATAACATACTACATACTATAACATAATATAACATTCGAAAAAAATTAATTCAACTAATTTCCAAAATGTCGATCACCAAATTACAGTTAACACGAAAATAAACGTTCATCCGAATTTTGATCAAAACACATTACAGAATAATAAATGTTCGAATAATAAAACCAGCGGAAAATTTCATCACATTTGTAATACTTTGCACTCTGATCAGTAAAACGAGTAGTTCTGAGGGCAATTCCTCAAATCGCAATTCATGTGACTCATGTGATCAAGGGTCAATCGGAATACGAAAACTATGGAAAAATCATCACGAAATAGCCATCAAATTCGCCGTCCCAGAATTTGTCCAAGTGTGGAATAAATCTCATCGATGTGTAATGAATGTGAAGAAGAGTCAACGTAGAATAGTAGCTGACATCACAACTCTACTGTCATTTGTAACTAGCTTCTCGAAGTGGCCTTTGAATTGACGTTTTTTCGCTCGACTTTCAGGAAAATAAGACCGAAAAATGTCAATAACAGCAGATTTTACTCAGAATAGTCCGTACATGTTGATTCAGCAGAATATTCCGCGAGAGTGAGTTATCATTACGATGTGGTGTGCCAATCACTCGAAACTACTTGAATGAGTTGAATGTGCAGCTTGGTAGGGTTCATTTTTGAACGAAAAGGATTCCGGACTTTCGGAGCAAGACGGTGTTATCATATTTCACTGGCAAATGGGGCTGGAAGAAATATAGAAATAATCGTATGGCATAAGCCGGAAAAATTCGAAAGACAAACCAGCGTGCTGCAGGTATAACATAAACAACATTTCTTACCATAGAAAGCTACCTATTTCTGGAAATTGATATTCATTTGAAAACATGTTTGTCGAGGTCATAAAAATCAAAAGCTGCGTGCCAAAATACGAGGAAGAATTGGGATTATTCCAGTTTCACGTATACACCGAGGCACAAATAGAATATTTTCATCGATTACGAGAATCAGAAGTCTCGATTTTACCCAGGTATCGCCTGTGTATCGAGGAAGAAAGAGACTGACAAGAAGAAAAATTAGGTGAGCTATTATCCGGAAAGATCAGAAATTGTGGAAAACAATCCAAAAATTGAACGTTCATTGGTTAAAGGACTGGCAGATAAATCCCGGACAATAAACGTTTGACTCAAGCTGAATCAATCCCGTGTAGAAATTTGTTCAGGAAGGCCTGACCAATGTTAGGGCCCACATTAGAGTGTTCAATTCCGGCCCCGACTGAAAATGTAACATTTCGCGCATCAGGCCCTGATATTTTTAATTTTTTTAGGATAATTGAGCAGGCCCCGGTCAAGCCGTCATATACTGGCACTGTCAAAATCTTAACAGTATGTTTTTGAGGATAGCTTATTAGGCCCTGAGCAATACCCTCACAATTGCCTGATCAGGGCCTGATCAGTTTGTTATTCACGTTCGCTTCGTTGCGCGAAGCGTAAATAAATATACCGCTTAGATTGTGACGAGGTCAGGGCCTGATCAGTTATCCGAAAACCAGATCGGGGCCCGCTGTGCCAAATGTTACATGTCATCACGAGGGCCCGACCTGTGCACAGGCAAAATAATCAGGGCCTGATTTGCGCCCTAACCAAATTTCTACACGGGAAGTTTGAGAAGCAGATGACATCGTGGGCAACTGAACGTCATCGAGGGAGGGGTCACTGACTTTGGCGTGCCCACCCGCCAATGGCCAAACCCTTGGACTGAGAAGCAGATGACATCGCGGGCAACTGAACGTCATCGAGGGAGGGGTCACTGACTTTGGCGTGCCCACCCGCCAATGGCCAAACCCTTGGACTGAGAAACAGATGACATCGCGGGCAACCTAACGTCATCGATGGAGGGTTCATTTTACTACATTATTGGGATTATAATTTTACCATATTGAGCAAAATTATTTAAGAAAAGCTGGCCTGTCACCCACCCCCTTCGATGTAGCTGATTTTTTGTGAGCATGTTACCTAGGGGCCGTTCATAAATTACCTGAGCACTTTTGGAGCCATTCTTGATATTGTCTACTACATAAATATTGTCTATTACATAATATAAATTCCATAATGAGAAACATTGTATATTCTTCTACCGACAGAAGTCGAGGCGGAATGGGACGAAAAATGCAGTTCGAATGAATTAGAGAATAAAAAAAGTGATTTTTTCAAAATTCGTTGTACTATGTGTATTACGGAATAGGACGAAAGATGCTGTTCGAATGAATTTGAAAATGAAAAAAGTGATTTTTTACAAATTCGTTGTACTATGTGTTTCGTGTTTAAATGTGATAGACTGAAACTACATACAACAGAAAATAAAAATACGTCATATTACATACAAAGAAATATTGTCTATTCAATAAATTCCATAATGAGAAATATTGTACATATGTTCCATATTTACGTATAACTACAAATATCTTACACGGACAGGACTGTAATGACATCACTATCGTTTCCACACCACTTTAAGTGCATGATGTAGTAGATAGTACGGTGCGTTTTTTTTTTATAGTGGTATCCCCAGTAGGCCTAATCCACTGGTTGCTATGAGTTTTACATTGCAATGATGTCCAGAAAAGTTGAGAATAACTCACGTAAGAATTTGTCCCCTGTCATTAAAAGTTCTTACGTAAGTTATTCTTATCCTTTGTAGAATGGAATTACAACATCCTCTGTCATTAAAAAATAGTACAGGCAACAGCGGAGCGAAAACAGCGAGTTTTCATCCGCAAACGAGGACGGAAACCAGTCGATTGCCGGTCCCTCGTCTGCCGATGGAAACTCGCTGTTTTCGCTCCGCTACCCGCTGTTTTCACTCCGCTGTTGTAAAATAGTATATTACACACCTAGGCCAGTAAAATTATCAGATCACACGCAGGGGGTGGTGAAAAATAGCATACAACCCACGGGAGTGAAAAAGGCCATCCCAAACTGTGTTCTTGCCACCCTCACCTTCGGCTCGGGTGTCAATCTCACATGCAGTTTGGAATAGCCTACTTTCCCTTCCTAGGTGTGTAATATACTATTTCTGCTCGACGTAGCCGGAATGTGGCAACTTTGTTTAGCGCAGCGGCCAGAAACTTGCCACTTTCCGGCCGGAGGGTAGAAACAAAATACATTCATAACTGAACCAATATTTTATCGATGAAAATATTCTCCACGTCATGTTTCACCCAGCACTCGAGGGCTGCACAATCGAGGCACTCCATTGCTGGCCGATAAATCCGTTCGAAGGGCTCCCTACACTCATAACATCGTGGGGCCGTTGGTTCTCTCCCACGGAAAAAACAATAATGTAGTTTCCCAGGTCGGTTAGGAAGTACGTGGTAAGCATTCACAATTCTAAGCATAAAACGTGGATATTTGAATATGGCGCGAAGTACAACGTAACGGTGTACTTACTGGAGGTCGTAGCACTCCTGACAAACTTCACGAATTGTGGGGCCAACCACCCGAACTCTCCAGAGCGAAATTTGGCCACACATCATTTCGTTCCATTGAGTAGTGTACCACAACCCGAAGTTGTCTAAGCCGTACTCGGATACCTCGTACCAGGAAAATGCTTCGATGGCGGACCTCAAAGAAAGTTGGGTGAAACAATTCATTTTCTTCAATTTTCCGAAGTTGATCGAAATTTGACGAAGACGATCTGAACGTTGAAGATGGTCGCGAAAGAAAAACAACACGTAACTTTGAGAGAATTTTTTAATTTGCTGCTTTGTTCCACTGTCACATCGATCTGTCAATTGAATTTCGACTGTGGATCACGAGAAACGCTTCGCACGAGAAAATGAGTGAAATCGCTCATCGTAAGTAACAACTTTTTCAAATTTTATTATTGACACACATTATCTCCTTCAATAGAAGTGTAATTACTACTTGGCCGCGTACAACACAAAAATGCTTAGCTAAAAAGTCTATAGACTGAAAATTGGAGCGAGGAATAGCTCACGTATCAACCTCTGTCACAAACATTTTAGTATGACACGAATGTTATTTTATTCTTAGTATTTGAGGACGGTTTGGACGACCAACTGGAGGCTGCGGCGAGGAGAGTAGAGGAAGAGATGAAGAAGGCCGATAGCGAGATGGAACAGAAACGTAAAGAAACGGAGGTATCATTGGCGATCGAGAAAAAAGAGAAAGAAAGCCGTGAAAAAAGAGAAAGAAAGAAGAAAAAATAATGATTGCAACGTTGCATCATTCGGTCTCGCTGCATTAATTTTCTTTCCGAACAAATTTATAACATACGATGATGAAGATTACCAAATAAAAAAATTATGAAGCATAATAGATCCGTTGTTTCACAGTTTATCCCATTCTGTTATCCATCACAAGGATTCGCCATTAATTAAGCAAAAAAATATAGAAATTACTGTATATATTTAAGACATAGTACGTGTCAAAGGTCACGATTGATGTACGTTCAGGACACGGACAATTATACACCAGGGTATCTTTTCGATGGAGATTTCTGTGAGGTTCTAGGAGGTTCTTTACATGGGGTTTGCTATGGTTCTTCATCTGTAAAACATTGGGGAATTTCGAAACGCCTATGGAGTTATATCGTACACGAACACGAAATTGAGTACTACCATTACGACGTGATGTGTCCATCGCTCGAAAACTACTCAAATATTTTTAATATGCAGTTTGGTGGGCTTCATTTTTGAACGGAGAGGTTTTCGTACTTTCGAGCCCGACCCTTAGACTGAGAAGCAGATGACATCGGGCAACTAGCGTGAACGAGGGAAGGGTCACTGATCTTGGCATGCCCACCCACAAATGGTCGAAACCCTTTTGATAGATAAAAGAATAGGATAAACCGTGAATCAACGGATCTATTATGCTTTATAATTTCTTTATTCGGTATTCATTCGCTTATATCTTGGTGATATGATCGTACGTTAGAAACATGGTCAAAAGAAATGCAATGTTACAATTATTATTTTTCCTCATCCTTTCTCTCTTTACACGGGCTTTTTTCTCTTCTCTCATATTCGCTAATGAGACCTCCGTCTCTTTTCGTCTCTGTTCTCTCTCGGTTTCAGCCTCCTTTGCCTCCTCCTCGACACTCGTCGCCACAGCCTCCAGTTGTTCGTCCGAACCATCGTCGAATACTAAGAATAAAAAGAAATTCGTGTGATACTGAAATGTTTGTGACAGAGGTTGATATGTGAACTATTTCTTGCTCCGATTTTCGGTATATAGATTTTTTAGCTAAGATTTTTAGTATAAAGTGGACAAGTAAAAAGTACAATTCTTTTAAAGGAGATAATGCGTGAATAATGAAATCGGAAGAAGTATTACTCACGATGAGCGAATTCACTCATTCTTCCGTGATCCGTTTACCACAGTCGAAATTGATATGACAGATCGACGTGACAGTAAAACTAAGCAGCAAATGAGGGTAGTAAATATATTCATATACCTTGCATGAATTCATTGGCTGTAATCATGAGTTTACAAAGAGATAGTTTATCATTTTAGTGTGAGACTACGTTGTTTTCATCAGTATCTACATTATTTTTCAAATCTTTATTATGTTGCGTGTTATGTTGTTCCTTCCACCGATTTTGAAGTTCTTTTTGTCTTTCCAAACGTTTTCGTTTTTGTGTTTCTTTCGAGTCAATTTTTTCAGCTTCGTATTCAGTTTGAAATTTGTTCACATTTGATGAACATTCGGTTGTGGTGGACGAACTAGATTGACCTGATATCTCGCTGCCTAGAAGTCGGATCTCAGCAAAAGCGAGAAGTGTTCTCCGAAATGCATTCGTGCATGAACTCTGTATTATGAACACCAGTTTAATCAGTAAATTTAATCCGTATCATTAGGGAATGCAAATAAATCATGCCAAATAGATAACTTACAGCACGTGCTTTGAAGATAGCTAACCCTTCGGTTCGTGCAATTGATTCAGAATATCCAAAGTCTTGGTGGTATCGTCCAGTATCAAGCTTCACTTTCATCACCGTGGCACATCCCACAGTGACAGATTCATTTTTATGACTAATAAAATCTATTTGAAAATATGACTTTATATAGCATAGACTTATCATTTGTACATAATCGCCCTGCGACACTGAGAAACAGAAATGGTTGGATTTACAGAAGATATTGAAGAGATACTGATCAACACAATGAGAATACTTATTTGCAGTGGGACATTTAGTAATTCTATTTCTCAATGTAGATTATTCAAACGGAATGAGGGATAGTACCTGTTGTTTGGCTCACAACTTCGTGTGACCAACGACATCGTCCGAAAGCCGCATCCGCTTTTTCAATTAAGTTCAAGTACACGGTTGGTGGATTAGCATCTTGCATTTTCAAAAAAGGTTAAAATTGGTATGCGTTTCAAACGATTTGATGACGTACGAGCGACAGAAGCAAGATTGAAACATGACAGAATCAAAATAAAGACAAGAAGGACATTCACACCTTTTGTTCAACGTCAAATTTGACGTTTTACATTGCTAAGAACTTTGTAAAGCGAACAAAGTTTCCAAAGATTGCCAGATATCCGTAGAATAAGTACAACGTGGTTGTGATTTTTAAACATTATATCTTTCCGATATTTGCCGAATATACTAACTAAACCAGCGAAGCCAGAAGCTACCTCTAGGTAACTTCAATACTTAAGATCGTGCGTAAGATCGTTTATCATTGCTTATAGATACTAATTTTGATGTGCTATTTCATTAACAGAGAAATATTTCAAAACGTCCAAAGCGGAAAGTACCAATTCAGCCACAACCAACAGCAGAATTGTCTCCTATCTCGACTCTTTGGAAGAATTGAATTCTGGTGAATCAGGTTAACTCACATCGCAAAGCGAGGTCGGATATACAGTATATACCTACTTAGAAGTTTCCGTTCAAACATTCCGTAATGTTAAGAAAAAAAATGGAGTGGTCAAATCAATCTTCTTTAAGAAACGAAAATTTGAGTGGTTTGAGTTCGGATATGGTAGAAATGATAGTCAATGAGCGCAAAAAGCTAGAGGATGAGCATATGAACAAATTTATCACGTTATTGGAAGAAAATACTGGGTTTAAAATGCAAACAACTCTTTTGTATCAAGTACCCGAAGAAATTTCTCAAATTCATCCAAATGACAAACACATCCAAATTTTATTCACCCACAGAAAAAGAGGCAAGGAGACAGATACCACAGTCACAGACACCGTAGAAGGGCATTGGATTTGTTCATATTACGACAGCAATATCATTCGCATTTACGATAGTATGAATAGTAAATCTTTGAACACAGTTGAAAGTGTCTATTTGAAAAAATTGTTTGACTTCAACCCAAAAATTGTATTCTGCGAAGTACAATCGCAACAGAATGACGTAGACTGTGGACTTTTTGCTCTTGCCTTTGCTGTTTCATTAAGCTTGGGTTTCAATCCATCAGAAATTTCGTATGATCAATCCAAACTCCGAACACATGCTTTTAACATATTAGTCAACAACATTTACACCCATTTTCCACATACTACGAATAATTTGACAAGAAAAAGCTTCGAAGAAGGTTCATATGAGCGAAGACTAAGAATGCAGAGTGTCAGCAAATATATATTGAAATCCAATAAAAATATCAATGAGGTAGAAGTATACGACAGCAAACGAAAAGAATCAGCGAATAGAAACATTATGCGACAGCAATTTAATTTTCATAAAGAAACCATCAGGTTTTCCTCTCAAAAACGAAATCAATCAGAATCAGATATATCACGGCAGCAATCGGCGCCTTCAATTAAAAAAACAAAACTGGCCAAGAGTCAAGATTCAGATAAAAATGTGAATGAAAGTTTAGATATCGTGGAAAAACATAAGTTATCACAATCGCGAGAAATACTACCTGATAACACAAAATCGAGGACTATTATGAAAGATGCAAAAGACATCAGGTGTGATGGTAGCTCAGAAGAAAACAGAACCAAGGGCATGATATGTGATAGTAGTTCAGATGAAAGTATAAACAATTCTGTCAACCAAGATTGTTTAGAGCATGGTCAACATGTGAAATATTTGAAAGAAAAAGATACTTCTAATACTTTGAGTTCGGATATGGTAGAAATGATAGTCAATGAGCGCAAAAAGCTAGAGGATGAGCATATGAACAAATTTATCACGTTATTGGAAGAAAATACTGGGTTTAAAATGCAAACAACTCTTTTGTATCAAGTACCCGAAGAAATTTCTCAAATTCATCCAAATGACAAACACATCCAAATTTTATTCACCCACAGAAAAAGAGGCAAGGAGACAGATACCACAGTCACAGACACCGTAGAAGGGCATTGGATTTGTTCATATTACGACAGCAATATCATTCGCATTTACGATAGTATGAATAGTAAATCTTTGAACACAGTTGAAAGTGTCTATTTGAAAAAATTGTTTGACTTCAACCCAAAAATTGTATTCTGCGAAGTACAATCGCAACAGAATGACGTAGACTGTGGACTTTTTGCTCTTGCCTTTGCTGTTTCATTAAGCTTGGGTTTCAATCCATCAGAAATTTCGTATGATCAATCCAAACTCCGAACACATGCTTTTAACATATTAGTCAACAACATTTACACCCATTTTCCACATACTACGAATAATTTGACAAGAAAAAGCTTCGAAGAAGGTTCATATGAGCGAAGACTAAGAATGCAGAGTGTTAACAAACATATATTAAAATCCAAAAGAAATATCAATGAGGTAGAATTCTGCAAACGGAAAGAATCAGCGGAGAGAAAAATTATGCGACAGCAGTCTAACCTTCATAAAAAAACCATCAGGTTTTCCTCTCAAAAACGAAATCATTCAGAATCAGATATATCACGGCAGCAATCGGCGCCTTCGATAAAAAAAAAAAATATGAACGATAGTCAAGATTCATATGAAAAAATAAATAAAAGTTTGGATACTGTTGAAAAACATAATTTACCGCAATCACGAGAAATACCTCCTAATACCACAAAATTGAGTACTATTATGACGTATGACAGTAGTGCAGATGAAAGTACAGACGATTCTGTCAACCAAGATTGTTTAGAGCATGGGCAGCGTGTAAAATATTCGAAAAGAAAAGATACTTCGAAAAAACTTTTTCTAAGTGGTGTCAGTGATTCAATTAATGAAGATTTAATCACCCAGCATTGCAGTGGAAAAATGAACATAACTTGCAGGTTCTGTAATTCTTTAAATTTCATCGAAGAGGAACCATACGATAACAAATTTAATAAATGTTGTCATAAAGGAAAAGTTAAATTACCAGAATTCAAGGATTATCCAATCATTTTAGAAAATTTGTTAACGGGAAAATGTCAGTATAGTAAACACTTCAAAGAAAATATTAGGTCGTATAACAATGCTCTTGCATTCGCAAGTATGGGGGCCAAATTAGACAATCTTTACGGAAGAGGACCATTCGTTTTTAGAGTTCATGGTCAAATATATCACAACACTTATGCAATACATCCGAATGAGAATGAGGAGAGAAAATATGGGCAATTATATGTTATCGATTCATTGCAAGCGAATCAAGAGAGATTGAATAATAAATATAATTCAAAGTGTAACTTAGATTTATTAACAAGTTTAGATCATTTAATTCGAGAAATAAATCCTTTTGCACAAGCTTTTAATATGATGGCCGAATTAGAGGAACAGGAACGAAACAAAGCAGAATTTGAAGGTAGAATCGTGAAACCAGTTCGTATGTGGATAAAAAAAAATTCAAATCAAGATAAAAATCGTTTTAATGAACCCTCTTGCGATGAAGTAGCAATTGTTTTCACAAGTGAGGATGGCGAACCCCCAATTGATAGAGATATATGTATACACCCAAAAAGTGAAGAGTCAATCCCAATTTCAACTTTGAGTCCGAATCTAGATCCTATGACGTATCCTTTATTATTTCCCAGAGGGGAACATGGTTGGACAACTGGTCTCAGACATTGTTTTGGAAATCGAAATATAACACCACTGCAATATTACAGTTATCGCTTGGCTTCAAGAAAGTGTTTTAATCCTTGTTTATCTGCCGGAAAATTAACACAGCAATATATAGTTGATGTTTGGAGTAAAATTGAAGGTGAGCGATTGAAATATATAAGAAAAGAACAAAAACAGTTGAGATCAGATTTATACAGTGGATTAATGGATTATTTACAACGTAAAGCCGACGATAATGATGTTAATAGACCCGGAAAAATAGTTATTTTGCCATCTTCGTTTCAAACGAGTCCTCGTGCATATCAACAATTATACATGGACGCGATGTGTTTAGTTCAAAAACATGGAAAACCTCAATTATTCATAACCATGACGTGTAACCCCAAATGGCCGGAAATTGTAGAAAATTTAAAAAAAGGTGAATCAGCTTCAGACCGTCCTGATTTAGTAGCTCGAGTTTTTCAAATGAAAGTCAATCAACTTAAAAAATTGTTAATTGATCATCAGATATTTGGTAAACATACAGCATACATTTACGTTATCGAATTCCAAAAGAGAGGCTTACCTCATATACATTTGTTAATATTTTTCGAAAAAGAATACATTATTCGAGATGCCGATACAGTGGACAAAATAATTTCAGCTGAAATACCGGATATAGACAAAAATCCACGCCTATATGCAGCAGTGAAACAATTCATGGTGCATGGACCATGTGGTGAAGAGTATCCTGATTCACCTTGCATGGATCCCCTCACAAAAAAATGCACAAAACATTTTCCTAAATTATTTTCGGAGACAACCAAACTCAGCCATGATTCATATCCAGTATATAGACGACGTAATAATCAACGGATAATCTGTTACAGAGGCATTAATAAATGTAAAGTAGCAGATAATAGATCCATTATACCACATAATCCATTTCTTCTGTTAACATTAAATTGCCATTGCAATGTTGAAGTATGTTCAACAGTGCGATGGATTAAGTATCTATTCAAATATTGTTACAAAGGACACGATTGTGCCTCCGTGGAAATATATGATGAAATATTGCATTATTTATCCACACGATATGTGTGTCCTCCTGAGGCCATGCATCGGATACTGGAATTCAAAATGCACGAACAGTCACACGCAGTTGTACGATTAGCGGTACATTTAGAGAAACAACAAACAATTTACTTTCATGAGGGATCAGAAGAAAAGGCAATTGAAGGCCACAAAAATACTACACTCACAGCTTGGTTTAAGTTGAATGAACAGGATGAGAATGCTCGGAAATTTTTGTACACCGAAATATCAGATAACTATACATTCGACAGACTAAAACTTTGGAAACAGAGATCAAAAAAAAATAAGCCAATAATAAGTAGAATGTATTTTGTGAGCCCGAAAGAAATTGAAAGATATCATCTAAGGTTGTTGCTACTTCACGTACGAGGTGCGAGAAATTTTGAGGAGTTAAGAATGTTTGAGGGAAAAATTTATGAATCGTTCACAGAGGCTGCAAAACAACGAAATTTGATTGAAAATGATGATGAAATAGAAAAGTGTCTTGATGAAGCAATTAATTTTAAATTTTCAAATGAACTGTGCAAGCTGCTCGGATACATCTTAGTGTTTTGTTTTCCGTCAAACGGTAACATGCTTTGGGATAAATACAAGAATTTTATGTTCAATCCGAAAGAAAAGATAATTGTAAACGAACAGATAGCGTTGAAAAAAATAGAAGACGTCCTTATTAATCATGGTTATACTTTAGGCAGCTTCGGATTACCGTGGGTGAATGAAACAGTAGTAACAAATAACACCGAAATTATTAACACAATTAGCGCACAAGAAGAGCTACAAGGCGAAATTATGAATTTGCAAACAAGTTTGAATCGCGAACAATCGACCATTTTTAAGATAGTTATGAACAGAATAGAAAATAAACATGTCAGAAATAGGTACTTTTATCTCGACGGACCAGGTGGAAGTGGGAAAAGTTATCTACTAAATACCATTATCAAATCAATGGAGTATGAGAATCGGGATGTTATATCTGTAGCATGGACCGGAATAGCTGCTAACTTACTAAGGGGTGGGAGAACTGTTCATTCTACATTCAAATTACCGTTATTATTAAACGAGACTACAACATGTAACATATCAGGAACATCACGCTATGCCGATGTAATCAGAAAATCAGAACTCATAATATGGGATGAAGTAACGATGTCGCCAAAATATGCTTTACAAGCAATCGACTTGCTTTTACGGGACTTAACAAAACTTAATATACCATTTGGTGGAAAGGTGATAATATTATCAGGCGATTGGCGGCAAATACTTCCGGTGGTAAAACACGGCAATAGAACAGAAATTCTTGAAGAATGCGTTAAAAATAGTCACTTATGGAAATATTTTGAACATCTACAGTTACATGTAAATCAGAGAGTTGACGAATCACAAAAAGATTTTAAGGAATGGCTATTAAACGTAGGGAATGGAAGTGCTAATTGTCAACAGGAAGGGAAGGATGATATACTTAAAATTCCAAATGAATTTCTGACAAAATTAGACATAGCAAGTGAAATTTATGGGGAGACTATCAAAAAGGGAGATACAAACATATACAATTATGCAATTCTGGCGCCTATAAATTCAGATGTCTTTGACGTAAACGACGAGGTCGTGGAAAGAATGGAAGGTGAAAAAAAAATATACTTTAGTATTGATACCAACGAAAGCGACACACAAGAATTTCAAAACATAATACCGATAGAATACATGAATAGTATAACACCCACCGGATTTCCTCCGCATAAATTGATATTGAAAGTTGGCACGATTGTAATGTTATTACGAAATTTGAATATAAACGATGGTCTCTGCAATGGAACCCGATTGGTAATCACTCACATGATGAACAATTTAATAGTTGCCCAAACAATAACCGGTACATCTAAAGGTCAGAACGTCCTATTACCAAGAATAAAATTAATAAGCTCGGATAGTGAAATACCGTTCAAGATGGTTAGGAAACAATTTCCAATCCGGGTTGCAGTTGCAGTGACCATCAACAAAGCACAAGGTCAAACTTTTGAAAAAGTTGGTGTATATCTGAAAAACAGCGTATTC
The DNA here is from genome assembly GCA_018257835.1 of Euura lappo. NCBI lineage: Eukaryota > Metazoa > Arthropoda > Insecta > Hymenoptera > Tenthredinidae > Euura > Euura lappo. The sequence continues at coordinate 26,325 of JAEUYN010002234.1, forward strand.
AGTCACGGCCAATTATACGTTGCTTTGTCAAGAGTACGGAAAAAAGAAAATTTAAAAATTTGTATAATTGAAACAGCAAAGGTGTTGAGAACCATAAAAGCCGATGAAACTTTCACCAAAAATATTGTTTTCAAGGAAGTATTCCGATGAATTTTGCGAAATACTTGGCCTGTCCCTTATTTAGCACTACGCTTTGTAAACCCAGTATATATAAAGTTCACAAAAAACAGTGGATTAGGCCTACTGGGGATACCACTAAAATTTCCGTGTCCCCTACACTTGTGTTGACTGCTGTCTCCTCAAGTTTGACTTTAGGCCTACAAAAAATTTCCAACAGCTACTGTTACCCCAGAACAGGTTTTTAATACAAAACGATACAACTACTCTGTGGTAAAAAAACATTCTTTGTTTGAATGGAAAAAAAAATCGTTTGCTTCGATCTTGATTTCGATCTTCGATCTTCGATTTTAATATTTACCTTTCAGAGAAATTTCGGAATATCTCATCTGAGGTCACTTCATGATAAAGAATGTTAGTTACAGAATGGTACAGAAGTTTTTTTCCGTCTTGAAGATTTCTATACATCTGTATTCGTAGCTGAACCAATATTTACTTTGATTGTAATCCTGTCCTGTCATGTATCTTATCCGACGTCATGGTCTGATTGCAATTTCCAAATTTCAGGGAAAAAATCGATTCACAATTCACGATACCCTAATGTAATTTAAAATAATTTAGTTTAATCTAGTGGCCGGGCGCGAAGCGCCCGGGCGCTAATCTCAATATAATTTTCATTTTATCTTTGTGTCTGCAATTTTTTTTTTTGCAATTTCTTTTAATCCTTCAAATTTTTAATTTTTTGTGATTGTCTTGTCATCTTGTGATCCTTAATTTTGGACTGATTGACCCCTCGATGAAAAATAAAGAAAGGGTTGAGAAAATGCGAGAATGAAGTTATCACGCCTTCAAGTATTCGTAATCAGGTATGGAAAGCAGGTACCTGTACCTCGAGTAGACGACGTCGCGTCGGGACGCAACAATCTCATTAGTTCTGCAATTTTCGATGAAAGACAGACTCCTATCTACAACCGACTTACTTGAAATGGTTGGCACGGCTTAAAAACCCTTCAGAGTCCCTCTAACTCCGGTTACCAAAACTTCAAACTCCCAGGATTACAGAAACTCGAGGCATTTCATTCGGAATGATAAAACAATTCATATCAACGAGAAAAAAAAACATCTCTTCGCACCGTTAATCGATAAGGATCATTCATATTCATGGTGGCCACTTTTTTTCGGGAAAAAAATTCCCTGACTTTTCCCTGACTGGTTGATCAATTTTCCCTGACCGAAATTCTAATATTGTCTTAATTAGTGCTACAAGATGATACCCCTAATTGCTTGATTTCATTTCGATGCAAATTGATTGGGAAATCCAACAATGTTGGGAAAAATTATATGAAATTTTTTTTTTTAATTTACTTGCCGAATCATTTACGATACGTTAGCAATTTCTTTTACTTTTTTCACTGACCAAGTTTGAAATTCCCTCACGTTTCCCTGATTCCCTGACCAATTTTTGTTCTCCCTGACCGTGGCCACCACCATGATATTTCTGTAAAAATTATACAAAAAGAACAAACAGCTTTTTCAAAACGTTATTAAAGTCAGAATATCTTATTTTTTGAGTTACTTAATTATTAAGAAAAAAAAAAAAAATGAACGGTGTTTCTTATCGAAACGGGGTTATTTATTTTCCATGTTCTTTTCTCCTCGTGCGATATAACTTCTCAATTCATTTTTGACCTTTTTGTGTCCTCTTTTTTCTTTTTGCGTTTTTTGCTCATTTTTTAGGTATGCGAGTAACAGTAGCTACATCAGCGCTTTTAATAACGACTAGGCGGGGTTCCTTTCCTTTCCTTTCCTTCCCCTTGGTTCTTGGTTCTTGGTTCTTGGTCCTGGGAGAAACGTCAGACGAGGAGAGATATTTCAGAATCTCATTTTCTCTCAAACTTATGTAGAATTTTAAAACACTTGAGAGACACAGTACGGAAAGCGGGAAGAATTGAGGAATGTTAAAAAAAAAAGAAAAAAAAAAAAAATTGTGAATGAAATTGAATAACAAGATTAACAATTTTTTTTTCTTTCCTATCAATTGAAAAAAGAAAAATTTCTTGCAATCAAAATTTGGGTATTTCTTTATTAAATCGAATTTCTATCTTTTTTGATCATCAAGAGAAATAATTGATCTTTTCGTTAATTGCTTCGAAATTTAGTTTCAACAGAATTTTTTCAATTTTTTCAGATTTCGAATTAATAAAGTTATCGAAAAAATCGTGACTTCGAGTTTCCAGCTTTTATAAATATTTCAATTTCTCGGCTATTAGGAAATAAAATGAAAAAAATCGAGAAAAAAAATACTTCAGTAGCCATATTTGATCCGAATTCTATGTGAAAATTATAAATATTATATATAAGAATTTTCAAAAAAAAAAAATTTAACATTCGTTGATCAGCGGAAAAACATTTAGTTTCTTACTATATTTTTTTCTTCTAAACTTCGAAAGAAAAAAAAAAAGAGAAAAAAATCGGTCATTTTAATTCAACAATTGATCATTATAATTTTATATTTGAATGATTAGAAAACGGAAGATACAATTTGTCATCTCAATTTCAGAACAGAATTATAGAAACAAAAATTGAAGAAAAAAAATTTGCTGAGGAAACTTTTGACGAAATTCGATCCTGTAAAATAAAATAATCGTCACGAATTTCGAGAATGTGGGGAAAAAAAAAAAAAAACGTTCCACCCTATCGAGATTCATTATTCATCGGAATCTGTCTCTGTATTGACGAAATATGAAAAAGAAAATGGTCGTAGGTTGTCAAAGGAAGAAGCTTTAAAAAAAAAAAAAAAATCCCTCAGATAAAAAGTAGACTAGTAGTTGATATCAGGACACAAAAGGTAGAGATAGTAGGTACGTGGATTTTTAATGGTAAAAATCCTTCCCCAAGCGAGTTTGTTCTAATGACTTGAGTGCATGGTACATACATGTTATATACCTACCAGCGAAAGAATGTAAAACTGACACAAAAACAAGGAGAAAAAAAAAAAAAAAATCGGCAAAGGGAAATACGAAACGAGAGAAGAGCCTTTTTGCACTAAGGATTTTCTTTGTTGAATAATTTCCGACGCTTCAAAGCCTCGCGGATTTGTCTTTAGTCCATATAAATTGGCTAGCCTCTCCGTTTCGTTCAACAACTCGGAACAACACCGTATCGTTGTGCAATGGAATTTCAAGAAAAAAAATAGTACATTGTGTATCAAGGGCGCGAATAAATATTTTTCGAGTGTGAAATTTGCAGCACGAGCCGAAGGCGAGTAAGCTGCAATCACACTCGCCAAAATAGCCTTGTGCCCGTGATGCACACGAATTTTTTCTCAACACCTGGTCTGCAAAAATGCCTCTTTTCAGACCGAGTGAGCGGGCGCAAAACGGAACTTTGCGCCCGAGGGCAGGAAAAAATCTGTTTTGCGCCCGCTCAAGAGGTATGAAAAGTGGAATTTTGCGACCGGGTGTGAGAAAAACCACTTTCTGTTTTTTTCTTTGTGTTCGAAAAGTTTATCATCGTTCAATTAGAATTTCCAAAAAAAAAAAAAAAAAATCATTATACAGTTTAATCTTGAGGTAAAGGACCGAGAGTCCAGTTGCTTCCTCTCTCTCTACGTTATAATTAAAATAATAATCAATTTCCACAAGATTGGTTATCATTTAAAACAAAAGTTAAAATTGGAAAACACAAATTATATCTTATATATATACTTTTTCAGACATCAATTTAGCAGCCTATTACTGAAACTCCTTTATCAGCAGAAAAGTTGAATCACTGTACTGTATACATAAGGATGAAAAAAAAATAAAAATAAGAAGGGCGATTCAGGGATCAGGGGGGGGGGAGAGAAGCTTGTCTGTGGCATGAAGAAAAGTTTCAGTAATGAGCCCCCCCCCTGCAATTTCACTTTCCCCTACTCCGGGAAACGATTTGCTTCGTGGATAATTTAAGTTTGATGAATTTATCGCACCCTCCCCCCCCCGCCCCTTTTTATATAGACTTTGAAATTTTATGTGAAGATTTAAATAGTTTCATTATATGATATATATATATATCGTTTGATATTAGAAAATTTTTTCGAATCTTTAAAATCTTTGATATCCTTTATAATCTATAGAATCATTGAGGTAATTTTGAATCTCGAGGAAATCGGCTGAAATATTGTTAAATTTCTCAAAATGATTGAAGAAAAAAGAATGGTCGAGTGATGAAATTGAATAAAATCATGTGATCAGAGTGGTTTCAAACCGTAGTGATCGAATTATCGGCCGGAAATCGATAAATAATACTCCAGGTTCAATCCCGTCTGACTCTAAGCACACCTCACTTACTAGTTATAACATGATAAAATCGTGGGATAATAATGTAATCAAAACTTGCCTCCGATCCCAGCAGCTCCATGGCGGATCAAAAGTTTCATGATAAATATATATGCTCTGCATATTACACAGCCTGGTTTGCGCTATTCGAGGAAATTTCTTATCCCATTCCATAAAATTGTGAAGCTTGAAGAGGTTCAGACTCGAATAAATACTTTTTTCAAATCATATAATAAGATATAAAAAATCTTCAAATTATCATCAATGGCTGACTGGATGGATATCAATTTTTTCGATTGAAATTCCTTCAAATTTTGTGGAAAAAAAATCGATCAGAAACTTATCAATTTGACAAAGACGATGAATTTTTTTTACTCCCCTCTTAAAAAAACGTAACGTTTTTTTAAGACACAGTTTTCCCCCATTTGAATAATAAATTTCATTGTCAGACACAAAGACACTTTGGCTGTTTAGAAATGTGCTCCAGGTGTTCGTGGGTTGGGTATTTAGATTGTGTTGGGTGGCTTCGAGTAAATAGCGAAAGCTTCGTGGTCCCGGAGCCACATTCTCATTTTATGCCTTATTTTGTTCCTCTTCGTCACCACGGGCAACAGGATCTCCAAGCAGCCACCATTTTCCACTGCAGCAAATTCAATTTGCGCAAAACTCATTCGCACACAAAGGGCTCTTCCCCTTTTCTTTTCGACCCCGTCGTTCCCAGTGCGCCATAAAAGCTTCGAGGCCAGCTTTTTTAGGACACAACAATTTTCATCCTGTGCGAAAAAATACTGTTTCCTCTCCTCTGAAACTGATATTTTGACAATGGCCATTTGTTCAAATATGTGACACAGGAATATTCGGCCACGAAGCTTTCTGTGATCCTGCTGACCGTTGAATTGTTTGACCAAACCGTTCCAGCTGGCTATTTACCGTACAGAAACCCGGAGTCTGCCGTTTCTTGGCATCATCTGGTCGACCAATTTGTTTCAACAGATGTGAGTCCACAGGCTGGTCGTCTTCCGAGTCCACTACGTGACTCTCAAAAAATCCGGCAGACTTCAGATCCGAAAAGAAAATGAATAATCGTAATTATTCTTATCAACGAGAATCGTTCCATGCACTGAATGAGACGACAGGGTGTAATCCGTTCATTCGTAAGATCCGAGAGGGTTGGGGTATTTTCACGATCCCTGACGTCGGTGCAGGTTACCAAGATCTGACCAAATTCTGACTCCAACTCTAACCTCCTCAACCTGACCCAGTTTCCGGAATGGCAATCAGTCCACTAGTCACAGCGAGATCGTGGCCTATTCAATTCGAGGCTTCCTTATTCCTTAACCTCATCCTAATTCTCGACTAACTCCTCCTCCTTAATTCTCCTCTCAAAGAGAACAAGGCTGACGGTGGGTATGGGTAGCTCTACCCGAGGGGAGCCCATGAGTACCCTTTCAGAACTAGGCCACGTCGCGTCACCGAGGGGAGGACTGGTGCAGCAAGTGTTCTTATTTTCTAGGAGGAGATTTCTTGTCGAATGAATAACCCAAATTCCACCACGTTGTATTTTTAATACGTTTAGCGAGATAAACTCTGTAACGACTCGTTCGATCCGGCTGAAATTCTTCACAGAGACTATTGTCATCGGTAGTTTCGGCATGACCCAGGATCTTTCGAGTCGGAACTAGAATTCGCAGGTTGGATGTAAAAAGATTCTGCTAAAGGCGATAAAAACTCCCCAAAAGTAGCTAATAATTATCATATCTCGTAAAATATCGCGAAGAACCGAAAGATCCTGGTTCAGGTCATGATCACCGATGACAAGAGTCTGTGTGAAAAATTTCCGCCAAATCGGACAAGTGCTTTCGGAATTATCGTCCGAAATGTCGAGCTTTTTGCGGAATTCGGTCAACATTAGAATAATTCCGAGGGGTTGGTCACTCGGTGATCGACTTTCACCCGAATTCGAGGCTTCGAGACTTCGGGAAGTCGACTGACTTTGAGATTTCGCGAAGCAAACTGACTTCGAGTGACTTCAACTGACTTTTCGGCGAGGTGTACCCACCTGACTTCGAGAGTGGTCAACCCCTCGCATAATTCGATACTTTTCTCAGTTCTAGTCTTCTAGTTACATGCAAAGCTTGCAGCATCATATATTCGTCAGAAATATCGAAGAAATACGTTTCAACATGATTCATTTTTGGTTTCGTAAATTCGATTTCGATCTCTTTTCCGACAGTACTCGTTCTCCATCATCCCCATCACTACTTGTGACAGTACTAAGGTGGTTTGTTTGAAGCTTTAATAAACGTTGAAGTTTTATGTCACACGGTCTAGTTCGACATACGTCTTTAGTACTACTACTACTACTACTACTTTCACGTTATACATGCATCGAGTTTGGCTCTAGAATCAGTGTCCAAATGGACCAACGGAGATTTACTATAACTTCGAGACACATAAAACTAAACCCTATGGCATCTCTTCAGTTTATACTGAGATAGAAATAGCCTGTTAAGCTCGCTGTTAAGTCTATTCGACTGCACTTGTTGGTATTATAGACACTAAAATCAAAGCTTCCACAATATCGAAACCGAAATCTTGTCAATATCGTCAATGAAGAAATTAATTTTCTACTACTTGTTACATATTCGACGATACTTCATCGTTGAAGTAATTAATTGAACATTAATTGACAAAAACGTCAAAAATTTTTTGAATTCGTTATAAAAATTTCCCAAAACTTTTTCTCCTCACGATTTTCCTAGTCTCTTTCATAAAACTAAAGCTATCACAGACAAAAGTGTTGAATTCAATAAAAATCAGACAATGAAGGCCAAGTATCTGAGATCCTGATGCATTTTCCCGAGAATTTTCCCCTCTTCATCCTTGCGGAGGAGATACAATGAATATTTTCACTCCTTTGAACTCCAGCTACGGTGTATGTGTCTGTTCTAAGCTACGAAACTCACTGTTCCGTTAATACAACCTCCTGTACTTCCTCTCGGGATTCTACCCGGGTGGTTTAAGGTCTGGTAATAATTAATGGGCTATGGTGTTGGTGCTGTATGTACCTACAAAGTCTAGGCGATGCTGGGATGCTCCTAATACCATCTACAAGCTGTACGAGCCAAATTTCTTGGTCTTTTACTCCCCCCCCTATAGTAAATAGAAGTGCATGCAGCTATTCTCTATATCCCCTCTTCTTCTTCTTCTTCTTCCTATTCGCAAAAGTTTAAAGATTTTATGTCTGTAATTCAAAATTATTGATTTTGATGGACAATTTTGTGCCCAAAATGGGGGCCTAAATACAATCAAAACAAGCGGGTTTGGGCTGACTATGAGCCAGCCTTCGAACTTCCCGTTATTTATTTGGTTCTCAGCTATTTTGAAATTTGTAAATCTGACCTCAGATTCTTGATCAGCGGTTCAAAAAACCTTCGAGTACAAATTTCCGTAAGATTTCGAATGTTTTTAGTATTTTTCCCAGCAAATCGGACTCGCCATTTTGAATTTCGCTAATCTGACTTCAGATTCGTGATCAGTGACCCAAAAAACCTACGAGTACCAAGTTTCATCCAAATCCAAATGTTTTTAGTTTTTTTGCAGCATATCGAATACGCCGAATGAAAATTTTGCAAAACTGACTTCAGATTCGTGATCAGCGATCAAAAAAACCGTATGGTACCAAATTTCAGTGAAATCCGTTGATTCGTTCTCAAGATATCGTCATTTTTGTTGCGTTTTTTAGAATTTTGTTATTTGAATAGTTCAAAAAGTACTAATCCGATCGAAGCCAAAATCTAATCAGTTCTAAGTTAAGAAAAGCCCCGTCGATTGAGCCCTAGTTGATCGAAATCCGACCACGCGTTCACGAGATATCGCGCGGACAAAAATGTGGTCACGCACATACACACACACACACACACACACACACCCAGACGTCAAACTGAAAATAGTCGGAGGTGATTCTTTGGTCCTCGAAACGTGAAGATTTAGTGAAAACTCAAATTTTCATTTTCGGGGTGATCACAATAACTTCCTTTTCCGTACGCCGTGCGTAAAGTTCGATTTTACACACGCACGTGCGTGTAATCGGACTTGACGTGCGTTTGTGATGAAAAATTTTGTTCGATACATGTGCGAAAGTTGTTTTTCGACTCGTGAGATTGTCGTCCTCGCTTTGCTTGGGCGACAAACCTCCCACTAGTCTCATCAAAACAAACCTTTCGCACTTGTATCGAAATATACTATTTTTCTCTGAAAACAGAGAAATGGGAAGTTAAAAAGTGACGAAAAAAAAAAATCAAATTTTACCAATAATTGGATCAACGTCATTCATTTACATATTTTTCATATATCGAAGCTATAAGCCTGTTTTTAGATAGAAGAAAATTATTGTTTCGAGTACCGATTATTTTCATAATCTTTAGGTGATTTTCATTAGATTTTTACTAACTTTTAGTTTGTGAATTATATAGAAAATAAAGCAAAATAATTCGTTGTGATTGAAATCTGATAATAGTTTGAACATTTATCAATGAATTTCATCAATTTTCACAGATTTCTAAACATTTATCAGACAATTACAGTCACATTCTCTGATTCATCAATACCCAAACTTTTTTGTGTTTGAGATTTTTAAAACTGGTAATAGATAGAAAAAAAAATATATGAAATCTATCATATATAATATATACTCTAAATTCTGGTATATCTACATATGTAAATGAAAATTTATTGTGACATTTTATTTGAAAAAAAAAAAAAAAAATTGATGTAATTCTTGAAATGAATAAATTCCTCTCACTTTTTTTTTTCATTACAAAAAGCAAGACGAAGAGAGCAACTTATGGAGATCAGTTTTCAACTAATGCTAAAAAAAAACTTTTCTTCTTTTTTTTTCTCTCTCTCTCTCCATTTCTGCCATCAATCGCATCAGATATATGATACGAGTTTCGAATACCAAATGAGTACATACATATATATGGGGCATTCCACGCCAATTCGACCAGTGTTAAACCCCGACCATCTCAAAATCATTCCATGTTTTTTTTTCCAACATTCTACTCAGTAAAAAACGCGTGCTCAATTTTTTCAAATTTTTTTTTATCAAACCGTAAATTTGTTATAAATTTTTTAAGTTGAATGAGAATGCCTTTTTTCAAAAATCTGAAAAAATTCTCAAAAATCCAGTGGATGACACAAAACAGCCCCCGTTTAGGAAAACGTGGACGGAATTTTTTTTCTATTTTTTTTTTCACTTAATTCGGAATTTTTTAATTTAAAAAAACTGAAATTAATACAGGATCAAATTGTAAGCACCGAATAAGGGTCATAATAATGGTGAAACCGAACGTTTCCGAGTAAATTGAACCTCGTTGACGCTTGAAATTTGATCCTGTGTTAGACAATTTCATGCAGGTTCAAAAATTAGAAAACTCCGAATTGAGTGGAAAAAAAAAAATAGAAAAAAATTCGTCCCACGTTTTCCTAAACGAGGGCTTTTTTGTCTCATCCACTGGATTTTTGAGAATTTTTTCATATTTTAAAAAATGAGCGTTCTCAATCAACTTCAAAAATTCATAATAAATTGACGGTTTGATAAAAAAAAAATCTGAAAAAAAAATTTAGGACGCGTTTTTTACTGAGTTGAATGTTAGAAAAAAACATGGAATGATTTTGAGATGGTCAGGGTTTAACACTGGTCGAGTTGGCGTGGAATACCCCATATATATATACATATATATGGGGGATTCCACGTCAAATCGACCGAAAAAACGAGATTTTTTCCCTGACCCCTTTCGATCTGCTTGTCCTTTTGCACAGTCAAACTACATGTTGAAAGGATGAACTGTGATTTTTTTCAGATTTTTTCGACTCATCATTCTATCACGAAAAATAATCGAATAAATTGATTTTCAATTTTTTTTTATTCTTCGCGCCTACATAGCTCAAAACGTGAACAATGTATGAAAAAAGTTCCAATACCAAAATTTTGGGGCTTTTCGTGAACTTTTCGAGAGTATTTTCATCAGATTTTTAATACCCCGTTCAAGTGTAGTTTTGATACAAAATGAGTGTAAATCATTCATAACTCAAAAGTGCCCTGATCGAATTGGCTGAAATTTATACACAGCGTGTCTTTTACAATGCCAAATGTTGTCTGAGAATTTCAAAGTGGGCCGAGCAGTGGATCAAAAAATGCAGCAACAAATATTCGTACAGTGGCGAGAATTCGGTGATTATGAGGTCGCAAAAAAGTTTTTTGGCCACGATTCGAAAATTCAAGATTAATATTCATTATTCTTGTCTGCCTACTCGCGATCGCCCTTGAATTTTTGAACTGCGGCCGAAAAAACTTTTTGGCGACCTCATAATCGCCGGATTCTCGCCACCTTGCGAATATTTGTTGATGTATCTTTTGAACCACTGCTCGGCCCACTTTGAAATTTTCAGAAAACTTTTGGCATTGAAAAAGACATGCTGTGTAAAAATATCAGCCAATTCGATCAGGGCACTTTTTTGTTACTGAAGATTTTCGAAGATTTTTCACCAAAACTGCAGTTTTGCGAGGCACAAAAAATTGCAAAAAACTATTTTCAGAAATTTCAAAGAAAGACGCGAAACTTTTGTATGAAAACTTTTTCTATTGCTCATCTGGATTTAACGCTATGTTGGCTTGAAAAATCCGAAAAACGCTAAAAGCTGATTATTTGACCAGCTGTAGTGAAAAAATACTTGGTCAGAAAAATCTGAAAAAATTCACAGTCGATCCTTTCAACGTGTACTTCCACTGTGTAAAAGGGCAAACAGATCAAAAGGGGTCAGGGAAATCGACCGGTCGATTTGACGTGGAATCCCCCATATATACCTACGAGAGAGAAAGAAACGCGTAAGTTGAACTAATGGAGCAAACGCGCGAATTTCTCTCTCGCGGTCTTTAGGAGATTGTGAGATACAAATGTGCGTTGGTCAAAAAAAGGAGGGGGGAAGAAAAATTATTCATTCCGTTCGCGTATTCTGACTGCTTGCTGCCTGTTAGTCGGGTCATGATGCGAAGAAAGAAGGTGAGGAGCAAGAAAAGAAACGTTGTAACGGTTCGAATCGCCCGCTCAACGTGGCAGGAGATACAACGGAGGTATATTTGACTAAAATCGTGAATTCACGGATTATGGGTAATCGCCAATACTCTCCTGCTCAACGCTCTCTTCTCTTCGTGACAACCGACGGAGCACGACGTGCCAATATCTGACTCCGAATATGTATCAATCGAATTAAAAGTTGGAATAATAACTTAATCATCGTAAATTGAAATCACAAAACTACAAAATCTTGACGAAGATTATTAAGTACAACCTCTGTCTTAATAAAAGAAGCAGCAATATCAAATAATATCGAAATCAAGAACAAAGAAGAATCCACAAAGGGAATCTCTGGATTTAAACAACGACACATCATCATCGCAACGTTCAATGGACCTCCATTCTAAACTGCTTCAAGATAAGTTATTAATTTGATCATACGTCGAAAGAATAAAACAAGAATATTGAATTCTTAACTTATATCACACATCGAGAAATCGACTGACGAATTAAAACACGAGAGAATTGAGCAAAGATTGATTTTAAAATTTTACAACGATTTTATTTAATTCAATTTAACTTTTACAAACTTTATGAAGAACTATTTTAATCTGTTGATGGATCAACTATAACTGTATGGATGTATGAATGATGGAGGGATGAATGAAAAATTAGTTATTTGTCAATTATTTAATACAAATCAAAGAACATAAACATGACCAAAAGGAATAAAAATTAAATTAATTACCTGTTCAATATAATTATTATACTGAATATTCAATTTTATTTCAAAACCCTTTCCTATAATTTGCATGATTTTTAATTTTCTTGAATATATAGATTATTATTAACATATTAGAATTAAAGAATCATGACAACGTTCCGAGAAAACTGTGAAAAATTGTGGGAGAATGGAATATATAAAAAAAAAAAAAAATTAAAAGAATTATATTTAATCCCATAGGTCTGCGTGATGTATCATCGTTTGATCAAATTCGTGACGGATATAATATATATGTATATTTCAAGCAATCAATCCTTGTCAATGTTGGGATCGAAAGTTTTTTTTTTTTTTTTAGTTACTTTCGAGGGGTGAATCACAAGGGAAAATATGTACACCATATCTCCTTTATCTCAATATCTCCCAATATCTCCCAATATCTCCCAATATCTCCCACGATATCTCCTGATATAATTTTCAATATATCTCAAAAAATTTCCCAATATCTCCGAATATCTCCCAACATTTCCCAATATCTCCCAATATTTCCCGATATCTCCCAATATCTTCCAATATCTCCCACGATATCTCCTGATATAATTTTCAATATATCTCCAAAAATTTCCCAATATCTCCGAATATCTCCCAACATTTCCCAATATCTCCCAACATTTCCCAATATCTCCCAATATTTCCCGATATCTCCCAATATCTTCCAATATCTCCCACGATATCTCCTGATATAATTTTCAATATATCTCCAAAAATTTCCCAATATCTCCCAATATTTCCCGATATCTCCCAATATCTTCCAATATCTCCCACGATATCTCCTGATATAATTTTCAACATATCTCCAAAAATTTCCCAATATCTCCCAATATCTCCCAACATTTCCTACTCTCTGTACACCAGATCTCCCTTGTGATTCACCCCTCGGTTACTTTCTTAGAAAAACGATCATTTTTTTTTTTTTTTAGTATTTCAACGAGAATAAAAAAATTGTGAAATTTCTTCAATTTTCAACAATCTATTCTCCTTTTTCTTTTTTAGTCTTTAAACTTTTTATTTTAATGAAATTGGGATTTATTATTATTTTTCAAAGAAAATTGAAAAAATCATCTTTTATTTTCAAATTTCTTTCAAAAATTTTCTCTCTTCATTTTCACAGTGCACAACTTATATTTTTTAGCTAACACAAAATTAACAAAATTGATATCACTTTTTTTTCTCACGGTTTAATTATTCTTGATATTTTTTTGTAGAAAAAAGAATAAAGAGAAAAAGTACAAATAAGTGGGGCATTCATCGATCGAAATATTCTGTAAAAATTGACAAATTACAGAAAAATTGGAAAAAAAAATAATAATACAAGAAACAAAAACGATCATTAATTTCATATTGAAAAATTGAATTTTTTTTTTTTTTGTTTAATAAAAAAAAAACGATAATGTCAGAATAAAATTACAAAAAAAAGATGCGATCTCAATATATTACAAAATAGCAAAAAAAAAATATATGAAAAATTGCTTTTTTCGAAAAAAAAAAAAAAAAAAAAAACAAGTGGCTAAAAAATTGTCTGGAGAAGAGAGCAAATTGAATAAGAAAACCGAGAAGAAAACCACGTGTGAAAACCGGCACATAGCCGATTTAAAATAGTCGAAATACTTTTTGAGACAGTATGGCTAGATTCTAGATACTATCCGGCTATAAAAGTGTCTTGGGAGAAGATTGGATAGCGATCGAGACGAAAAACCTCCCGCGAGAATTTTCAGATTCCTCCTTTTCACGTTCTTTGGTTTATTATACTCGCCGAATTGAGGTGTATACGCGAATTTTCTTCAAACCTGTTTTTGCAGTACTATACCTGCATTACGAATAAGAAGAAAATTTAATTTAAAAAATTAACCGAAGGTGTCAAAAGAATCAAGAGAATTTTTTTTTTTCTCCAATTTCCGATTTTCCGTTTTTAGCACAAAAAAAAAAAAAAAAAAAAAAAAAAATAGGGAAAGGTATTGTGATATTCCAGAAAATGAAATAGAGTTGAGTTTTGTTTAAATCTCCAGGTTTTGAGGTCTAGAAAATCACTTCATTTTTTTTGTCAACGATATTCGACCGGATTTCGATGATTTTGGTCTCAATCGACGCCACTTTTGCAATTTTGAGAACAGATGACCGAATTTGGATAAAAATTGATATCGCAATGTTTTTTTTTGGGTCACTGATCACGAATCTGAAGTCAGATTTGCGAAATTCAAATTGACGAGTCCAATGTGGTGAAAATAATCCATAAATATTCTGATTCTGATCAAAATTGATACCCGAAGGTTTTTCAGGTCGCTGATCACGAATCCGAAGTCAGATTCGCAAACTTGACAATAGCAAGTCCAATCCGCTGTTTAAAAATTCTAAAAACGTTCCAAATTCGATCGAAATTGATATCCGAAGGTTTTTTGACTCGCTGATGACGAACCTGAAGCGGCAGATTCGCGAAATTCGAAATGACGAATCCGATTCGCTGGCAAAAAAATCTAAAACTATTCGGATTCCAATGCGAAATGTTAACCGTAGGTTTTTTTTTGCTCCGCTGATGACGACTTTGTCACCGAATTTTCGGCAGATGGTTCAAAAGCTACAAATCACCTTTTTTTTTCGCGTTTCGTCTTGTTTCTGGTAAGAAATCACGTCGTGCAATACCGTCTCCCTCCTCCACTACAAAACGGTGTTCTGTTATCTTCAAGAACGTGTTTACACAAGCCCGAGGCACATTGGCCGGACCCCGTGCCGCCGCCCACGAAACGTGATGTGATTCCAAAAAATGTAGAAACGATTTAGCTCAGTTTGCTCGTGGACAGGAGACGACCCGAGGCACTTATCTAATTCCTGTATACCTTGACTCTACCGTACCGTACCCTAAACTCGAGAAACTAAACGTTTTGCACAGTAGATTTTTTTTACTTGAAAAAAAGTATCGCTGCAAAGATATTTCTACATTTTTTCTTACTTTTGGAACAAAAATCATTATTTCTAGACACTAGCGTCAACGGAATATCAAATTCCTTGTAATAAAAAATTTCAATTATTCTACAAACTTTTTACCCGAGAAAAAAAAAAATAAAAACGATTTTTGATTTTGAATTCTTTATATATGTATTACTCGAAAAACAAAATTTTTAGTTTTTTTTTTTTAATATAAAATTGTACATTTTATTCCGCAATTTTATTTTACATTTACATTTATTGGATTTCTGATCAACGATTAATTAAAGATTGTATGAATTTTTCAAAAAATTCGTGATTTTTTTTTTTCCCATTCCTCGGAGGCTTATTTTTCGTCCAAAGTTTGAATAATCAAACTATAGGAAATGAATTTTCGAATCTATAAATTCATTGAAATTATCAAAATTTTCTCTTCAATTTCATTAATCACCAAAACGTACGAATAACTGTTTAGGATTATAGCCGCATGATTTTATGTATTTTTGAAAATTTTAGCTGTAGGTAAGGTGAGAAAAATTGAAAGGGTGAAAAAAAACCAAAAAAATTCCAGAATAGGAGCTCGAATTCCCTGACGATTCCCAGAGTTTTCCTTGATTTGAAACGTGAGGATTTAGGAATAATGATGATAATACATATTATATTGTCACGAATTACAAAGCTCGTTCGAGTCGTCGACTCCGAGTCTATAAGAACCTCAGACGACAATGTCAGACAATATAAATTCTCGATAAATTCAGCTCTGTGCAAAATTCATCCAACTATCTACCTGCATCGAATAAATGACTGAAAATCGCTAGAGCTATGGAATGAGATGAATTATATATTACTGAATACCAAGAGAATGTAGAAGCTCATAGAAATAATATATAGATAGATAAGAGCATTAAATTCTATCAATGTTTCGCAGAATAACGACGTTATATTACAATTTATTATCATTTTTGTATGAATTAATCTATATCTATAAAGGAACAAGTGGCATCAACGCCCAGCCCAAACCCCTTGGACCTAGAAACTTGAAATTTGAGCAACATGTTGCCTTCCCTTCGTAAACACCCACTAAGAAGCGATTTTTCTCAATTCGCCCCACAAGGAGAATAAAAGGAGTAAAACACGTTTTCGCGGATTCGTGTATATCTCCTCGGCCCGATGAGATATTGACTTCGTTTTGGCTTCAAATTATTGCTCATTCAAATACCTAGAAAGTAGTTTGAGCGTTTTTTGAAATTCGACTCCTAAGGGAATGAAAAGGTGTGAAACCAATTTTTTCTCACACCCGGTCGCAAATTGCCACTTTTCATACCTCTTGAGCGGGCGCAAAACAGATCTTTTCGGCCCTCGGGCCTAAAGCGGGCGCAAACGACTCTTTTCCTGCCCTCGGGCGCAAAGAGGCATTTTTGCAGACCAGGTGTTGAGAAAAAAATCGTGTGCAACACGGGCGCAAGGCTATTTTGACGAGTGTGATTGCAGTACACTCGCCTTCGGCTCGTACTGCAAATTTCACACTCGAAAAATAGTGTTTTGCGCCCTTGATACACAATGTACTATTGCGAAGCGCTGCAGAGGCGGAGCCCCTAGTAAATGATATTCAACTAAATTCATTCCATGAGTTCAATTAAAATTACGTAAAATTTATAAATAAAAATCAGCTTAAAAAAACATAATAAAATGGTTATAATAAAAGAATAGACGAAATAATTTTATCGTTCGAATATATGATTATATATTGATTATTAATTAATAGAATGAAAGTGAATTTTTTTTTTTTTTTCAACACCAGCTGATCGGAAAATGTTTCACTTTTCACATTTCAACTTCATACTCTACGGATATCAACCACTTTTCGCTTATAATAATAATTATTATTATTCAATTTTTTTTTTAAATTAATTTTTTCTGTTTAATTTGAGAGACTGTGTCAGGTTCTTCTGTCTGTAGCTGTACCTAATTCAAATTCCACATGACGTGCGCTCGATGTATAATCTAGAAATTATTAACACGATCACGTAGAATTCATCCAAGAACGTAGAATAATTAATAAATTAATTAATTAATTTGTATAATATCGACTTCTCATTATTATTACAGCTCTGAATTCGAATTTTTTATAATTTCATTCTGTCTATATTTCAGAGTCACGTCAGTGAATTATTTTTATACGCTATATATATATATATATATATATATATACATGAATGAATCATAAATTTGCATCGTTGCATTTTTAACCCGCAAAAAAATGAAAAAAAAAGTTAAATAACTGCAGTACGCGATGGTAGACAAATTTCACGAGTGTTTGTGCGCGTGTGGATGGAATTCATGACCAAGTAGAAATAGCGGCGATATATCAGACCAACAGTTTAGGAATTATATTGATAATTAATCGAAATTACCGGAGCGTTAATTGGCACAATCTACGCATCCCTAGTTATACCGATATACATGCATACATATGTATATATGAATATAGTACGTACGTATGTGTAATTACTGACCAGTACATATATAAATTCTAGACTTCCGGTATTAATCTTCCATACTGTAATTACACACAAATCAAAGGCTATAAATTACAAAATGTGTTATAAATCATGAACACTACGAATTATTATTACTATCATTTGTCCGCTCTAAAATCTAAAAAAGAAGATGAAAAAAAAAATTGTTCAATATTCAAAAAATATCATCAAATTCAAAAGTTTCAAATAAAAGTTTTTCCTGTCTTTAGCCACTGATTTTTTTTTTCTATATTTTCTTTCATTTTCCCTAATTTTATTCTCATCAATAAATAACAATTATAAACCAATACCTAATTTTTTCAGACATAGTTCAATGGACAGACTAATTATTTGAAAATTATCCAATTATTTTTATCAATTGAATAATTATTGATAAACGATGTGAGGAGAGAAGATATGGATTATAAAAAATACGATTAATAAATAATTTGCAGTCTTTTAGCTCTTATGTTAGCTGAAAAACTAAGCTACTAGATAACGAGGACCACTAGAATGTCGACAGTTTGATATTTATGATAAATTAAACATTATATAATTCGCACAAAAACAGAAAGAGAGAGAGAGAGAGAGAGAGAAAAAAAACAGGAGTTAAAGTGTGAATTAAAAGAAAGAAGAAAGAATCATCGACGATAAATCAACCGAGTCCTGATCCTCTTTTCGATCATTAAATATGAAAATTGGATTATTCTTCTTTTTTTTATCGTGGTAATTAAAATATTGGAATAAATTAATCAGAGAAGAGAGACCTTTTATTTATTCTTTTATTATTCATCAAGATTTTAGCTGATTGAATAAAAATCGTTCTTTTCTTTTTTTTTCTATTTTATTGTGATCATTAAAAATATTGTAATTAATTAATTAATTAGCAAAGACCCGATTTCTTTAATTATTCATCAAGATTGAGAAATTGAATTTTTTTTTCTTCTTCTTTTTCATTGTGATCATTGAAATATTGTAATAAATTAATTAGAAATTTGATTATTTATCAAGATTTTCGATCATCGCCCGTGTGGAAATTGCCCTGGTTGGCCCTGTTACAAGGAAGTTTCTGGCCGGGCGCTGGTCGGGCAACATTTTTGTTCAAGTGCTCAGTCGGGTCCTAGCCGGGCGCTAGTCGGGGGAAAACTTTGTCACAATGCTTACGCTGGCTATGGCAAGTACTGGCCGGGTGCTGTCCAGGAGCTGGTTTCGCAATTTAATTGAGTTTAATATTCAAGAGCTTGGCCGGGGACTGGACAGGCGCTAAGACGGTCTAAATTATCTCATAGTTTTATGGGCCATCATCATGCGTCAAACAACTTTACGGCAAAAATTCTCAAATTGGTCACCATCCATCTAGAAGACTCACTCAGCCGAGACTAACACGGGTTGAGCAATAGCATAGCTTTGTGACACATAACCTCAAAGTTGTTTTCTCACACCCGGTCGCAAAATGCCACTTTTCATACCTCTTGAGGATTCATTTTTGCCCGCTTATTCGAGCCGGTCAAAAAAAGGTCACTTTAGGCCCGCTTAATAGGTAAAAAAAACGCAGAAATCGTGCATGTGTTACAAAAAATAGTTCTTTGCGCCCTTGATACACAATGTACTAAATTCTACACTCTGCCACAGCTCGAGCCCGGGTTGGGTCTGTGACAAGAAGGTTCCTGACCGGGCGCTGGTCGGGTACTGGTTCTGCAATTTTTCCAAATTCTTGTATTCAAGTTCCTAGTCGGA
The DNA here is from genome assembly GCA_018257835.1 of Euura lappo. Taxonomy (NCBI): domain Eukaryota; kingdom Metazoa; phylum Arthropoda; class Insecta; order Hymenoptera; family Tenthredinidae; genus Euura; species Euura lappo. The sequence continues at coordinate 45,793 of JAEUYN010002234.1, forward strand.
CATGACTATCCTTGTCATGTTGAGTAATTGTAATTTGTGATTGTGATGTAATTGTGTGAGTAATTGTAACTTGTAATTTTCCGTCAAAAAAAATCCAAGTTCGTGTGATTGCTCACGGTTGACGATAGTTTTTCGGCGTCCCATTGCACCTCGAAAGATATATCTGTATGTAAATCAGTCACTAATGACATACAGACGAAAATGAGATTATACCTAAAAGATAGTTTTGAAACCTGGTGAAATAAAATAAACTACCTTAACAAGTTCTGTAGTAATAAGGAATGATTGGATTGGGATGGATACCGGTCATTAGTCGATCACCGAAGTTAAGCACTAATCGCCACGGTCAGCACTTGGATGGTGACCCATCCCTAACTGTCGAGTGTATCGAACCCGTCTGAAATCAATTTTTTTTTCTTTTTACTTTTTTTTTTTGCCTACATTCCAATTAATGTACGCCTAGAACCACAATTTAGCATAGGAAAGTCAGACAAGTTGTTTTTGGCATAATTATCAAGGATTTTTCCTGGAAAAAGGGAAGCCTGGCCAGGTCATGGCCAGCCGTGCGTGACGCTTCTGGTCGGATCCTGGTCAGACGTCCCGACCAGCACCCGACTAAAACCAGGGCTTCCCGGCTAGCCCCCGACCAGTTCCCCAGTTCGATTTCCACACGGGTCATTGAATGAAAATTACGTTTTTTTTTGTTCTTTTTCGTTTTGATCATTAAAATATTGTATAATAAATCAATCGAGCGAAGATTCTATTCTTTTATCATTGGTCTAGATAATAATAATGAATTTGAGTAATTTTTTGTTAATTTTTCTTCCCAAAATCAAAAATTGATTGTTTAATTATTGATACCTGAATTGAATATAATTGCGAGGTGTCTCCGCAGTAAATATGTATGCAGTATATATATTATATATCATATAGGTAGATATATACGTTTTAGCAAAGCAGCGTGCGAGACGTTCTTCGCTCCAGCACTCGAGGGCATACCGTGAATAGCAAATAAGCGCATGAATAATTCTATAGAAATGACGTGGATTTTGGTTAAAGGGGGTTTTAGGTGTCTACCTTTCCGGGTACTGTCAGCGGCGGCCATTGTGCAGCTCCCCCGCATTTGCCACATAAATTGCTAAACCACGGATCGCGATATTTCGCACGGTTCCGATAAAATTAGAGTTATGTATAATATATAAAATAACGAAATGGAACTGAAATAGTAATTTTCTCACACCCGGTCGCAACATGCCACTTTTCATACCTCTTGAGCGGGCGGAAAATAGGTATTTTCGCCCTCGGGCGGAAACGTCTTTTTCCGCCCGCTAGAAGCGGGCGAAAGAGATTTTTTCCTGCCCTAGGGCGCAAAATCCTGTTTTCCGCCCGCTCACTCGGTATGAAAATATAATTAATCACAACTTTTCAAAATACGGTCTATGAAAAAATAATAATAATAATTATTATTATCATTTAAAAATGGTAGAATAAAAAATGAGTGAAAGAATTTTGGTCGCAAAATGCCACTTTTCATACCTCTTGTCTTTTCGGCCCTCGGGCGGAAATGTGCTTTGCGCCCGCCTAAAGAAAAGTTCCGTTTTGCGCCCGCTCACTCGGTCTGAAAAGAGGCATTTTTGCAGAAAAAAAACGTGTGCATGATGTGATTGCAGTACACTCGACTGCAAATTCACACTTAGTGTTTTGCGCCCTTGATAACAATTACATTGATCACAATTTTTTGATTTTTTACAGATTTTTCTTGAAGGAATTGAATTATAATTTTTACACTGAGAACTTATCACAGATATTTTCTTTCTTTTTTTTTTCTGGGTTTTTTGTATTCTTATTTGATTTGGAATCGATTAATCGCAGATTTTTGTAAAAAAAAAAAAGAAAAGATTGTAATAAAAATTATTCTTGAACCAGTGCCAGCTGAGGGGATATATGTATGTTACATATGCAAAAAAATTTCCCACGTCAGCGAGAGACAATAATTACTGGTAATTACACAAGGCGTGGTCCTCCTCAAAAGTTTGATAAGAGATATAGAGATTCTCGCTGATTTTTGTCGGAATAAAAACGGAACTTGTTCCAAATATTCGTCGACTTGGTGGTTTTTTTTTTTTTCTTAATGCGTTTTTTTTTTTTTGCACACTGACGTGAGCATACAGAACGAATTTTAACCTGAAATATTAAAAATTGTACGATTTAAATTAAATAATGTTTTTTTTTTCTATAATGTTCGACAATATCCTAACATCAAAATTGAAATTTAAAAGTCGAATAATTCCTAGAAAATTTGTATATTTTTGGATAAAATTCGTTGTTTTTTTATATCTAGATTTTCGTCAGATCTGATCAATAGAAGAATTTCAAATATTTGTTTTCCCGCCTTGAAATCTAAGAAATATTTTTCTAAACTAAGAAAAAAAAAAAAAAACTCAAGAATTTTGAGATATTAAAAAAAAAAAACCTCAATTTCCATTAAATCCTCACATTATACATTGTCACGCTTACAGGGGGATTCGACGGGTTGTGTAGGGGGATCGACCGATTTTTCGAGATTTGCTAAATCCCAAGGGATTAGAATAGGTACGACTGGGCAGGGTAGGCAGGCTACATAATTCGATGCACATGATATACAAGAAGAGGGAGGTGAGTGCGAACACGGGAAACCTGCCTCTGCCTCATCGCGGTGGGTTCAATTAGGCCCAACTCAACCGTTTCAAACTGTAATCTTCTAACTGCGGTGAACACACGTCATGTCCTCAAGTCAGGATATGTGACCCTAAATTTTCTATATCTAGATATATTTATTATTAGGTGACACAGTTTTCAATTATTTCTGATTCCTGTATAAAATTTGATATGAAAATTCCGAACCAAAAATTAAAAATCAAAATCAAACACTGTTCTGATAAAAGTTCAATTTTTACGAAGGAAATAAATTATCGACGATCTTTGATCCAGTGTATCTTCGAGATGGTAGATCCTAGACATAAAACATCAGAGTACCTTTTTTGTAAAGAATTTGATAAACTTCAATATCAGTTCAGGTCATTTTTCAGCTAGGATCAACCGGAAGTGAGATATTATCAAAGAAAAAAAAGAAAAAAAAAACGGATCTGATAAATGTAATCCAATTTTTACGAAGAAGATAAATTATCGACGATCTTTGATTCGGTATATCTTCGAGATGGTAGATCCTAGACGAAAAACTCTGGGTACCTTTTTTGTAGAGAATTTGATAAGCTTCAATATCAGTTCAGGTCATTTTTCAGCTAGGATCAACCGGAAGTGAGATATTGTCAAAAAAAGAAAAAAAACGGATCTGATAAATGTAATCCAATTTTTACGAAGAAGATACATTATCGACGATCTTCGATTCGGTATATCTTCGAGATGGTAGATCCTAGACGAAAAACTCCGGGTACCTTTTTTGTAGAGAATTTGATAAGCTTCAATATCAGTTCAGGTCATTTTTCAGCTAGGATCAACCGGAAATGAGATATTGTCAAAAAAAGAAAAAAAACGGATCTGATAAATGTAATCCAATTTTTACGAAGAAGATACATTATCGACGATCTTCGATTCGGTATATCTTCGAGATGGTAGATCCTAGACGAAAAACTCCGGGTACCTTTTTTGTAGAGAATTTGATAAGCTTCAATATCAGTTCAGGTCATTTTTCAGCTAGGATCAACCGGAAATGAGATATTGTCAAAAAAGAAAAACGGATCTGATAAATGTAATCCAATTTTTACGAAGAAGATACATTATCGACGATCTTCGATTCGGTATATCTTCGAGATGGTAGATCCTAGACGAAAAACTCCGGGTACCTTTTTTGTAGAGAATTTGATAAGCTTCAATATCAGTTCAGGTCATTTTTCAGCTAGGATCAACCGGAAATGAGATATTGTCACGAAGAAGATACATTATCGACGATCTTTGATTCGGTATATCTTCGAGATGGTAGATCCTAGACGAAAAACTCCGGGTACCTTTTTTGTAGAGAATTTGATAAGCTTCAATATCAGTTCAGGTCATTTTTCAGCTAGGATCAACCGGAAGTGAGATATTGTCAAAAAAGAAAAAAAACGGATCTGATAAATGTAATCCAATTTTTACGAAGAAGATACATTATCGACGATCTTCGATTCGGTATATCTTCGAGATGGTAGATCCTAGACGAAAAACTCCGGGTACCTTTTTTGTAGAGAATTTGATAAGCTTCAATATCAGTTCAGGTCATTTTTCAGCTAGGATCAACCGGAAATGAGATATTGTCAAAAAAAGAAAAAAAACGGATCTGATAAATGTAATCCAATTTTTACGAAGAAGATACATTATCGACGATCTTCGATTCGGTATATCTTCGAGATGGTAGATCCTAGACGAAAAACTCCGGGTACCTTTTTTGTAGAGAATTTGATAAGCTTCAATATCAGTTCAGGTCATTTTTCAGCTAGGATTAACCGGAAGTGAGATATTGTCAAAACAAGAAAAAAAAACGAATCTGATAAATGTAATCCAATTTTTACGAAGAAGATACATTATCGACGATCTTCGATTCAGTATATCTTCGAGATGGTAGATCCTGGACGAAAAACTCCGGGTACCTTTTTTGTAGAGAATTTGATAAGCTTCAAAATCGGTTAAGGTCATTTTTCAGCTAGGATCAACCGGAAGTGAGATATCGTCAAGAAAAGGAACTACAGACACTTCTGTATCGATTATAAGTGAAATACGATCTCGCAGGATACGAATAGCGATATGCATCATTTTCTACGTGATTGGACAATGAATAGCGATGCAGTGTAAAGATCGACGATTGGAGTGTAACGAACGCATTTACTGTGACTGGATCCGGGCCAGGCGCGCGATAATCATAACCTTATCTCCGCGCACGCGACCGTCTTGAGATAAGATCGCTTTATCTGCACTCAGTCTGCCGTCCGAGATGATATCTCGCGCTATAACCCAGAGGTTAATGGATTAACGGATGAGTACAATGTAGAGCCGTGATTAGATTGCGCGGGTTCGACAAGAGATCGGGATTTTTTATCAGTACATAGACTGCGACGATGCGGTATCAGTACATACTTAATTCTTTCAAGATTTTTTTTGCACTAAACAAAATACGATTCAGATTTTCGAAAATCCGCTGACAAATTCGTGATCAGCGAAGTAAAAATCTACGGGTAACATTTCGCATCGGAATCCGAATATTTTGAGATTTTTTGCCACCGAATTGGATTCGTCATTTCGAATTTCGCGAATCTGCCGCTTCAGGTTCGTCATCAGCGACTCAAAAAACCTTCGGATAACAATTTTGATCACATTTGGAACGTTTTTAGAATTTTTAAACAGCGGATTGGACTTGCTATTGTCAAGTTTGCGAATCTGACTTCGGATTCGTGATCAGCGACCTGAAAAACCTTCGGGTATCAATTTTGATCAGAATCAGAATATTTATGGATTATTTTCACCACATTGGACTCGTCAATTTGAATTTCGCAAATCTGACTTCAGATTCGTGATCAGTGACCCAAAAAAAACATCGCGATATCAATTTTTATCCAAATTCGGTCATCTGTTCTCAAAATATCGTCATTTTTTACAATTTCATTATTCAGATAATTAAAAAAGTACCGAATCGATCAAATCCAAAATCTGATCAGTTCTAGGTTTGCAAAATGGGCGTCGCTGGAGACAAAAATCGTCGAACAAAAAGTAAAGGGATTTTCTAGACCTCAGAACGTGGCTATTCCCTCAAACTTTTCTAATACGGTTATTCAGATTTTCTCTTGGATAATAGTTGAAGCGAATCGTTGAGAGGAGTTGCAAAAAAAAAATAAAAATGAAAGAAAAAGGCTCGTACGTATAATGATCGAGTGATTAATTAAAAAGATTCAAAGCGGTTCCCAAGCCGAAGAAATAAAGGGAACGTGATCATTGCCTTCAGGATTTGACCCAGCTGTTCTCCAATGAGTTTCTTGATTATTAATTACGAACATTAAACCCTAGGGCGGCGGGACTGGACGAAGGTTATAATATAAGGTACGTGCCTGTGTATATATCTACTTAAAATACTATACCTATACCTTATATACGACCGAAGAAAGAGGAGCTCACAGTTTTATGACAATATATACTGACATCGATCGCAGGGGGTTGGAAAAAGAAAAAATGATAAATATGAAAAAAAAAAAAAAAACAGTTGAGCTACGCGTTCGTTCGATTTCCGCTGAGTTTTTCCTCCTGGGAAATTCTCTACTCCTCTCCATATACACGCTTCTTGTATATATATATATACAACACAATGGATCCCTCATTTTGTCTTTTATCTTTCCTCTCCTCCGCACTTTTTTCTTCAACAATAATAAGAAATAGAAAAGAAAAATGAAGAAAATGTCGAACATAATTAAGGTAAAGCGACCCAGTCAGTGACACTGTCTTAATTATCATCTCTTCAAAGTGTTCTGTGTTCATTTTGATAAACCCTCTTCGCTGACAGTCCGATCAAATTAGTAAAAATAGTGGAAATTAATCAGTAATGATTTGTAAATTGGGAGTCAAAGGTACTCGAATTCAGTTTTTTCATCATATCTCGACCACTATTGATCCTATCGTAACGGAGGTCGGTATAAAAAATGAAGCTCATTAAATTCTCGACAAAAAAGGTTCGATACATTTTTTTCATAGCTTCAATAGTTTTTGTGTAATACAGGGCTGAAACTACATATCGATATTCGTATAAAACTTTGTGAGGATTATGTACGTATTCGCTGGTGTATTGCAGATAAACTATCGAAGATACGAAAAAAATGTATCGAACCTTTGTTGTAGAGAATCCAGTAAGCTTCATTTTTTATAATAACCTCCGAGCCGCTAGGATCAACGGTTGTGGAGATATGATAAAAAAACTGAATCCGAGCACCTTTGATTAATCTTTATATTCGCTATATTTTGATCCAATTTGACTAGACTAGTGAAAAAAAATGATACCACGCCGATTTTACTTTTTCCCCCCCCATTTCAAGGTGTAGTATACTCTGTAAATTTGAATCAGTGAATAGTCACTGATCATCAGCGAATAGTCACTGATGCCTCCAGTTATAAGTATACCACTGGAAATCAGTGAAAAGTCACTAATTTATCCAGTAAATTTGAATCACTGATTCAAATAGTGAAATTTTCACTGATTCAAATTTAGAAAGTACGTACCCCTTTAACGAAGGATTAGTTAATCTTGATCCGATCTTGGTCGGATGTGTTGAGATTGTTATTGCGACGTAGGTAATTGACGTAGAGATTGGAGGTGATAAGAGAAGACAAGGAGGAGGAGGAGGAGGAGTTGTAGGATGTACACAGACGAGAGTCTGGTTTCTCTCTTGGTATATAGTACGATGGATGCAAGGATCTCTAATCTTGGCAGAAGCAGAAGCAGAAGCAGAAGCAGAAGCAGAAGCAGAAGTAGAAGCAAACGAGAGACGTAGAGATGGAAGATAGATAGAGGAAGAGGAGAGGAGAGGAACGACCTCGAGGAATGCCGGCAGCTTACTGCAGCCTCCAGAGTGTAAGTCGCTTTAGGATTTCGTCCGTATAATTGAACTCATTAATGGGGCAGAAACCAGCTTGCATGCTGCAGACAGACACACCGACCAACCGACGATCCTCATCGTCAAAATTCTTATGCATTACAATTCTACTCCAGATGAGTCTCTGAAATTTGTGAATTCGAATAAATCGGGATCTCCATACAATTGATATTGAATTTGTTCAAGATTAACGTCAAATTCGTCAACTGCAGTTGCTCAATGGAAGAAAATAAGAACTCACAATCAGATAACGTTTTTCATGGTTCGTAAGAATTCGACGAGTTTTGGATTTTTATTTCTAACCGTCGCATATACTGGAACCACGATTTTATAATTTTTTCAAAATCTGAGTTTCAATTCTTTAGATAGTTGTATTTTCTTGACGGTGATTAGTGATTAGGAGAATGAATCATGGGTGTAACCGTCATTTAATATCCAAAAACGTTTAATATGACGTTTCGGTTGGAGCATGGCCAACCATCTTCAGATCTATAAAAAATTGTACATAATCACCCAACAATTTGTGGGATTTTTACTTAAAATCAAATGTAAAACAGTTTTAATTGAAACTATACAATTATTTCCTATCTTTATTAATTAACAATAAATCAATAAAGTTTTAATCTGCATTCAAAGTCTATAAACACTGGCAACATTAGCTGATAGGTTATGTTCGACGAGCACGTCATTAACATGAGAACTTAGTTTGCTACACGTAGCGAGAAACTAGGTAATGTGAAAATACAAAAAAGATATAAAATGTATTTAAAAAACTAAACAACGGAGGGTGGGAATATGGAGATCCATTCTGAGATATCTTACATTTTGCAACTTCTGTTGACGCATGAGGTGTTGATGGTGAGCGACATAGCGGAGAAGTGAGCGAGAGATGGTTGTGAAACCTAGAGCATAGATCGATCCTATCGACCCTAGGTAGGTGTGATCGATCAAGGCTCTAGAGCCGCAAGTTTCAAAACTTCTTTGGATGGATCTTCATTTACAACAGCGGTGCGTACACACTACTTAATCTATCTATATCACTCCCCTTGTTACATGTGTTGTGTCGGGATATATTGATCATTTCTTTGATTAATCGGTGATATAGATTAGATTCTTTAGCAAGGATTTGGGTGGTATCGTAATCAAAGTCATGTCCTAAGGAGAGAGAATGTTCGGACAAGGCGGATTTATTCATGTCTTTCTTTCTTACGCTGTAGTCATGTTCGTATAGCCTTTTTTGTAAATGTTGTTTAGTCTGGCCTACGTAGCATTTGTCGCATTTTGAACAATCAATTTTATATACCAAATTAGACTGATCTCTTTCAGGAATTGGATCCTTGAGTTGAGTGAACGCTCTTGATGTTGTATTTGTAATCTTATAGACGACTTTGGTGCCAACCTTGGAGAGAATTTTATTGATTTGTTCGGATAACCCTTTGATATAAGGAATGACATTTAGGTTTCTATGCGGATTGTTTATCCTCCTCTCTTCCCTTAGGACATGGTGAGACCAGCAGTTATATACATTAACTACCCTCGATTTCTTGATGTCATTGATTAGGCTGATTGGGTACCCATTTTCCAATAAGGTGTCCGTTATTAACTTGATATTCTTTATTCTTAATTCAGGTTCTGCCAGTTTTAATCCTCTATCAAACAAACCAGCAACGACACATTTCTTGTGGACAAGGGGGTGATGTGAGCTAAATTGTAGGTATCGCCCGGACCAGGTAGGTTTACGGTACCAATCGATGCTGAGAGAGTTGTTTGTGTTTATGACAGACACGTCCAGGAAACTAATTTGGTGGTTTTCTTCAATCTCACTAGTGAACCTGAGTTTTGGATGAAACTGGTTGAACCTATCAATGACATCAAGGAGATGATTGGTATGTACCGCCGTTAGGATGTCGTCCACATATCTTTTGTAGAACGGCAATTGATAGGGTAAGCTAGATATGACTTCACACTCTAATCTTTCCATCACTAAATTCGCTATTACCGGACTAATAGGGGAACCCATAGCTACCCCTTCGATCTGTTGGTAGAATTGTCCGTTATGGACAAAATAGGTGGATTCCAAACAAAGTTTGACAGCCTTGATGAATTCTTCCCTAGGTAAGACAGTATGAGGGCGGATGTTGTCCCACTTGTTATCAACACATTGTAGTGCAAATCCGACTGGGATGTTGGTGAACAGGGAAGAGACATCAAGCGATATCAGCTTGTGGTCAGAGGGCAGTCTTGTACCCCTGATAGATTCAGCAAAAGACCAAGAGTCTTTACAGTGATAATCTGTTTTTCCTATGATCTGGGATAGGGAGAATGAGCAATATCTAGCTAGTTTGTACGAAGGAGCACCAATGTTAGACACAATTGGGCGTAGTGGGACAGAAGGTTTGTGTATCTTTGGTAGGAAGTACAATTTAGGAGCGACTGAATTGTGAATCTTCAGACCTTCACCTGTGGACTTTGTAATAATATCCTTGTCTAACCAGTTTTTAATCAGATCATTGTTCTGTTTTTCGAAATCTTTAGTTGGATCTTTGTGTAAAGGTTTGTATGTATCAAGATCATTGAGCAACTCTGTTGACTTATCAGTGTACTCCTTTTTATCCATTTTGAACATGTGAACTTCTGTTTAATAGAATCAAAAGACATAACATTGACAAATTTGAAAAAATGGACACCATTTGCACACAACCAGCTGTCCCTGTCGATAAATGGTTAGTAAACCTGACCGATACACAACTACCCCCCAAAGTGCAGGGTTGTCTAGCTCTGGGCCCTAAACATGGGTTACCCTTCGCTCCTAACAAGATCCCGGTAGATGACCTTATCTGTGGGGTAGAATCTGGCGTCGCTGGCCTGAACAGGAAAAGTAAAGACATCATTCGTAGTCAAATCACACACAAAATAACCTCACATGTTAAGAACGCACAATTATCGAACGACCAAAAACAGGAATTAGCCGACTTCAACTTCACTAGACGTTTCCTCAAAGATCACCCCAATCTGTTAGTCACGAGGGCTGACAAGGGCAATAAAACTGTAATCATGGATAAAAAGGAGTACACTGATAAGTCAACAGAGTTGCTCAATGATCTTGATACATACAAACCTTTACACAAAGATCCAACTAAAGATTTCGAAAAACAGAACAATGATCTGATTAAAAACTGGTTAGACAAGGATATTATTACAAAGTCCACAGGTGAAGGTCTGAAGATTCACAATTCAGTCGCTCCTAAATTGTACTTCCTACCAAAGATACACAAACCTTCTGTCCCACTACGCCCAATTGTGTCTAACATTGGTGCTCCTTCGTACAAACTAGCTAGATATTGCTCATTCTCCCTATCCCAGATCATAGGAAAAACAGATTATCACTGTAAAGACTCTTGGTCTTTTGCTGAATCTATCAGGGGTACAAGACTGCCCTCTGACCACAAGCTGATATCGCTTGATGTCTCTTCCCTGTTCACCAACATCCCAGTCGGATTTGCACTACAATGTGTTGATAACAAGTGGGACAACATCCGCCCTCATACTGTCTTACCTAGGGAAGAATTCATCAAGGCTGTCAAACTTTGTTTGGAATCCACCTATTTTGTCCATAACGGACAATTCTACCAACAGATCGAAGGGGTAGCTATGGGTTCCCCTATTAGTCCGGTAATAGCGAATTTAGTGATGGAAAGATTAGAGTGTGAAGTCATATCTAGCTTACCCTATCAATTGCCGTTCTACAAAAGATATGTGGACGACATCCTAACGGCGGTACATACCAATCATCTCCTTGATGTCATTGATAGGTTCAACCAGTTTCATCCAAAACTCAGGTTCACTAGTGAGATTGAAGAAAACCACCAAATTAGTTTCCTGGACGTGTCTGTCATAAACACAAACAACTCTCTCAGCATCGATTGGTACCGTAAACCTACCTGGTCCGGGCGATACCTACAATTTAGCTCACATCACCCCCTTGTCCACAAGAAATGTGTCGTTGCTGGTTTGTTTGATAGAGGATTAAAACTGGCAGAACCTGAATTAAGAATAAAGAATATCAAGTTAATAACGGACACCTTATTGGAAAATGGGTACCCAATCAGCCTAATCAATGACATCAAGAAATCGAGGGTAGTTAATGTATATAACTGCTGGTCTCACCATGTCCTAAGGGAAGAGAGGAGGATAAACAATCCGCATAGAAACCTAAATGTCATTCCTTATATCAAAGGGTTATCCGAACAAATCAATAAAATTCTCTCCAAGGTTGGCACCAAAGTCGTCTATAAGATTACAAATACAACATCAAGAGCGTTCACTCAACTCAAGGATCCAATTCCTGAAAGAGATCAGTCTAATTTGGTATATAAAATTGATTGTTCAAAATGCGACAAATGCTACGTAGGCCAGACTAAACAACATTTACAAAAAAGGCTATACGAACATGACTACAGCGTAAGAAAGAAAGACATGAATAAATCCGCCTTGTCCGAACATTCTCTCTCCTTAGGACATGACTTTGATTACGATACCACCCAAATCCTTGCTAAAGAATCTAATCTATATCACCGATTAATCAAAGAAATGATCAATATATCCCGACACAACACATGTAACAAGGGGAGTGATATAGATAGATTAAGTAGTGTGTACGCACCGCTGTTGTAAATGAAGATCCATCCAAAGAAGTTTTGAAACTTGCGGCTCTAGAGCCTTGATCGATCACACCTACCTAGGGTCGATAGGATCGATCTATGCTCTAGGTTTCACAACCATCTCTCGCTCACTTCTCCGCTATGTCGCTCACCATCAACACCTCATGCGTCAACAGAAGTTGCAAAATGTAAGATATCTCAGAATGGATCTCCATATTCCCACCCTCCGTTGTTTAGTTTTTTAAATACATTTTATATCTTTTTTGTATTTTCACATTACCTAGTTTCTCGCTACGTGTAGCAAACTAAGTTCTCATGTTAATGACGTGCTCGTCGAACATAACCTATCAGCTAATGTTGCCAGTGTTTATAGACTTTGAATGCAGATTAAAACTTTATTGATTTATTGTTAATTAATAAAGATAGGAAATAATTGTATAGTTTCAATTAAAACTGTTTTACATTTGATTTTAAGTAAAAATCCCACAAATTGTTGGGTGATTATGTACAATTTTTTATAGATCTGAAGATGGTTGGCCATGCTCCAACCGAAACGTCATATTAAACGTTTTTGGATATTAAATGACGGTTACACCCATGATTCATTCTCCTAATTTCAATTCTTTATCATAAAATTAAGAAATGATAAAAAAAAAAAACTTGAGATAGAAATTTTCATGAAAATCGCAGCTAATCTTCCATTTTTTCTATCTCTAGTTTTTTCTAGTTTATTTTCGAACATTTTTGTCTCCTAAAATTTGTTGAAATTCTAGTTTGGATTCTTTATCAACAAGTAAAAAACTTAAAAAAAAAAAACTTGATACACATTTTCATGAAAATCGCAGCTAATCTTCAATTTTTTTCATCTTTAGTTTTTCTGGTTTATTTTTTTTTTATAATTTGTAACGCCTAAAACTAAAAAGTAACTTTATCTCTACTCCGCGCATGCGTAATCGCAGACTCACCTAACCTTAGCGGCGGTAAAACAGTCGCTTTTATCACGTTACAGAAAAAACTGTAGTTATTTTTTTCTTCAACAAACAAACCCAATATATCACATACAAAATTTTGTTTAACAAATATTTCTACCTCAGATATCGAGGGGTTGTGTTTTTTTTTCTTCCCCTCTATGTTTTAAATCAAACAAATTGAGGAATTTGGTACCGATACATGGGGAGAGCAGTGAGCGAGCTTGTTGTTTGATTAAAAAATAGTGTAAAATAGAGAGAGAGAGAGTGAGAAAATTCGAATTTTATAATTAGTACACAATTTTGTGGTTTCGGGTTATCCCCCCGGTTCTGTCTCCTCTCACCCCGGTATTCGGTGCTCGTCTACTTCTGCCCAACCCTCTAGCCTATAACCCGGGCTCAAAAATCACCAACCAACCCAATTGTGGTATTCAAGGGTTGGCAGACAGCTCATGGGGGGGATAGGGGATGAAAATAAATTCGATATCTCCGTTGGACGGTTTCCAAACGTTTCTCATACCCTTTTGTGCCCGTATGTTCCCTTCACCCTTCCCTCATATATGTATATAGGTATATGTATATACATATACATATATATACAAAATGCCAAAACGCGCCTGTAATGGTAGCCGGTGTCAGTGGCTGACGATGGATATTATAACCGATACGAATCAGGATATAAAATAATAATAATAATAATAATAATAATAATAATGAGACATGCATATACTGCAGGCCTTGTGCAATGAGTATACATTAATCCCACAATAGTACTGCACACACACACCAGTAGTTTTATTTGAAAATTGTGAAAAAGTTGAACGAATTTTGCGAGAAATAATAATTAGCCAACTTGACTCGCGAAACTCTTTTTACTGTTGTGCTGCTCTATTATTATATATAGGTTGGTTTTTTTTCTGTATTTAAAAGGCTTTATAACAAAGCTCATGCGTTCTATATATATATATATACCTCCTATAAACGTTTCGGTTTCCGCTAGGACCCCTTTTTTGAAATTCTTTTTTGAAATTTCATTTTTATATAATATATATATTCTGATATATGAACGAGGTTTTTAAGAAGCGATCTTACATATCCTCTAAAATGTATCCGAACAACGACAATTGAAAAGAAAAAGGATAATTTTTCAAAACGTGAATAAAATCTGAACTTGTTGAACTTGATCAATTGTGAATTTGATTTTTTTTTCTTTGTTGAATAATAGAAGAATTTGAACAAAAATTTAGATTTCTAAAAGCGAAAAAAAAAACAACTTAATTTGATTAAAAAGTCGCTGGTAAAATGAAACGCAATGAAAAAATAAAAGGAAGAATAATTATTAACGATTTATCTGATGCTTCACTTGTTTTCTGATTCAAGAATTAGAAAAAAAAAGAATGACAAATGATTTCATTTTTTACAAGATGAGAAAAAAAAAAGAATTATACGTATATACTAACGAAAGAAAATCTCTCGTCATTTATTCGAAAATTCAATCTAAACTTGTATAATAAATATGTTTCAAACATATTTCCAAAATAATATATATACGAACTTCAAGCCCACAATTTTTTCAGTTTCAAAGGGAATGAAAAAAAAAAATATGTATAAAAAAATCTTTGCACAGGTTCAGATTTTAGCTCCTTTTTTTCACTCCAATTATTTTTAATTTTCTTTAGAATTTCATAATTTTATTTTCGAAAAAAAAAACTTGACTTTTAATAGACGGTCTTGCATGTCATATTATTTAAATATAATTACAAAGATACTATTCTGAGATTTAATCACACATAAAAAAAAAAAAAACCTTTGTTTCAAACACAATATTCTCCCTCTCTAGTCTCTCGTTTCGAGTTCTGAGCTTGTACGAAGCTCACGGCAAGCCCGCCGTCGGCCACTGCACTTAAAACTTTATCGCAATTATTCAACGATCATAAATTGTTCGAGGTTGTTTCACGTTCTTTTACCGAAACAGAATTTTCCCTGAATATACATACCTATATACATGATATAAACGCTCGAAAAGTGTGCAGAGCTTTCATAACTGCACATATAGTATAATGTTACTTCGAGGAGTCGGAGGATACGCCATCCACCCACCGCGACCCCCCGCCTCGTCTGGCATATTGCAATGAATAAATAACGTTAATAGTTACACTTAGTTCCGAACAAGTTTTTTTTTTTTTTTTTAAGAATAAAACGCGAGTCAGATACGAAACAGAGTTTTCCAACAACTGTTTAACTGCTACGATATTATTCCATTCGCATATGTACTTGCCATAGTTCGCAACAATTTTTCTGTATCTATATCTATATCTCACTCTTCCATCTCTTGCATATCAAATTTTCAGACAAAATTCAGAAAAAGAAACAAAGAAAAACGTTACACAATATCCTGGTATGATGATTCTTCGATGATTCATTTATATTTCGCAACACATGAATGAGATTTTCGAGTTTCCGAGCCTCTAGACTCCGCAGCGTGCGCGAAATAACCGAGTACCGAGCATTACCGCACTGCTCGGAGCTCGGGCGTCATCGGCGACCCTGCGCGCGCAGGTTTCGAGAGGCATTAGAAAATTAGACTGTGAAACAAATCCACACGATTTTTATTGCTGATCATTCTCAAATAATTTTCAATATCATTAAACTTTTCATTATCACCTAATTATTATCAATATTATTTGATCAATGTAATATTCATTTAATTAATTTTAATTATATTAATTTATTTATGGAAATATTGAATATTCTCAAGTAATCTCAACTATTTTCTATCAGACAGCAAGTAATCGATCGGAATTCCTTTAGTAGAAATCATTGTGAGTCGATGGGATCGGATAAGGGTTGAAGTTGAATTATTCAAACCGTAGGAAACTATCGTTTCAGTTTCAGCGAGTAGTTTCACTCTGATCAAAGTTCTATGTGCCAATCAGTGCTAGTGACAAGTCCGTCAATCAATCTTTCAGCGAATCCCTGTAACGTGAAACTGCGGATTGCGGTTAACGGATATACGAGACACGAGTGGTGAAATTCCGACAGGTCCTAGACTGCTGCGGAAGCCCATCCCTCATCGTCTATTCACTGTAACACAGTCGCTACAAAATTGTCCAAATTGGCCAAAAGCATCATTTCTACATCATCGCGTAATCATTCGATGAAAAAGAATCAGTCAGTTGATCAAATCGAATTCAATCGATGATTTTGGGTGGGTGAAGCCCACAGGAGGCCCAAAAAATGATGAGAGTTGATGTTGACGACTAGGTTTATACATTTTGAGGTTATGTACAATTTTTTGTTCGACGATATATCGAGATCGAGTGACCAGATTTAGACGATTTTGGTCCCAATCGACATGGCTTTTGGCAACTTAGAAATTGAGAGATTTTGGATTAGATTGGTTCAGTGCTTTTCGAATTATTTGAATAGCGAAATTCTAAGAAAAATAAAATAAAAACGACGATATCTTGAGATCAAATGAACAGATTTGAATAAAAATTGATATCCACAAGTTTTTTGGGTCACTGATCAAGAATCTGAGGTCAGATTTCCAAAATTCAAAATGGCGAATCTTGAAATCAAATGAACAGATTTGAATAATAATTGATATCCACAAGTTTTTTGGGTCACTGATCAAGAATCTGAGGTCAGATTTCCAAAATTCAAAATGGCGAATCTTGAGATCATACGAACAGATTTGGATAAAAATTGATATCCACAAGTTTTTTGGGTCACTGATCAAGAATCTGAGGTCAGATTTCCAAAATTCAAAATGGCGAATCTTGAGATCATACGAACAGATTTGGATAAAAATTGATATCCACGAGGTTTTTGGGTCACTGATCAAGGATCCGAGGTCAGATTTCCAAAATTCAAAATGGCGAATCTTGAGATCAAATGAACAGATTTGAATAAAAATTGATATCCACAAGGATTTTGGCTCGCTGATGAAGGATCCGAGGTCAGATTTCCAAAATTCAAAATGGCGAATCCAATTTTCTGTAGAAAAAAAAAGAAAATATTGTGATTTCGATATAAAATTGTTTCTCGAAGCTTTTGGGGTCTCTGATATCAAATCAATGGTCAGAAAACGATCACCGTGACTTAAAAAAAAAAAAAACCTGATCAGAAAATCTGAAGAATCATTATTGACTCAGGTATAAAGAAAAAATTAGTATTCATTCCTCGTGATTATTAGCCATGTATGATATAATATATATTTTCCCACTGTCCAGTAATTAGTTGATTCAACGGTGTGAACGAATGAAAACAAATTGAACAATTTTATCCACCTACCGGACAGGGGGTTCCCCGTCGGTTGGTGGTTCTTTGGTTCGCGTGGTCGCCCCCAAGTACAGCGGCTCTTCGCTTCCTGAACTAGAAAGGTGGAAAATGAATTGCCTTGGATAAAATACGGTCTAATAAATTGAATGTTTATTTTCACCTTCGTGGGTTCAGGCCAAGAAAATATACCCGATAAATCTCAACCGTATAACACCTATAACCTCTATGTACCTGTCCTGCCGGGGGGGGTTTACAGTGTATCAGCTCGACGTCTTTAAGATGCGAAAAATAATTTTTTTCAACAATAAAATAAAAAAATTCAATAAAATATTTTCAATTTTACCAAAAATGTAACTACAATTATATTGAAAAAAATTAATTGATAATGAAACCTTCTGCAGGTTGAAGATAAAAATCTGTCGTTGGAAAACGATTCAATTACGTATGTATATATATATCTCATTGTCAGTGAGAAAAGTAAGTTTTTTTACTCCAAAAAGTGACTAAAAAGTGACGAAAAGTGACTCGCTACCAGCCCTGCAATATATTTTTTTTTTCACAAAATTTTTTCCTGACTTTGTTGATTCCTCTTGGCTGTTGGTATCGGGGAAATTTGTGTTTCTACACAGTATCTTTTTGTACAGATTGACGTAAGTTGAATAAAGTAAAGGAATGGAAAGGAAAGAGTGAGATAAAACTGTGAAGAAGAAGAAGAAGAGTAAGAAGAATGGAGTAAGTTTCTTCTTTTACCATCAAGACAGTAGAAAACTTGAAACACACAAAGATCGTGCTTCGAAAACTTTCCCCGACAACGTGACTCTTCCGCTCGAATAGAATCGAATCGAATCCCAACTCTTATTAGCCACATGAATTACCTCTGACTTTGAAAAACATTTTTCAATGGTCAGACTGACATTCATTCGTAATTTTTTGTGTTTCTTTTTTTCTCTTCATATTTTTCAATCATCGATTCAAACATTAATTTCATTCTTTTTATAATAACTTCTCAATTTTCAAACTTGACTTTCATAGTTTCATACCCTTGTATCTTCGACGCTGTCTTTTGTACAGAAAAAATCCATATCATATTTTTTGTAGAAAATTTAACGGGCTTTGAAATTGTTTCTCATAATTTTTCACCTCTGATGAACCGGAAGTGAGATATCGACGAAAATGAAAATAAAAAAACGGGGAACGATCCAATTTTCCAAGGTACCCGCACGCATATACAGTCCGACCTCTCTATAAGGCCCCTCCCAATAGAGCCGGTTCCCCTATTTCTCGCTCGCAGCGTTCCCCCACTCTACTATGTAACGTGAGCTCGAGAAAGAGACGAAAGACGAGTCGTGCGACTAGCGAAGATGGCAAAGTGGGGGTACCTCAGTTCCTGGAAAAACTCTTCCCCTTGGGGGCCTGTGCGGCCCTATAGAGAGGTTGGACTGTAATATGTAACTCGAGAGTCGCTTATTCTGGATATTTATTACACACACAAACACACACGGACCACTTAGATTGGTATCGCTCTATTTTCCAATGGCGATTGTAACCCCGATGAGAAAAAAAAAAAAACAGTCTGATAAAATACGGCAATACGTAAACTACCCACTTCCCTTCCCTAAGGGGCCTTGGGATGAAGCCACCTTATCTCACCCTACCTTACCTACACTGTGTTTACCAATACACTTAAATATGTCCCCCCCCCCTCCCATTTTCTTCTTCTTATTCCCTTTTTAACTTCCCGTTTCTTTGTTTTCAGAGAAAAAAGGATATTATTGTGATCACCCCGAAAATGAAAAGTTGAGTTTTCACTAAATCTTCACGTTTCGAGGTCCAAAGAATCACCTCCGACTATTTTCAGTTTGACGTCTGGGTGTGTGTGTGTGTGCGTATGTGCGTGACCACATTTTTGTTCGCGCGATATCTCGAGAACGCGTGGTCGGATTTCGATCAACTTGGGCTCAATCGACGGGGCTTTTCTTAACTTAGAACTGATTAGATTTTGGCTTCGATCGGATCAGTACTTTTTGAACTATTCAAATAACAAAATTCTAAAAAACGCAACAAAAATGACGATATCTTGAGAACGAATCAACGGATTTTAATGAAATTTGGTACCATATGGTTTTTTTTGATCGCTGATCACGAATCTGAAGTCAGTTTTTGCAAAATTTTCATTCGGCGTATTCGATATGCTGCAAAAAAAAACTAAAAACATTTGGATTTGGATGAAACTTGGTACTCGTAGGTTTTTTGGGTCACTGATCACGAATCTGAAGTCAGATTAGCGAAATTCAAAATGGCGAGTCCGATTTGCTGGGAAAAATACTAAAAACATTCGAAATCTTACGGAAATTTGTACTCGGAGGTTTTTTGAACCGCTGATCAAGAATCTGAGGTCAGATTTACAAATTTCAAAATAGCTGAGAACAAAATAAATAACGGGAAGTTCGAAGGCTGGCTCATAGTCAGCCCAAACCCGCTTGTTTTTTTGCTGTATTATACTTTATTTTGTTTTATTCAATACTTTAGTAGCACAAAATTACTACAACTATATTTTTTTCTTTTTTTTCTTTTTTTTTTCATCATCAAATCTACAAACTCAGAGAAATATCGGAGGGACTTTCAAATGTGTTACTAACCGAGCATTTATAATGGAAAATTTTAACGCAATAAAAAATTCTCGTGTATTTAATTATATTGAATCTTGAAAAGAAAATCACAAAAAATCTTATAATCAACGACATTTTTTTTCAATATCTTTCAATTATTTATAACTATTTCAGTTATTACGACGATTATTATTATTTTTTTTTTTCAGTATTTCATTCATTTTTCACTTATTTCTCATTAATTCAATTATTTCACTTATTTCCTCGTATTATTTCTCAATATTTCTTACGAGCTATATGTATACTCAACGAGTTATTTCCCTCTCGATCGTCTTAAATTATCAGTGTTTAATTTTTTTTTTTTGTGTGTTTTTGTTTTCCAAAAACTGTCGAAAAAAAAAAAAACTCTTGCGTTTATACCGGGATTCATTATCAGACACTCGACTCTCTAACCAGAGCCAGAGTCTCGTTCGTCGTTTGTGCCGGATGTGTGAGGTGAGGTGAGGTGGAGGTGAGGCGCGGTCCAGCAAGCAATGAGAATATTGGTGGGTGGGTGGATGGGTTGGTGGTTCGGCTTATTCCAGAAGGCTAGGCTAGGCTAGGCTAGGTCAGGCCAGGAGGCCAGGGGTTGTAGTAGCACGTAAAGCAAATTTACAATGCCCAAGCGAATTCGTGGTCGAGAAGTACTCCGTTCTTCACTCCTCCCTCATCTCCTCTTCTCGCCTCTTCTCTCTGTTACACGTGCACCACCACCACCACCACCGATTTCATTCCTCTCGACCGACTCCGAAACGCCAAAGGGAGTCGTGTCCTCTCTGTCTGTGTCTCTCTGTATCTCTCTCTCTCTTGGTATTGGGGCTGAACACAGCCACCTTTGAACGTCGGAGTCGACCGAGTCACGCTCTCACCCCGCAGGGGGTAAAACGATTTTTATTTAAATTTATATTGTATACGAAAATTGGGAGTTTGACAATTAATTTTCTTTTTTTTACGGTATTGGCATTAAAAAGTCACTTTTTAACGCCTGTTTTCGTTCCGGCAAGTGGCACTTTGTACCGCTAAGTTCAAATTTGCGGTATAAAGTCTTTATTCCGCAACTTTGATGCGCAGTTCGAAGTGCGAATGTCAAAGTTGCGGAATAAAGTCTTTATACCGCAGGTTACCCCCTCTCTACTACCTTTTACAGCAGCTCCTATACGCAGTTCGTGCGGAACTCAACTGGCGTCAAAGTGACTATTAACGCCTTTTCCGTAAAAAATATTGTATGGGACGCGCGCAGAAAGTAACTGTTCGGCAAGGTTATGTTTTTAGTACTCGCCGTTGGCTTTACAAGGCTCGCCTTCGGCGCATGCCTGCACATAAATATCTATTTTTTCTTCAATATCATGTGAAACGTCCAAGTATTTGAAATAAATTGATTTCTTTTATCGTTCTTTCAAGATTCGTGACGTCATAATTTGTTAGAATTTTCAATATACATATAGTTCGCAATGAAAAAAGCAATTTTTTTTTGTTTTTTTTTTCTTTTCATTCAATTAAAAAAAGAATGAAGCAAAAAAAACAATATACTATATATCTATAAATCAATTTTATAGATATTTCTATAGATCTATAAATCAATTTTTTCGTCAACTAATAAAATATTAGATGAAAAACGAACATTAAGAAAAAAAAAAAAAAGCAAAATCTCAATTTTGAAATGGCAAATTATTTCGTTAATTGTTAGCGAAAAAGTGAGGGAAGTGAGAAAGTCAAACTGTGTTTCTTCTGCGGCTGTAATTTTGTAGTGTAAAACTTGTATTCTCTTATACCGTTATAAAAAACAAACAAAAAAAACTTGAATTGTATATATATTATAAGCTGACCGTGAGAATGTCAACTCTCGTTACACAAAAATGATGAAATTTTGAAGAATTAATCAAGATAAAGAATATCTTTGACGTGAATAGAACTATATTTTTTTATTTTCTACTTTTTTTTTTTTCTTACACACGGTTCAAAAAGCTATACACGTATAAATATATATCATCTTTGAAATTGAATGTATGAGCAAAAAATAAATAAATAAATAAATTACAAAATTTTGGCAATTTTCTTTTTCTATAAAATTGAAAAAAAAAAAAAATGATAAATTTCTCTACTTATTATTGAAATTTTTTGGAAAATATTATGGGAAACGAATCAACACACTTTTTTTTTTTTATATAAAACTATATACCTATCAGAAATAAATCTGTTGTGCATCATCATTCTATTCAGAAAAAGCATTGAAAATTTTTGGTTGCTAGCTTCGGCTTCATAAAAGATTCTAGTGTGAAAAAATAATAATAATAATAATAATAATAATAATTGAATCGATTTTTCCGTTCATTGACGTCACAATGAAAATGATATGAAAATTTATTCAAGAATTAATCATTTGAGATCGTTCAAACAGGAGAATAAAAAAAAAAAAAGATGAAAAGAAAAAAAAATTGCAGTTATAATTGGATTCTGATAAATCGAATCTGGGTCATACGACGAGTAGGTACGGTGAAAAAGAATTAAAAAAAAAAAGAGATAAATTGAATCATACAGAACTGACAAGAAAAATTGTATCATCGGTCATCCCCCGGAAATTGGAATTTTTCGTATTTCACGTGTGTTTTTTTTTTTCATCCGTGGTCACAGAAGCGGTTTTTATATTAAATAATCTCGTTTACTGCAGCTCCAGCTGCTTCAAGCGATTGATAACAGAAAAAAAAAAAAGTTCTTCTAAAATCAAATTTGGAAAAAAATTGTCAATTTTTTTATAATTCGTTTGAAAAAAAAAAACATGATCTTGAAAATTGGCATAAAAAATTGATCACTGATCACATATATAGGTATATATATGTATATATATTTTTCTGAGGAAGCGAAACAGACCCTCTCTCTCGCTCTCCCAGGTATGCCTAACGCAGGCCTGTGGAGGGGGGTGGGTTTGTTTCGCTTCCTCAGGAAGGCTCAGTATAGTGTAATTTTGATACAAACTTAATAATTTATATACAATATATATTTCAACGAGCATGTCATATACAATTAATTGTTCAAATAGATGGAAGAAAGAAGAGACAAAGACGAAA
The DNA here is from genome assembly GCA_018257835.1 of Euura lappo. Lineage (NCBI taxonomy): Eukaryota > Metazoa > Arthropoda > Insecta > Hymenoptera > Tenthredinidae > Euura > Euura lappo. The sequence continues at coordinate 69,023 of JAEUYN010002234.1, forward strand.
AAAAAAATAATAATAATAACCAAGGCAACGAGAGAAAAACTATCCACGTATAATACCTTAATCAACAGAACTTCCTGTTAAAGTGTATATAATATATATATAGTAGCATCTATGTACACGGTTCTCCAACAAATTCAACTAATACGTTCCCTGTCGTTGAGAAAATCTGTTGCATCATAAATATATATATATGAGGGAGTTGGGGGGGGAGGAGGAGGAGGAAAATGCTGTGTCAGCTGCACAGTTAAATTGTGAATGTGTGAGTGTTACATGCTATATATATACGTATATGATTATTTACATAATGTGTACTTGAATAGGTGAAAATCAATTTTATATATATATATATTAATATTTCTTCTCCACATTTCCTAGATCAACGTATATATATATATATATATATATATATATATATATATATATATATATATATATGTAAATATATATATGTATAATCAAAAAACGAGGAACAATAATAATATATAAATATCCGTGATATATAGCCGCGTAATATTGAAATTGGAACGAGAAATTTATGTATATATGCGGCTTTGTAGTACCTAGTAACAATAACGACCGGACCTCCAGAGGGACCCGAGCTACGGTAATAAATACTACAAAATAGCGTTATAATCACTATATATACATATATATATATATATATGCGAATGCGTGAATAATACATGAAATTCTCAAAAATAGGACATATTAAATCATGAATATGAATTGAAAAAAAAAAAAACAAGAACAACGCAAAAAAAAAAGTGTAAACCGCAACTGAAAACCTGTACAGATTTTTTTGACGAATTTTCATACATTTTCATTATTATTATTATTTTTTTTTTCATTGAATAAATCCAAATATGTATATTCAATTTAAGTCAATTATTTGATTCGTTTTTTTCTCAATCTTCTTCTTCTTCTTCTATGGTTTAACATGATTAATAATATATATTGTTTTTGATATTTCCAGGTCCGACCTTTCGAATATATCCACACAACACACTAGATGTCAAATAAATGTTAATTTTTTATTTTTTTTTACAGCCTCATATACTATCAGAGTATATATAAAGGAAATGTGATTTCATATGATTTCCCCTTTTCGTTAAAAATAATGACAACAGTTATAGAATTATTAGGCTGCAGTCAAGCTAGTTTCAAGAGTGATACGTCGACGTTGTTTATAATAAAAAAAAGGCATGGAAAGAAAAAGAAAAATTGATATAAAAAAAGCAAACAAAAATTGTATTCAACTATAGTAGCTTTAATTGAAATGAAATGAAATGAAATGAAATTTTGTTCTTTCAGTAATTTTCAAATACCTACTTTGGGATTTTTATTATTATTTTTTTTTTTCATTGGAAAAGCAAAAATTGCTCAATTTCTAAGTAATTTGATTATAGAAAAAAAAAAAAATAGAAACTATTCAAGATCGTGAACGCACCGGTCAATTTATGATTTTTAAAAATTTTTCAATAATTGCGTTCTTTCAAATTTCGAGATTATTTCCAGAATATTTCCTCTCTCTGCTATTTGGAAAAACGACGACGACATAAAATGAAACTGTAATCACTGTAATAATTACCTATAACGAATTAGTGAACCGAACGATGTTTGATATCGTCAAACAAAATTGAAACAATCAATTAATCATCATATAATCGCGGATTGGTCGGTGTAACTCTTTTCAATTATACTATCAAAGATTCCGCGCGCTTAGTTTGTTATTATTATTATCATCATCATCATATAATACGTACGTTTTGTACGTTCAAATTTTACATCAAACAAAGTCAAAATCGTTTTTTGCATAAATTTATTTTTCATACAATTTTTTATTTATTTTTTTTCAAAATCTTGCATTGAAATTATTGATTTCTCAAAATTATCAACAATAATTTAATGATTATTTTTTTGTTTTGTTTCAAAATTCAATTCCTTCAGTTTTTATCTTATCGATAAAAAAAAAACCGAGATCGAGAAAAAAAAATGTTATCGATAATAAAGAAGAAAAAAAATGTGCTGGTAAAATTATTTTCGTCAGGGATTTTGAATCACCCTGTATAATATCTAATTTTTCGCTCGACATATCATATCGTCGCGACCAAATAAACATACATGGTGGTGGTAGTGGTAGTAGTAGGTATAGAAGTAAAGTGGTCGTTGTGGTTCGCGGAACTTAATCTTTGACTTTGACTCTGATTGTAGTTTGAAGCCTGTTGATTGATGTGGCTTCTCGAGTAAAACCGCGCCCGTTTCGTTTGTGACTAGATGAATATTTATCCCCTGGCTATAATAATAATAATAATAATAATAATAATAAATGATGATGATAATAATTCTACAATATTAACAAATCTCATTGTCAGCTGTTCATTATTATATATTTTTCGTTCATCTATTTTCCATTTACTTTAAAAACCAATTCAATTGATGAAATTCTTTCTCAAATAATAATAATAATAATAATAATAATAATAATCATGAACTACGAGAAATTACCTAAAAAAAAAAAAAATCTGAGAAATAAAAATCATCATCCTTAAATTATAAAAAAATATATGATCTGAATATCAATTTTTTTTTTTTCAATACAAAAGACATAAATGTCAAAAAAAAAAAAAAAAAACAAGCAGATTTGTTGCTAATCAATTAATATTTAATGTTCGATTATCGTAGGAGGGGGTATAAAATTATTTTTAAAAGTAGGTAAATATTTTTTCAAATTTATATATATATATATAATATATATATTCGATTCTTAACAATTATTTTTATCTTTATTCTACGTGTCTCAATAACGTTAATCAATAATATTTAAAACGCATATATAGAATATAATATATGTATAAGGAAAGAAATAATAATGATAATAAATGAAAGATGGGGGTATGAGGAGGATATTTGATATCGAAAAAACCGAGGAAAAAACCGGATAGTGGTTTTTTTTTTTTTTTTCCAAGATAAGCTACAAGCCACCACACGTTTCCTTCTCAGAAACTGGTGTATGTATGACTCATATGCTGTTAATTATTATACCAGTTAGTTTATCAGTGAGCGACGATATCCCGTTTCCGGTCACTCTCATTCTTTCTCTCTCTCTCTTTTCTATGCTTCTGTATGTCATTGATATACATTCTATATCAATTTTCATACCGTCGATAAAGTTTAGTACATAAAATTAAAATAATCAAATCACTTTTTTTTTTTATCGATGTATCATTTTGTCTTTTTGATTGAAAATATTATTATTCCATAATAAAAATTATAGACAACAATAATATAAAATATTGTATCCAGTTTATGAAATTTTTAGTATAAATAATTTTAATTTTTGTTTTATATAGAGTATATTGTGAAGAGTGATAACGAATGTGAAGAAGGACTTTTTTCACTTCTAAGATCACAAAAAAATTATATATATATATACGTAATAATAATTTATGTACGAAGTCTGAGAATAAAAAGAAGACTTTTCTGATAATGATAATAAATTCTTGGAGATATTTTATCAAATGTATATATATATAAATATATAATAAAAAGGAAAAGAACAAAAATTTCAATCGAACAATACAGTTTATAAATATTATATTGTATTAAAAAGAATAGGTAGAAGAAGCACAAAAAAGAGGATAAAGAATTACTGTCGTCTCTTCTCTCTCCGTCTCTTCGTTTTCGATGAAGAAAAGAAGACAAAAAAAAAAAAAGAAGACCCGCGAAATTTAAAACGTTACCAATCTTCGAATCAATTTAACCAAAAACAAACAAAAAAAAAATATATAAATTCAACCATTGATTATTATTATAATGTCAATCTTTTCTGTGTCTTTTTCAATTATTTCAAGTACAGATTAAACAATTTTTTTTCCTCCTATATATTGTATTATATTTTATATATTTTTTTATATAATCTCAAATAAGTGAAGGAGAAACAAGAAATTGAAAAAAAAAAAATCAATTAAATATGATGACAGAATTTTTTTTTTTTTTACAAAACTACTCTCACACGGGTCAAAATTATATCCGAGTCACTTGTACCAAGTAATAATAATAATAATAATAATAATAATAATAATCTGTTATATATATATACGATATATATATATACTATGAGCAGAAAATGAGTCAAATCTCTCTTTTATTTTATATACTGTGGTCGAAGAGCCAGTGACTCATGTTATATATACATTGTATAATGTATATATTCACAGCACATACGAGATAAACAAGAAAAAAAAACAACGAGAAAAAAAGCAATAAAAAAAAGAGATATAATCTGTTACGTGTCTGATTTGTAGTGAAAATGTTCAATAAAAAAAATAAATAAATAATAAACAAAAGAAACCGGAAGCTTACGGCATCTCATCGTTATCGTTGACCATCAATTTAAGAATAAAAAAAGACACACTGAAAACAAATTGGGGATTCCAGTGTGATTTTTGATAATTAATTAATTAAAACTGATTTCCAGTGTGATTTTCAAACAATAAAATTATATACGAATTTCGGAGCGATTTCATTGTCTGGGATTTAAACACTGATTCAAAACCAAAGTCAATGTCCCCTCGGTTGACGTACGTACGATTCGAATGAAAGAGCATATTTCGGCTCTTTGTATGATGAGAAGAGAAATCAGAGAGAAAAAGAGAAGAAACAATAGTCACATGGTGGTGGCCACTTTTTTTCTCGGGAAAAAAATTACCTGACTTTTCCCTGATTTTCCCTGACCCGAAATTTTAATATTGTCTTAATTAGTGCTACAAGATGATATGCCTAATTGCTTGATTTCATTTCGATGCAAATTGATTAGGAAATCCAACAATGTTGGGAAAAATTATATGAATTTTTTGTTTTTTATTTTCTTGCCGAATCATTTACGACACGTTAGCAATTTTCCTGACCAAGTTTGAAATTCCCTGACATTTCCCTGATTACCTGACCAATTTTTCTTTTCCCTGACATTTCCCGGTTTTCCCGATTTTCCCTGACCGTGGCCACCGTGAATAGAGAAACAGTAAGTTGCTACATATCGTAGTAGCAACACACACACACAACGAATCCTTTGGTATATAAAACGTGTCCGGCATTGGTTCGCCGTTCTGAGTCTGACAGATAGATTAAAACTTTCTTTTTATCTAAAAGTCGAGCAGGAGATTTTCCTCGTCGTCTTTTCGATCTACCCTGGACGAAACACACGGGATGAAATATTGGTAGAAGAAGAAAATTAATGAAATTTACAAACACTGCGTTAAATTGATATTTGAAAAAATCTTTAATCAATTTCGATGACAATATTCCTAATAATAATATCGATATATGATTTTATTGTATTGAATTCTGAATTTATGAAACTGTTTTGAAAATTATTTCATATAATTGTTTTTCGGTGACTGCAGACTGTAATGTTTCAATTTTTTTAATTATGAAAAAAAAAGTCTATAATATATAAACTGTATTTTGAAATCCAAATATATATGTATAAATATGTATCTAATTGAATTTTTTTTTTTTTTTTTTATCGAAACACTTTTTTCAAAACAGTTTCATGAATTCAGAAGTCAATGAAATTCATAGAAAATTATAATAATCATTCCATATGAAATTTTTCCACGAATATTTTCATACAATTTTCTAATTATTCTGAAATTCAATTTAATGACAAATTTAATGAATTCATATAAAATTATTATTCATTTTCACATCATATAATGTAACTCATATATGTTCATCCTAATTTTCAAAAAACATTGATGCAATTTTTTTTAGCTATGAAATTTGATATATTTCATCATACATAGTAATTATCCTACGATATATACTAGTTATATATATAATTATATATAGTATATAACGTTATTGTATATAATAGTTATGTACATATTTGATAATATATGATTTCATATATAATATAATATACATCATAGGATAATTAAGAGGATAAAATCAGTTTTCTTTTCTTCTATCCTTTTTTTTTTTCTATGAAACCGTTGAGAAAACATTTGGGTCAAGTATACGCGTACGGTCTGTAACTATAAACAATTAAAAATTCATTATGTACCTAAAGAGAATAGAACGATTCATAATTGGTGACTAATATTTGAATATTCGTGTTCATTACTTTATATCAAATTGTCAAAATTGTTATTTTAGAGATCAAAAGTAGCTTATCTACTCTTTATTCATTTTTTTTTTTTTATATTCTTCTCTTTGTTATGTAATAACAATTAATTTAAACAGTGAAATTCATATACTGATAATATAAAAAATTTGATCAATTATATATTTTTGATTGTTTAATTGCTTCTGAAAATTTCTTTTCATGTCGATGATAGTTGTTACTATTCAATTTTATTTATTATTTATTTTTTTTTCAATTCATGTAACCTTTTTCTTTTCATACAAAATTATTATTATTCACTCTCTATTATTTTTAATGACTACGTGTTAAAAATCTTGACAATGAAATTCAAAAAATAGAAAATATATAATATAATATATAATATGACAGAAAAAATTAAAACACAATATAAAATGAATTTAACAAAATTACAGTAAAAAAATTGTTTAAAGAAAAAATGTTATTACTTAAAATTCTTCACATCTCATTGTTGATTTAATTTCGTTATTATCATTATTATCAGTTTCTTTATCTTTTTCCTTTTTTTTTTTTTTGTTCTCAATGTTTTTACCCTTCAAATGGTAATCCGAGGGGGGTCGCGTCGGATGGATCATCCGGTTCTACGTAGGTAGTAGTATTTAATTAATGCCTCTCTCTCTCTCTCTCACTCACCGTACACATAACTTTATACATATATAGTATATATAAATATAAATAAACGCGCCGGAGGTTTTTAGGGTCCGGTTCGTTCGTTCTATCGTTCGTCCTGTCCTCATCAGGAAACGTAGTTTAAAGCTTCAAACCTCACGTTGGTTGCTGCTTCTTCCCTTCCTACCAGAGCATTTTTTTATTTCGCTATTCAATTTAAGGTGCAATGTTAGAGTGATTTTTTTCAACTACGATTTTAGAGACTTTATTAAAAAACTTTTCAAGACTTGGAAAGAAAAAAAAAAAATTTGAAACAATTACAAAGGGGATTATTCAGAGAATTTTTCGAGACTCACAAAGGTAATTAATTCTTGACTATTATGAACAGACTTTTAGCAGAGGTTTTTTTATAGTGACTTCGAAGAATTCCAAAGACTTTTGGATAATTCTGAGACCAGTGTAAAAAAACAAAAGAAAGATTCATTATATTGAAGCTAAACTTCTGGTTCAAATAACTTAATTAATTAATTAATTAATATAATTTCACCTAATAAATTTAGAGAAGGAGGAGCAGCATATAATAATTTGATGAACATAATAAAAACTATCATCATAAAAAGAGATGTATTCTTGGTATAAAATAAATTAATTAAAATTCTTCGACAATTTTAAGAATTTTAATAATAATTAAAAATTTAGATAAAATTTAGAAAATTTAACAAAAAAAAAAAACAAAAAAACTCAAACAGTGTTTATTTTAAATATATAAAAATCTATTTCAAAGACTATAAAATTATCAATTAAAACATGAGAAATTTTATATATATATGCAAGTTTTGGTGCTCATAGCTTAAAATATATAAACATAAAATAATAATAATAATAATAATAATAATAAAAATTGTAGAAATTATTAATTAATTTACGTTATCAAGGATTCATTAAATTTTTCATTGATCAATAAATTAATGAATAATGAATGAATAAATAAATAAATAAATAAATAAATGAAGTGTGTTGTTTTTACAGTTTTTAGAGAACAAACAATATTTATTTTATATTATTCCATGTATATATCAAAGTTATTTGGATTATTTCGTATATTTATTTATTTATATTATTTCTTTCTTTCAATATTTCAATAATTTTTACAGATTTAATAAAAAAAAAATTCACAAAAACATGTTAAAAAAATATTTATAAATAGGAGTTTGAAAAAAAAAACAAAAAAAAAAACATTGAACAACTATGACAGAAAAGACAGTGTTTTTTTTTTCAAAATGTCTTCAACACCACATTTCAGCTACTAGAAAAAAAAAAAAAAATTCTAAACTTAAGGTTTTTGGATTTCCAAATGGGTTAAAAAAAAAAATAAAAAAACGTCTCATATTCTTTAAACAAAATAATTCAGAAAATCTTTACTCGTTCATCTGTCAAACGCACACAGATCGGACTGGTAGCAGGCTCGAATACCGCGCGGACCCGGTGGTAACCATAAAATGCGGGCAAACGCCTCGCCGCTCGCTCGCTACCCGACTGTCTACGGGTTGATTCACGACGATACGATACGATACTCATGCTCGACTTTTAGCTATAATCTACGTTTTTTTATGTAAAAAATGCTAATAAATAAATGAAACAGGGTCTCACTCACCGCTCTCGATGTAGGGAACCAGTAGAAGCAGGAACAGGACGTATCCGCACTCACTGAACATCTTCACCATCTCAGATCACGAAAAACAAACGAATAACACAATTTTTAATTTATATCCTTCGCCACTTGACACACACACACACACACACTGAGGATTATAACCGCGCAGTTCTGTGTGGGCCTGCGGTACTCTATTTACTCGTTTTTTTGTTTCTTTATTATTATTTTATTATTTATTTCTTTTCTCGTACTATTCGCGACTAGCATCGACGCGTCGCACACCAACGACTCGCTACGGGACACCCTAAGCCATCGCGGACGGTTAACTTACCACATTCACACCGGTAGACGAAACATCGATCTATTTATCCCGACACACAACACAGCTGACTATTGGAAATTGTATATTTTAACGTTAACACATCGCCCTGCAGGCCATCGATGCTACTTACTGACGGACCTTTGTCTCCTGCCTGCCTGACAACCTCGGATACCCTGAGACCCGCGCATGCGCACAACGCCCGCATCGGGCTGTGACTAACATGGCCGACGCTAACGCCGTGACGTCATCGCTCGCGCGCTTCATTTGTTTCACACAATCTTTTTTTCTTTTATTACATTTATTATATTTAATAAAGAGATTACGATATTCTCTCTCATATGAGAAATTGGATGATGATTCCTTTATCTTTATTATCTTCTTTTCAAGATCGTAAAAGGAGGATTTGAATTGACCTCGCTTTCTTATTTTGTTTTTTTTTTCGTGACTGTGTATCTCGTACCTCGATTCCCCGAGAGATACACGACCGCGACCAACTTCACGTCGGTCGAAATCGATCTTTATTCAACATTTTCTTTTGTATTTTGGAACGTTTTAAACTCTTTTAAACTGGTTTTTGGTCTTTTATTTCATTTTTTTTTGTGTTCTTTATGTAATCAACCAACTTCACGTCGATGTATAATTTAAAATAAATAAATAGATTTGAATAAATGAACTTTTGTACTATTATTCGATATTATACAGACTATAAATCGATCTTCTTCTTTTTTTTTGCAAGCATTTTGTAACCAACTTCGCGCGAGTTGATAAAAAGCTCGAATATCGATCTGAAATTGTATTTTTGTTGATATCGAACGTAAAAATTTGAATAATCGAACGATTCGATAGACGAAAAACTGACAACAATTCTCACATCATTCGAAACCAACTTCAGGTCTTTCGCGGAATATTCAAATCGATCTTCCCTCCGAATCCCACGATTAAATATAGCGATATGCAGCCCGCTGGATGTATTTTCAAGCGGGTATTTCCAGGCTCATCGAGCTAATGGAAATAAATACGAGCAAACCGCGGGTGTCCCGCCCTGGCGTCGACTCTGCGAACTTCTAGGCTCGATTTCTTACTTATAATCCAACCAAGTAGCAGACGGACGCCAGAGTTTGTCGCCTGCCAGTTCCTTATTTTCCTAATTATCACTAACGAGCATTAACAAGCCTCCTCGAGTCGAGGCTCCATGTCGCCTCGCTAACACTGCAACGCACGATCACCGCCCGCCCGACATGGCAAGTAAAACCACAACCACACCACACGGAGTTCGGTTATAGGTTATGTGGGGTTAAGTCAGCCCCGCGAATCATGAGGGGCCGATGTACTAGATTTTTACCGACATTCACACTCCGATGTCTTTGAATATCTTCCAAAAAAAGCTTCTAGCATGAAATTGCGAATAATTTCGTAGATTTGATGCCATTTCTCTATTTTTTTTTTTTAGTCAAACTGAATTATTTTTGTATCTATTTGTTCGTAAAATTTCGGTGTGAATCTTTTTTTTTTGGAAAATTTAGTTCCGTGAGCGTCGGTATGAAAGTCTAGTAGAACCCCCCCTTAAGGTGAAATGAAAGTCACGTGACCTCGATATGATTTACACTTGGGATTTTCAAACGCTATTTTCTCAGCCAAAACGCATTCGATTGATGTGAAATTGATATCAGTGACGTAGAAAAACTCAACGAAGGGCCTGCCAATCGTGGATTTTCGAAAATCGAGACGTAATAACAGTTTTTTAACAATATTGTTCTGTAATCCAAGGAAGTGCTGCCTCTCTCCACGAGGGGCAGCACCTCCTTGGGTTACAGAACAATATTGTTACACAAAATTCTGATCATGTCTTTCGATATTCGAAAATCCACGATTGGCAGGCCCTTCATTCAGTTTTTCTACGTCACTGATATCAATTTCACATCGATCGAATGCGTTTTGGCTGAGAAAATAGCGTTTGAAAATTCCAAGTGTAAATCATATCGAGGTCACGTGACTTTCATTTCCCCTTAATCCGTATTTTATTTATACAATTTCCAGGCCCTTTTGGGCGCTCAGCTGGTCATCACGCTCGTAATGGTCAGTGTGATACAGAAACTAGGACCTCACTACTCCTTCGCTAGATGGATTCTATGCTCGACTGGGTACGTAATTTGAATTTTAAAAATAATTAATGTATTTGAAACAGATACATAAAAAAATCTGTGTCGTTGATGCATTTCTTATTCACATCCCGCCAAAAAATCTATTAATTAACGTTAGTTAATTATTTCGTTAATTCTGACTCATTATAAATCATGATTTAATTCAAGCCTAAATTTAGGCTCAAATTTTTTTTTAAGTTAGACAATCCTTTTTTATTCGATTTAGGATTATTTCGATTTTTATTTTTCACTAATACATAAAACACTAATCATTTCATTATCCCAGCTTCAGTTGCGAATTTGCGATTTTTTTTTCAATTAATTTTGACTTTTATCGCGTCTTTAATCGACTCATCGATTATCTCGATTCGATCTCCAAATTGACCTAAGTCGATTTAGTTGAAACTCAAACCTCGATTAATCGAAATTCCAGATTGAATCGAATAATCGATTAATCGAAGTTTTACATCAATCGATAATCACTAATAATTTCATTAACCCAGCTTTAGTTGCGAATTTGCGACTTTTTTTCGGTTAATTTTGACTTTTATCGCGTCTTTAATCGACTCATCGATTATTTCGATTCCCCGTTTCGTCGATTATCCAATAATTCGATGTCTAAATTGATCTAAATCGATTTAGTTGAAACTCAAACCTCGATTAATCGAAATTCCAGATTGAATCGAATAATCGATTAATCGATAATCGTCTGATCGATTGAAAATTCGATTAATTGACTAATCGAAATAAAAAATCGGATCTCGAAATATCGAAACTGTCGATGAATCGATTTTCAGACGATTCACATATCAAATTGAATATTATACAGTTTTGGAAGCCTATTATTTCCGGAAAATTAATTCGTCGTGACTCGACCGAACCACGTAATTTCGTTAATTCTCTTCAGGCTGGTGCGTTTCCTGTATCCGACGGACCAGGAGCTCAGAACTTTGGCCGGAGTCCCGAAGGAGAAACCGAAGAAGGGTAACAAGCATTCGGAGAATGGAAAGACCCCCGACGTTTTTCACGTTCCGAGAAATCTTGAGATAACTTTGGAAAGCGCCAAGGTTTCTTCGCTCGATGTCGTACACTTGAAATTTTACACGGAGTTTCAGTGGCTTCTTGACTTCTCGATCTATGCCAGTATGGTCTATTTACTCACAGAGGTGATTATAACGGATTCCAAATCTGATCCGCTCTCCGTCGATGAATAATTCATCGATTTAATCGATTTATTTGAGACTATTTTTCTTCTCTAGGTGTACAACTTCTTCTATCCCATGAAGGACGAGTTCAATCTCAGCATGCTGTGGTGCGCATTGGTCTTGGGATTCTCTCTGTATCCTTTTGAAACTCTGGAATCAATGGATCCGATGTAAGAGATGGAACGTTTGTAACGTTAACGGAAGAAATTGATCGAAGAAAATCGATCTTTCAGGACTATACCGTCGATTTTAGTCATGAAATTCAAATATCTTGTGAACTTCGATCTCAAGATAAAGTTTGGTGAAACTTTATCAATTATGATGAAAAAAAAACTGATTTTGGAGTTTTTCCAACTCCTCAAATAGAGATAATGAATCTTGATGGCGATTTACAACGTCAAAACACATTTAGACTTACTTTTCATGCTTCTTGATTCATAGAATAATTGAAATTGTCTTGAAAAGATGATTAAAGACGCTTGGATACAATTTTCATGGATTTTCAACGCCTTTTGGAACCAAAAATCAGTCAGAAATAGTCTTTCAACGATCAAAAAGAATTATTTGAACAATTTTAAACAATTTTAAAGTCATATAATCGCTAAAAAATGCTCAATAACGATCTCAAGTAAATTAAAAAACTATTAAAACAGATTTTCTGTGCCTTCTGAGCTCCAAACTCAATTCAAATATCGATAAGGAATTACCATTAGCTGGGAAAACTCAAAATGTGTCTTTCAGCTCTCATAAGCCCTAAAAATCAGTGAAAATGTTCTCTGCGAGTTGATAAACGACCCCGAAAGCACATTAGTATGACCTTCTCCCCTCTAAAAGCTCAATAGTGCAAAATATTCTGTACCATCTGATAAAAATTAGGTCAAAATTGTCCAATCAATTTTTTTCTGAGCCTCTGAGATGATCTTACGATCAGTAAGACGCTGCTCTCTCTTTGGGTCCAGTACTTCAAAGGCGAGGAGAGCGTCGGCGAGAGATCGACTTGCATAGTGACTGGGTTTTCCTACCTCCTCGTCGCTATGATGGTATTGATCGTCGATGAAAATACCCTAGAAATTGGACTGGACAAGGCCTACGTCAGCTTCAACGAAAGCGCTTCGGCCTTCCTAGATAATCAAGGCCTCTCATCTACGTGAGTCGACCGTATTCTCCCAAAATACGCCGGTCTAATACAGAATAAATTTTATCTCGCAGAGGTCCGGCTTCGAAAATCGTGCTGAAATTCTTCCTGGCACTTTGGTGCGGGCTGCTCGGATCTCTGTTCACTTTCCCAGGCTTGAGGATGTCCAGGATGCACTGGGACTCGCTGAAGTATTATTTACGTTGATCGTCGAGAGAAAAGACCGATTTCTAAACTCTCCCGTTCAAATGACTTCAGGTACTGCAAGGAGAGAAAATTGCTTCAACTGCTCCTCAACGTCAGCTTCGCCTCTCCGTTCCTTCTGGTCATCTTGTGGATTCGACCAGTCAGCCGGGATTATCTGACCGTCAGAATATTCTCCGGAATGACGACCCCGCTGTGAGCGCCTGACGAATATCCGACTTCTTCGTGTCTCAAATTGATCTACATTATTTTTTTCTCTCTACAGAATGACCGTTTCGGGCTTTGAGAGTATGCGGATCGCGGCTGTAGTCGTCGCTGTGATTCTGAGATTCGCACTGATGCCGTTGTATCTTCAATCTTATCTCAATCTTGCGAGCCAGCGATTGGACGATCAGAAAAAGGAAGCCGGTCGGATAACGAACACAGATCTTCAGAAGAAGGTTCACGAGGGCTGTTTTTATGAAAATTAGCCAGTCTTTGAAACAAATTCGAGCCTGAGTCAATAAAAACGATGCCAAATTTTCCAATTTGTCGAGCTTGATACACAAATAATTATTCGATATTATTCTTCGGCTTGATTATCGTGATAAAATTATATTCTACGTTTCAGATCGCCGCCGTGTTCTACTATCTCTGCGTAGTGTCTTTGCAGTACGTCGCACCCATCATAATGTGCCTTTTCTTCACCCTGATGTACAAGACGCTTGGTAGGCGTTGAGTTCCCTCGACAAAATTCAAAATTCATTCTTTTTTCTCTCTAATTATCAGTCTGTGAGATATATATGATGGTTTTTTTTTTTTTGTTTAGTTACTCAAAATTTGATTAGAAATCACGTTTTTTTCACAAAAATATTTACAAAAAACTAATAATTGTTCGAATTTTCAATTTTATACAGCTTATCGTCTTCTTAACGGATAAAAGATGATCCGACGATTGAAAATTCAGAAACAATATTCTGTATTCAATTTTAATTAACTACTTTAATGAATATCTGAGCAAAATGAATTTTATTTTTCAATGAAAAACATGAAAAAGTTAGAAAAAATGCGTTTCTAGATTTAATTTTGATGAATATCTAAGTGAAATTAATTTTTGATTCTGAAAAATATGAAAAAGCTAGCAAAAAGGCATTTTTAGTTTGATAAATATCTGAGTGAAATAAACATTTTTGCTACTGAAAAACATAAAAAGGTAGCAAAAATGCGTTTCTAAATTTTAGTTTGGTAAATGTCTGAGTGAAATGAAGATTTTTGCTACTGAAAAACATAAAAAGGTAGTAAAAATGCGTTTCTAAATTTCAGTTTGGTAAATATCTGAGCGCGATGACGATTTTTCTTCTGAAAAACATGAAAAAGTTAGCAAAAATGCGTTTCTAAATTTTAGTTTGATGAATATCTGAGTGAAATGAAGATTTTTGCTACTGAAAAACATGAAAAAGTTGGCAAAAATGCATTTCTAAATTTTAGTTTGATAAATATCTGAGTGAAATGAAGATTTTCGCTACTGAAAAACATGAAAAAGTTTGACAAAAATGCATTTCTAAATTTTAGTTTGATAAATATCTGAGTGGAATGAAGATTTTTGCTACTGAAAAACATGAAAAAGTTGGCAAAAATGCATTTCTAAATTTCAGTTTGATAAATGTCTGAGTAAAATCAATTTTTTCTACTGAAAAACATGAAAAAGTCGTCAAAAATCAATTTCTAGACTTCAGTGTATTCAATTTAACTTTGTACCAATTCAGTGGATTTATTTTTCAGGTGGTTACACTTGGGAGGGTCTATTCCGAGATGTCCCGATCGAGGAGTGTCCCGCCGATCAGTCTCCAAAAATTTTACCCACAATCTTTACCGAAAATGACGATAAGACCGTCGTACAAACCGCGCACGAATTTCACCTCGCTCTTGACTCTTTGAAACAGGTACGACGGAGGTCACACAATTCAGTGTCACTGAACGATCATTTCAACCGTTTCTAATTCTTCCTCCAGGTTTTCACCACGGACGTGTTCCGGGGTCTGCTAGGCTTCGCAACGTGGTGGAGTTGTTTCGCGTGGTTCGCAACGACGTCCATGGGGATGGTGTACCAGTCTTACTTTGCGACTGCCTGAAGTTTCAGAGTCGGAGACAAATTTTGGAGAAGAGAGAATCAAAAGGCAGCTCGAGAGCGATTCGACCTCGTACTGCGTTATAATTATGAATTTCATATGAATTTATCACCATTTTTTCGCTAATGCTATAGCGAGGGAATAATCATTGTACAAAATCGTCGATAATATAATTAATTAATCAATAGCGAAATTTATGCATCTAGAAACAACGAATTCGGTATCCAATGTACAGAAGAACGACTTGTGACAAGATTTAGCAACGATAGCACATTCATTATTATTATATGCTAAAACCAAGAAATATTGTCGTCGTTTTAATACTTCCTTAGTGAATTTGGTATACGTGGGGCATTCCATGCCAAATCGACCCGCCGGTGACCCTAGACCTCTCGGATCTGGTCCGTGATTTTTCGCGTCATTATTCCGACTCTAAATAGCAACGAGATTTTTTTTCAGATTTTTCAAAATAAATTTGAGCGCGTGGTGAATTTGGGAGATTTTTTTTTTTTTTTCAACACGTCGATCGCCGTGACCGAAAAATCGGGAAAAATTGTCAAAAATCCTCTGTCCAAAATGAAAATTTTTCACCCAAATTTCATAATGTCCAAAGTTTTCCTTCAACCTGATTTTTATATTTATCGATGAAAAAATTACCAAAAAATTGAATCACAGTAAATCATGAATAAAAGTAAGATTAAAATTGAAAAATTAATAAAATAATAATGAAATAGATAAAAGCTGAAAAATCAGGTCGAAGGAAGAGCTCGGACATTATGCAACTTGGGTAAAAAATTTTCATTTTGGACATAGGCTTTTTGAGAATTTTTACAGATTTTTCGGTTACGGCCAAAATTCACCACGCGCTCAAATTTCTTTTTAAAAATCTGAAAAAAAAAATTTCGTTGCTATTTAGAGTCGGAAGAATGACGCGAAAAATCACGGATTGAATCTTGATAAAAAAAAAAAGGGTACTACACACCGTGTGACACACTTCGTAATTTCAATAGAGCTAAATTAATCATTAAATATTAATTTATTCAAACTTGAATCATATTATTTTCAGTAGAAATAAAGAAAAGTTAAAAAAGACCCAGAATAATCGCATAAAGAACAAAATTTTCGGTTTTCTCAAATTTGTTTGTCGATTATACAAATAAAAATTGCTTTTCTTTCGATAAATCTTCCTCTTATCACGTACACGTGGTGGTTTTTTTTTTTTTTGTCTTATTTCGAGGGTATATATATATTTTTTTAAAATAAATATTCAATTCTATTGAGATAGAGATAAAGAGGACCAAATCGTTTGAAAGAGCCCGTAATATGCGAGCTGAGGAATATTTGCACAGCTTGTTGTCTCCGCGAACCAATCAGAGCCACTGATATCGCGTCGGTATAAATGAATTCGATATCTAAGGTATCCACTTATCGTCTCTTCACACGTTCATCGTCTTCGTTTGGAGCAGGTCACTCTGAACGGATTTGAAATTCTATATCTACACACAATCATGGTAAGTGGACTGGATAATTCATAAACTGTAGACAAATAATAATAATAATAATGAAAAATAAATAAATAAAAAACAGGATGCAATCCTCGATCGTCGTGTGATAAGACTTTTTTTTATTTTTGAATTTTTAACGCTTCTACACGTATTTCAATTATACATATTGTTTCGTTTCCGAAAATCGCAGACACAGACATTCAGGTTTTTTTTTTGTTTTTACATTTTCGTAGATTTTTCAATAATAATTTTATAGTCTAGTAAAATAATTATAAGACATTATTATTGGCGCGAGACTCTGCCGAGTCTCTTGTGCACTGAATGTCACTGGATGAGCATGATTCGGTCAACAATAAATTCCATGATCTTATTCTAGGCTTTGTTATTTTATTTGTATTTTGAGTTCAGATTTACAGTCTCAGTGATCAAGATTTATCGGAACTGTGTGCAGATTTTGTGTCGTTAGTCGTTAGAAATCGAATTTCGCTTTTACATCTTGGAGAAAAGTCACATAGAAGAAAATAGACTCTCTTTTACGTCGGTTTAATTATCGTTGATTCTGTCTCTTCAATAATTACAATTTATTCGAGATATTTTGCATATGATTGCAAATAGACGTTCGCAGGCCGGTGTTTGTACCACTTTTTTCAGTTCTAGTGGCTCGGGCAGATATCACAATACGTGCAAGCTGCCCTTGACCCCATCGTCTCTGTTTACCTTATGTTGTTTTCGATTACATCGCCACTAGACTGGACATCGTACAATATAAGAATTAAGGTGAAATGAAAGTCACGTGACCTCGATATGATCTACACTTGGAATTTTCAAACGCTATTTTCTCAGCCAAAACACATTCGATCGATGTCAAATTGATATCAGTGACGTAGAAAAACTGAATGAAGGGCCTGCCAATCGTGGATTTTCGAATATCGAAAGACATAATCAGAATTTTGTGTAACGATATTGTTCTGTAACCCAAGGAGGTGCTGCCCCTCGTGGAGAGAGGCAGCACTTCCCTGGATTACAGAACAATATTGTTAAAAAACTGTTATTACGTCTCGATTTTCGAAAATCCACGATTGGCAGGCCCTTCATTCAGTTTTTCTACGTCACTGATATCGATTTCACATCGATCGAATGTGTTTTGGCTGAGAAAATAGCGTTTGAAAATTCCAAGTGTAAATCATATCGAGGTCACGTGACTTTCATTTCACCTAAACACCAGAATGAAGATGGAAGAGACAATTTTATTTGCTATCTTGAAGACTTTGTGGTACAATGGTTTCAAAAATTGCTCGATTTTTTGATCCATGAACAACGTTCTTATTTATTCATTGAATACATGATTTAATAGAGGAAAATTTGAATGTTTGAAAACAATTTTTTTCATTTTTTTATTGTGAAGCATCACCAAAATCTGTTTTAAATTCGTTGAATTAACAGCGTGAGTGCATCTCGATTCACGTTGGGCAAGCCGGAGTCCAGATCGGTAATGCCTGCTGGGAGCTCTACTGTATGGAGCACGGAATTCAAACCGATGGTCACATCCTGAAAGGAGAAGTAACGGACGACAGTTTCAGTACCTTCTTCAGCGAAACTGGATCCGGTAAACACGTCCCTAGGGCCGTATTCGTCGACCTGGAGCCCACCGTCGTTGGTAAACTCAATTTTACATTACCATCATCCTCCTCATAGATTATCGAATTCTCATCTATACCATATCTCGCATCCACACTGAAGAATTTCATTTTACAAGTCGCATAGGAATATTCTGGAGGAACAGGAAAGTTTCCTAAGATTCAAAAGTAACAAATATCCGTGATAACACTGAAAAGAATTTCCAGAAAGTAATACAAATTTATAGAATCAATTCCTAGTGATAATTTTCAAACGCCACGGTGACGTCACGCAGTACCTCAACCGCCATGTTCTTACGTTGAACGTTGTCGTCCGTAGCGCCACCAGACGCAAACACACCTGACCGCGAAATTCGAACGCTGAATCTTGAAAAAGTATGATTCACGTGAAACCCAACTACATTTTTGCCGATCTATGTATCCTAATCATCAAGTTATCGGATGAGAGAATTAAAAAAATGCATGAAACTTCTATTCATCGTCAGATAACTAGAAAAACTGCTGGAAGGATTTTTTGATACACCTCTTTTTAATATTGTAGGGATTAAAAAAACCTGTTTTTTGCAAAAGTTTCGCCAAAATCTCCCCTCAGAGATGAAGATGCTGCTCTGTTATAATAAAACCTGCAGCCTTTATCATTTAGAACGTATCACATTAATCATGCGATTTTTCGTACATAGACTACATCAAATCATCACAAGTCGAATCACGAGTCATAAATTGACTTGCCAGACAGCACAAAACTGAAAATTACTGAAAGTTGTCTAATAATCGTAACAAAGATGACGTATGCCAACACTTTGAGACGTCTCAATGTTCTCTGAGTCCAAAAGATGTCATTTGGACTTGGACAACATTCAGAGGTGAAAAAGTGTGTCATAAATTGTCCCAAATCATGAATTCATCAAGTTTGTCGTGACTAACATGCTCTTCCCTTCCTCAGACGAGGTCCGCACCGGAGCCTACCGCCAGCTCTTCCACCCCGAGCAGTTGATCACTGGAAAGGAGGATGCGGCCAACAACTACGCCCGAGGGCACTACACCATCGGCAAGGAGATAGTGGACGTGGTATTGGACCGGATCAGGAAGCTGGCCGACCAGTGCACGGGCCTCCAGGGGTTCTTGATCTTCCACTCTTTCGGGGGTGGGACCGGCTCCGGGTTCACTTCCCTCCTGATGGAGAGGCTCTCCGTCGACTACGGGAAGAAGTCGAAGCTCGAGTTCGCGGTCTACCCAGCGCCTCAGGTCTCAACGGCTGTGGTCGAGCCGTACAACTCCATCCTGACCACCCACACGACCCTGGACCACTCCGACTGCGCCTTCATGGTGGACAACGAGGCCATCTACGACATCTGCAGACGTAATCTCGACATCGAGAGGCCAACGTACACCAATCTCAACAGACTGATCGGACAGATTGTCTCCTCCATCACCGCCTCGCTCAGGTTCGACGGTGCGCTGAACGTCGACCTGACCGAGTTCCAGACCAACTTGGTACCCTATCCCAGAATCCACTTCCCGCTGGTCACCTACGCGCCCGTCATATCCGCTGAGAAGGCCTACCACGAGCAGCTCTCCGTCGGGGAGATAACGAATGCCTGCTTCGAGCCGGCTAATCAGATGGTCAAGTGTGACCCGAGGCACGGGAAGTACATGGCCTGCTGCATGCTGTACAGAGGCGACGTCGTCCCCAAGGACGTTAATGCAGCCATCGCTGTGATCAAGACCAAGCGAACGATCCAGTTCGTCGACTGGTGTCCCACAGGGTTCAAGGTCGGGATCAACTATCAGCCTCCGACCGTTGTTCCGGGTGGCGACCTGGCCAGGGTACAGCGGGCTGTCTGCATGCTCTCGAACACCACAGCGATCGCGGAGGCCTGGGCTAGGCTGGACCACAAATTTGACCTGATGTACGCCAAGCGAGCTTTTGTCCATTGGTACGTCGGCGAGGGTATGGAGGAGGGCGAGTTCTCCGAGGCTCGGGAGGACCTCGCGACCCTTGAGAAAGACTACGAGGAGGTCGGCCTGGACTCTGCCGACGTCGAAGAGGAAGGTGCGGAGGAGTACTAGACCAAAAGACTATTGTGTGCCTTTGATTGGCGATTATTTGTACTGTTGTATCATTGAGAAAATAAAATATCGTTCCTACTTTATCATACATCGACGAACTTATATTTCCCTTTTTCCCTCTGAACGTTCTGAATATGATTTCTTTCTTTTTTTACAGTTTATGGTTCATTATTCGTGGTGAATATATTCATCCAGACTGAGAAATTGTGCGAACTAAATTCATACTTCCCGCTCTTTGCGGCAAAAATAGTTTGCGACTCGGTCACTGCGACGGTGGGGCAGCACTAGCTGAAGCGATCCTATTGACGGTCGACGGGATGCCTACGATAAGGCGCACTATTTTCAAATCTCTTCAATTTTCAAATAATCGTGATAATCGTATCGATTTAACGCAATCGACGCAAGAGGCGGTTAATTCTTTCGCTTGTGTAATGAAAATCGTTTAGAAATGTTTCTGAAAGCTCATTTTCCGAATCCAGCCAACTTCGGACACTTTTTCACATCGTAGATCAAAAATGGATTGAATTTAGTTGATTTTCAGGTGAAAAAGGCTTCTCTCCAACCGTAAAAACTTTTAGATCACAATTCGGATGATTTCTAGTGACTTTTAATGATTCCAAGCCGATTTGATTTAATTCTGATCTCAATCGATTTCAGGAGTTAATTAATTCTCGGCTCATACATCTGGAGAATGAATGATCAAGATCAATACAACACATCATCACTAACATTCATATATTCTAGGATAGAATTTTGACATAGTAGAGCTTCGATTCCCAAAAATCTGAAATTTTCATCAAACACACCAAGTCACGAAGTTTGAACCCCTCGCAAAGGTGATCAATACGGAATGCTGTAATTTCTTTCGATCGTTGAAGCCGTAAAATATTCATCGGTCGTATCAAAGTTCGTGAGGTTCGTCGTCTTCGGGATGGATTCCGGTCCTGACTCAGGCGGGTGGTAAAATTGGATCAGTATGATGAGGTAGGTCGTTATCACGCCGATAAACTGCAACGAACAAGCATCAGCGAGATGAACAATTTCAAAAACGCTAGAATAAAATGGCGGAAAATTTGAATCGACTCACCCCTTGCAGAAGGGCGTTATTGAGCACGAAGAAGCCGCAGGCGCTGAAAAAAACGCGGTTGTGTTCGAGCTGGGACGAAAAATGCGCGACTTCGTTCTGCACGCAAGAACCCTCGTAGGTCTTGCTGTCGACCTGATAATTTAGCGAGCGTCTATTTCCGGTGTTGTTACTGTAAAGCCGTTTGTTAGTCAGCTGGTTATTCTTCAGACCAACTTCGTGGATGAGGATCCCGGTCCTCATCGACTCCTGGACCGCCAGGGTGCAGACGTAACAGTTCATTGCGAACTGGGCGGCGTAGACCATCCAAATCACGTTGTTTATCACGATGAAGTCGAACTTCGCCTCCACCACGCCTATGTAGATCCTGAAGAGCGTTCCGACCACCATCATGAACGAATTTGCGGAACTCAGGAGCAGGTGAATCCCGTGGAAGTCGTTCATGATGTTCACCAGGTTGCAGACTCCTGTGGATCAAGTACCGTCCATGGGATCGACCCACAAGTCAAATTATACTCTTGGCGAGGGGTGAATCACTAGCAAAAATGTGCTACACCACGTTTCTTTTGTGATTCACCCTTCGACTCTTGTTCTGTCAGTTTTTCCGTCCATGATTTTGGATAGGAAATAATGACCTGGGTGGGAAAATGATTGTGATCCAACCTTCGGAATTTTGAGAATTGTTATTTTTCGAACAAGAAGACACTTTTTGTACTGGGACTGAATTAGGAATGACGTTGTAATATCACAAAATCTACCACAGCATAGTTTTTCCACATCTTCTTTCGAAGAGAACAATTTGAAAAATGCCGAATATGACGAAACGGAAGTTTAGACCTATACTTGGACACTACAAAGTGAAGAATTATAGTCAATTAGAGAATATAACATCAAAAAACAAAATTGATTACTATTGCTAAGACTATTATCGAGCGCTCGAGATATTCTCGAGATATCGCGCGGACGAGAATGTGGTCACATACAGACACACACACCCAGACGTCAACGGAAAATAGTAGGAAGTGATTCTTTGGACCTCGAAACGTGGTGATTTAGTGAAAACATGACTTTTCATTTTCGGGGTGATTACATAACTACCTTTTTTCTCTGAAAACAGAGAAACGGGAAGTTAAAAAATATCTCCACAAAAATCTACCAACAAAAAGTCTTTTTTCACAAATACCCAACAAAAATTCGTCTTCCACAAAAAATTAATGAAGTCCGTTTTGCAAAATTTTCATTTGGCGTATTCGATATGCTGCGAAAAAGAACTAAAAACATTCGAAATTTCACGAAAATTGGTACTGAAAGGTTTTTTTTAACTGCTGATCAAGAATCTGAGGTCATATTAACAAATTTCAAAACAGCAGAGAACAAAATAAATAACGGGAAGTTCTAAGGCTGGCGCACAGTCAGCCCAAACCCGCTTGTTTATGCCTGTTTTCGGTGCGTAAAGTGGCGCACTGAACACCTAAGAATGACCCTGAAAGATTCGTCACGAATTCTGAATTATCACCCTGTATTAATGACATCTTGGAAACGTCTCTTTCCGTGCCGTAAAGTGCCGTTTTATTGCCTGTGCCGTAAAAAATATTTATTAAGGAAACGGCATTGAAAGTCACTTCGACGCCACGTGAGAGTCGTGAGATGCACATGAAAGTGCATACAGGAACTGCTGTATAATCACTTCCGTGTTTTGCGCGGAATTCTTTGGAATACATAACTGATAACAAACAGGATATGGATAAAAGTTGTCGAATAATGTATTCTCGTGGCGATTGGTTGCCACGTCCACTTGTACATTTTCTTTTTATGGAAAGTGAGCCAAAATTCGGAGGTATGGAATTCCATACCTGCTAAATTCAGAGGTATGGAGTACTCCACCAAAACCATAGGGGGATCGCCGGCCATGTCTGTATATTCTCATATTGAAACAACAAGCTGGTCTGGCCCACCGCTGAATAAATACACGATGCAATCTTCCCCGATTATTATTCACGAATGAAAAATATACTATTGGCCAAATATGCGGCTGGAAAAATCATATGCCTTTGGGATATTTTCGTCGTCGAAATTCGATGAATTGTATATCGTGTATAACAATTAACGGACGAAACTTTGGGATTGAGACGACTACGAAGCTTGTCAGCAATCAGACGAGTGGCAAATCGACAATCGTCCCTAGTCACACGCCATATTTTTTTTCAATCTAAAAAAAGCATGACCCTTGGATGTTGAACCCGGTTGGAGTTTTTCGGTCCCAGAGGGAGGTAATTTTCAGACCAGATTTGGTATAAGGCGCCAAAGATAGGGAAATATTTGCCCAGAATGATACAGCGCGCCAGAGAAAGGCCATTTCAGTACGCTATACCAGTCCCGGGCAGAAATTTCTTTCTCCTGGACGAGTGATACCATTTTTGCACTCCGAAATGAGGAAATCTCTGTCCAGAAATGGTATAGCCCGCTCAAAAGTGTAAAATTTCTGCCTCGAAGAGATAATTCCGGCTTCGAAATGGTAACTCCTGCAATTTGGATCATTGATCAATGATGTGATTATAAATTTACTCTATATTATAATATTTTCATATAAATATATTCTATACTGGGCGATTCCCCTTTTCATGTGAGTGTTATAAGAACACTCGCATGGAAATATATATATCAGAAATATGTATGACTTATATACGAGGAAATGTACAAATGATATATAAGATATATTAATTATACATAAAAAATATCTTATTATTGCCGCTTTTAGTGTATAAAATATTCACATGAATTCGATATATTATTTAAATATTTATTATATATAAACGATCTAATAACTGTATATCTCACAATATATCCATTCATAGATATATAACTCGCACATATTTTGATACATATTTTTCCGTCCGGGTTATTACACCACCCAATATATCGCGTGACTAATGGCATAAGGTCGTAAGCGCCAAAAACGCGATTTTGGTGGCAAAAGGTCGTATAATTTTTTTTTTCCACGTCATTCGCTCCGAAAACGGTCAAAACGTATCGATGAATTGAAATTACGAGTTCGAAAAATGTAAGTGCAAAAGGTCGTAAGTTGGGCGGATACGTCGTTCTTTCATTACAATTTTTAAGGAAGATTAAAAAACAAAATAAAAACAAAAGGTCGTAAGCGCCAATTAAAAAAAAAATTTTTTCCACGTTTTTTTCAAATAGCTGTGAAAACTCGTGAAATGCAAAGAAAAATCGAAATCGACGTCGTTTAGAAAATTTCGATAAAAAATATTCGTAGGTAACTGCAGAAGGTCGTATGCGCCAATTTTTTTCAAATTTTTTTTTCACGATTTTTTCAAATAGCCGTAAAAACTCGTGAAACGCAAAGAAAAATCGAAATCGACGTCGTTTCGAAAATTTCGATAAAAAATATTCATAGGTAACTGCAGAAGGTCGTAATTAGCGCCAATTTTTTTCAAATTTTTTTTTCACGATTTTTTCAAATAGCCGTAAAAACTCGTGAAACGCAAAGAAAAATCGAAATCGACGTCGTTTCGAAAATTTCGATAAAAAATATTCATAGGTAACTGCAGAAGGTCGTAAGCGCCCAACTTACGACCTTTTGCACTTACATTTTTCGATCTCGTAATTTCAATTGATCTATAGGTTTGGAACGTTTTCAGAGCGATTGGCGTGAAAAAAAAAAATTATACGACTTTATGCCATTATAAACAGCAAAACGTCGTATAATGGCGCTTACGTCCTTATGTCATTAGACACGCGATATATCAAATTATGTGCGAGTTATCTATTTATGAATAGATATATTGGGAGATATATATCTTATATATAATTTGTACATTTCCTGATATATTATCCCTGATATATATATATATTTCCGTGCGGGCGTTCATTCCGACGACGCTCGTTCACAATTATACATCTTCGAAATGTGATCATTCAAATAGAATTAATTCAACATATTGGTTATACAGGGTATCCGAATAAAGACCCAAAATTCACTTGATTGAAAATCGATATGGATAAAGATTCAAATCTAAATTTATCGATTCACTCAAAGTTCTACCTACGGACTTATTTCGCTTTTGTATTTGTTTTACACCCACAATAAACCAGAGTTTATTTCCTGATCATAAACGCATCGGATCGTGCAAATCGTGCCCGACAACCGGATGCTCACCGCAGCTATTGTTATCCACTACGCGATAACGGCTGTTTGTCGTGCGATTCCGAACCTCCTGATTGGTCTACGAGCAGTTATCATTGACCATGATAGATTCCGAACTCCCCCGCGCATGCACACACTTTTTGTATAAAAGCTGCTCCATTTTGGTGCCTTCATCAGTCGACTTGATATAGTCAACAAACTTCAACGATGAAAATAGTGATTTTCCTTGCTGCGGTTTTCGCTGCGAATATTTTCGTGGGTGTTGAGGGTTATCCAACACCTCGTTTCTCGATGGTTGGTGAACACGAATGGCAATTATCACTCGGGGTAGATCCTAAGATTAAGGGATTCGGGTTTCATATAAACCGAAACAGGGATATCGTCGGTAAGTCATATACAAATGATTTAACTGGCCATTGCACTCGTCACTTTCCGACGAAATTTTGAACTAACGAAATGTCTTCGATCCAGTGCGGTCTAACGAAAGAGCGGATGTGAGCGATCGGGTAACGCATTACGATGAAAACAAAGAATGGGTTCACGTTAACACCCACGACTTGGTGAACGTAGGAGACTACCTTTACTGCTGGATAACGGTTGTATACGGCAATGAAAGGTATGATCAGAAACTTCCCCGATGGAAGGTGCCTCAATTCCGTGGTTAGGCAAATAACGTGTCCCTGATGACAGCATGCCACCACAAGAGGTCAAATGGGAAATCCTGAGGATTGAAGCTGTGAAAATGTATTATTCCTTCCATTATAAGTTGAGAAGAATTGTATGTAATACGAATTTGATTATTCTCAATGTTACATCAGGCGAGGATTTTTCCATAAACAAATAAAATATATGCTTGTAAAATGTATAGACTGTGATTAGAACCTCATCCACATCTCCCTCCCTAAAATATCCATGTCAGGAATTCTCGAAGATCTCGAAATTTTTTCACCGCGATGAGCCCTCTGCCGGTTGGCTGTTGGTGTCTTCACCTGTGAGCGTGAATAGTGTGAACGTGTCGCTTGCTTCGACTTCACGTCAAGCCCAGTCTGTTTGAATTGAACAGTTCGGCAAAGAAGTTGCATATTTCCAATACAATAGTTGAAGTAAAGGGTTGATATAATTTTACTACAATTTGCAAGTCAATTCGGTCGAAAAATATAAAACAGGCTGCACGGTATAATCGGACGAACGATGTCAGTATAGACATGTGCGATATACTATTCCTATCAGTACCCTGGTGGAAATAATTTCTACGCCAAAGTAAGACAAAAGTGAAAACTGTAGAAAATCGTAGAAATTAGTTAAACAATGTGAAAAATGGTTTAAAAAATCTGAAATTTGTCAAAATCGGTAGAAGAGCGCAGAAAAGAGGTATTTTTTTCGTATAAAAATACGAATTTCTACTATCGATGACGAAAATTTACAATTCTTAATCAACAAATTTGAAAAAAAAATCATAAGTCGATCACGGAAATTTTTTTTTTTTTTCGCAGAATAGACTTTCATAAAGAAGTACGAACTTCTGAAAAAATGTAATGCAACTTTACGATTTCTAATGACAAACTATTTCACTTAACGAATGCAAATTAACTACATCTTTCTGAAATACAACTTTTGACGAAAAACAACGAAAATCTACAGTTGTGTACTTGAATAAATGAAATCTACAAAATTTTTTCGGCGTGAAATTTCGTAATCTCTCGTACAAGACTACTAAGTTCTAGGACAAATTATGAAAGTAAACGTCTTCTTTCATGAGAATATCTTTCATTTTCGACACCATCTTTCTTTTTGCGTCGATTCTCGTAGATATTCGTCGAATCTACGTGAATTTTTCCAATATCTACAAAAAAGTACGAACAAAGTAATGACATTTATTGGCCCAGAGCCAATAATTATCATAGATGATACAGCTACAGAAGCTATTAGCTTACAGCTGTTTTGTAATAATAATAATAATAATAGTATATTACGATACTAGTGCAAAAGGTTTGTTTTCGCACGAGTGGGAGACAATCTCGCGAGTGGAAAAACGACTTTTGCACATGTATCGAACCAAATGTTACATAGATAGATAGATATTTATTGATTATGTCTATGGCAATGTTAGACAACAAAGTGAGTACAGTAAATTAAGAATATTAAGAGTGAACAAAATAAAAAAAAGATGATTTAGGCAGTAAGAGATGAGAAAGAAAGAAAGAAAGTAAGTAAGAAAACTAAGAAAATTGGCAGCTAAGGAAGCAGTGATAAAAAGATGAATAAAAAAAAAAAAAAGTTAGTTAGTATAGTTATATCACAAACGTGGGTGAAGTCCGACGATAATAGTAATTTATGACTCGAACGAACGTCGATTGTTTGTTGCCTACATTAGCGTAAAATTCTACGAAAAACTATAAAAATATATGACATTCGAAGAAATCGAAATAAAATATACAACTCCTACGAAGCAAATTCTTTGTATTTTTCTGCTAAGAACTTAGGATTTTCTGGAATTTTGTAGGATTTTATAATAAACTGTAGTCTACAATGTTGGAATAATTAGAAAAAATAAAAAATGTAGACTCATCAAATTTCGTCGAATGTTGTATAATTGCGTACCATTCTACAAGAAACTCCAATTATTCCCGATTTTTCAAGAAATATGAAGAATTATAAAGAAAAAATATTTAATTCAAAATAAGTAAATTCAAGCTCGTTGAGTCTCATAGGATGTCGTACAATTTTGTAGAATCCTACAACAAACTCCAATAATTATTCACAATTTTCCGTGAATTATCTGAAAATAAATTGTATTCAAAATGATAAAACTTCTACGTCAAACTACGATAAAATTCAAGCCTAAAAATGTGCAGAAAATCGTGATTTCGTTCCATCCCGTGTAGAAATTGTGTCCGGGCGCCAAGTGGGGCCAAGTTAATTTTCCTCGTTATACTTTTGGCCCAAGTTTGGTTGTCCGTATAGGGCCAATATCCGAATGTCACGCTTTTTTTGTTTGGCCCCATACGGGTTCTCTAACTTTGGCCAACATTGGTAGCCAAACAAGGGCCAACTTTAGATGTCAAACTTTGGCCAATAATAAAATGTAACGCTTTTTTTGTTTGGCCCTATATGGGAATTTAAGCTTGGACCTACATTGGTAGCCAAACAAGGGCCAACTTTGGATCCCGAAATTGGGCCTGTATACGTTGACAAACTTGGGCACAAACTGGCCGATAAACTTGGACCTAGAATATACGGCAACCTTGGGCCTTTATTGGCTGTATTTTCCGATGCCCCATCAATTATAAAAATATTTCAAAAAATTTAGGCTGGAAGTTCTTCTTCCGGTATCACTTCCAAACGATCCGATTTCAATTAAGTGACGATGATTCACTTTTTTCTAATGAATCGCTGAGTTTGATCAAATTAAAATTTTCATGTCCGCCACCGGTCTCGAACCTGCTACCCTCCGATCTTCCACTTATGAATCCAGTACGTTGTCCGCACGACCACCAGGTCTTTGTTAACATCGAGCTACGAATCAAAAATTTATAGTATTGGGAGGAACAGTGGACACAAACTTGAAAGACTGACGATTATAGTTATTTAGATGAGCAGAGAATGTCGCAATGTCATAATCATATACTTTCCCATACAACCCAACTAGCCCAAATTAGGTCTAAGCTGGGCACAGGCTTGGAAACTCCGGACAAAATCAATTGTAATGCCTGGATGAACCCTAGAACTTGGCCGAACTTTGGTAAAGGTCAGGAAATTAGCCTGGACAGAATAAACTTGGATACCCAAATCAGCCCCAACTTGGCCCAAGTTTGGCTAATGTTTGCGGAATGTAGTTAAATTCAGTTTGGAATTACAAATAAGCCCCCATTAGGTCCCAGTTTGGCGCGAGTTTGGACAAACCAAACAATTTCGGCATCAATTGATGGGGATTTCCCGAGTAGGGCCACGCTTGGTCAAAGGTGTGCGAAATGGAGTTAAATTCAGTTTGGAATTCCAAATAAGCCCCGTTAGGTCGCAGTTTGGCGCGCGTTTGGACAAACCAAACAATTTCGGCATCCATTGATAGGGATTTCCCGAGTAGGGCCCAGCTTGGTCAAAGGTGTGCAAAATGGAGTTAAATTAAGTTTGGAATTCCAAATAACCCCCCGTGAGGTCGCAGTTTGGCGCGAGTTTGGACAAACCAAACAATTTCGGCATCAATTGATAGGGATTTCCCGAGTAGGGCCCCGCTTGGTCAAAGGTGTGCGAAATGGAGTTAAATTCAGTTTGGAATACCAAATAAGCCCCCGTTAGGTCCCAGTTTGGCGCGAGTTTGGAAAACCCGAACAATTCTGGCATTATTTACTGAGGATTTCCCGACTAGGCCCCCGCTTGGTCAAAGGTGTGCGAAATGGAGTTAAATTCAGTTTGGAATTCCAAATAAGCCCCCGGTAGGTCCCAACTTGGCGCGAGTTTGGAAAACCCGAACAATTCTGGCATTATTTACTGAGGATTTCCCGACTAGGCCCCGCTTGGTCAAAGTTGTGCGAAATGGCGTTAAATTCAGTTTGGAATTCCAAATAAGTCCCCATTAGGTCCCAGTTTGGCGTGAGTTCGGAAAAACCGAACATTTTTTGCATAAATAGATGAGGACTACCCGAGTGGGCCCTAGTTTGGCAGAAGATTGGCAAAACCAGAAGAAATTTGGTCTGGACGGATAAAGAAGGCCCAACTAGGTCCCACTTTGGCAGTAGATGGGCAAATCCGGACAAAATAAATCCAGGATTCCTCAAGAAGCCCTGCATAGGCCCCAGTTTGGAAACAGTGTGGAACCCCTGTTGAGGAAGCCCTGATTACGCCTGACCGGGGCCCTTTCGTCAGTCTTGGATGCCTAACCAATTTTCTACACGGGTAAGCGAACCCAAAGTAGGCCCCAGTTCGGCAAAAGTTTGGCAAAGCAGGATAAATTTAGTGTGGCCAGACAAGTTATCACCAATCAGGTCCTACTGTGGCGAAACTTGGGGAAACCAGGACAAATTTAGATAAGCTTGATATGTAATCCCAAAGTAGGCCCCAGTTCGGTAAAAGTTTGGCAAAAGCAGAATAAATTCAGTGCTGCCAGATAAGCAAATCCCGATCAGGACCTACTTTGGCAAAAGTTAGGAAAACCAAGAGAATTTCAGTTCGGCTAGTTAAGCGAACCCAAAGTAGGCCCCAGTTCGGCAAAAGTTTGGCAAAGCAGGATAAATTTAGTGTGGCCAGACAAGTTATCACCAATCAGGTCCTACTGTGGCGAAACTTAGGGAAACCAGGACAAATTTAGATAAGCTTGATATGTAATCCCAAAGTAGGCCCCAGTTCAGTAAAAGTTTGGCAAAAGCAGAATAAATTTAGTGTGGCCAGACAAGTAAACCCCGATCAGGTCCTACTTCGGTGAAACTTAGGGAAACCAAGAAAAAATTAGATTGGCTGGAAAAGGTAAACTCCAACAAGGCCCCAGTTTGGCGAATGTTGAGCAAAAACATAACAAATTAAGCCTGGACCGCCAAGCTCACCCCAGTTAGGCCCCACTTTGGTAATCATCAGGCAGGCCTGGACAAATTTGATTTGGAATCCTAAACGATGCCTGCATAGGCCCTCGTTCTGTAACAGTGTGGAAATCCCTATTGAGGAAGCCCCGGCAACGCCTAACTAGAGCCCAATTTTAATCTAGGATGCCCCACTAATTTTCTACACGGGATGGATCCGAAAACGAGAATGAAAGATTATCAAAAAACAAACGACGTAACATATGGGGCATTCCATGTCAACTCGACCAATGATTTTCCCTCACCATTTTTGAATCGCTTCATAATTTTTTATACGATTTTCCTAACTCAAAATGGCACTCCCAAATTTTTTCAGATTTTTTCCGCAATCCGTTAATGTTTTATTAATATTCAAACCCATCTGAAAAAAGGTTTCTTTTAAAAATCTCAAAAAATTCTCAAAAATCTAGTTGTTCATTCCAATCATTTTGCCACCTGGCCCATGATGGGACCTTTTTTTTTTAATTTTTTATAGCACTTTAAACATTTTCACCAATCTTGCAACGTTACAAAAAAATCTAAAAAAAAATCCAAAAAATCTAGTTTTTCATTCCGATCATTCTGACACCCGGTCCAGTATTATAGTGTTGGACTCTCAAGACCGATTCTCAAATATTCTCGATTTTATAATGAACGTAATTTTACCACCAACAGCTCGAACTTCAAGTCTAAGGATAGAATAAAAATGTAAAAATCATTGATTTATAATAAACCAATATTCATTTCTAGTTCATTTGTCAACTTGTAGAGTACAAAGACATTGAAAATACTCAACGTACCCAGTACGCGGCCAAAAGAACGAGTGTATAACACTTCTCGAGTATTGGGGATTCAATGTCTTTGTACTCTACAAGTTGATAAATGAACTACAAATGAATATTTGTTTATTATAAATCAATGATTTTTACATTTTATTATCATAGCGAAAGTCAGTGTTATTATTAAATGCGTTCGTACAAAAATCGAGAACTGTGAGATCGATAGCGAGGGCAACACTATAATACTGGGCCGGGTGTCAAAAATGATCGGAATGAAAAAACTAATTTTTTCAGATTTTTTTGTAACGATACAAGATGTGAAAATGTTTAAAAATGATATAAAATTAAAAAAAAGGTCTATCTGAAGCCGAATGGCAGAAATGTTAGATAATTTTAACTAAATTACGAGAATTTGAACAAAGAAACCTTTTTCGAATGGAATTAGTAAAAAATTAACGGATTGCCAGCAATCTGAAAAACTGAGATGCTATTTTGAATGAGAAGATCGTATGAAACCATGAAGCATTCCATCGTGGTCAGATTGACGTAAATACCATATATGGGAATTCGAAAGTCAAACCGATCAGAATTGCTTCCGGTTCTTCGGGGCTTCCTCGTATAAATGAATTTTACAGAAATTTATTATTACCATAGTGAAGTTCTCTCAGTCTTTGAATCTTGAGTACGATCCAAGGAGCGCTGTAAGAGTCTCCAATTTGACTGATCAGCTTGTTAACGATCGTAAACCTCTGGTAAATCCTGTAGACCATCACGTCGAATCCCAAGTTAGTGGTGAGGGAGAGGGCTATGGTGTAGTAGAACAGAAGATCGGATGTGTATATTTGACCGGGATCGGTAACCGTGTAATACACGACGTGCATGACGGTGGCCAGGGGTCCCATAAGGATGGTAAAACCGAGAGCCATGATCTGGTGAATTTTTACCGTTCGATCAACGATCATAATTTCTCTCCTGATTTTTTTATCGAGCGAATCGAAACGTTCGACGAATTTTTGCCACTTTTTGTAGAAGAAAAGACCGAAGATTACGTAGTAGTAGGACGTCACGTAGACCACCGCCTTGTTCGTGTAATAAATCATCTTGAACATTTCGCCCTTGAGGATGTTGCCGAATGCGAAAAAGTCTATTATGCCGTAGGCAACTATCACGGAGCACATCGAGAAGTGGAAGAACTTGACGAAGATCGTCACCTTCTTCCATTCGCCCGGCCTGCAGACCCCGGTTCCCATCAGCCAGCAGAAGTAGATGACCGGCTTCAGGGTCTGCTCGAAGGTCTTCGGCTCCTTCAACACCACGTCCACTTCGTCGGGCATATTAGACTCTTGAAATTCTTCAATTTATGGGACCCGGATCGCCATCGTCCACCGCCTAACTAGTAACTCGTAGAGATTCGCATTTTTACTGACCAGGCAGAACCTCGCAACTGAACCTCTGGGTGCTTGGCGTTATCCTTTCCTCAAATCTTTGCCCATCCAACATGCGATGTGAATCTTTTAGTCACTGGCATGGCATCAACGAAATTAAATACTGCGACTCGTGATCTACGCTCAAATATTTCATATTTCAAAAAATACACCAATCAATAGTTGCCCCAGTCGAAACTTCGTCGTTTGATACTTTCATCAAGTGAGCTGATTGTGTACCCCAATTTTGATAAACGAATATAAAAAATTGTAAGAGTCATTCTACTTCACAGCTGGATGTGTAAAAATCCCCCCCTGAGGAATAAAAAAACTGGAAGTCATGAATGTTTTCTCAAACTAATCGATCTTCGTGACCCCTTTCTGGAATAAAAAAAAAAGGACAACAGACATTTTACAATAAAAAAATGAAAAAATCGAAATTTCGTCATTCCTCTGGTCCGATGTGTGGCTTGAGTGCCAAATTGCACATTTTCAACTAAAATACATTTTTGTTGATTACGTATTTGGTTAGTTCAAGAAAACATGGATCATATTTGTTCTTGTTTTCAAATTGAACAAAGATTTTAGATTGTTACTAATTGTTTATAGTGGTAAAGTATGTTATTGAAAAATTGAAAAACTGTCTCCGAGAAACTTTAATGAGAGGGTTTTTATTAATTAGTCTAATTACTCCGCGGGTTTCATAATCGTTAATAATTAATGCATCAGATTGCGTCGTTCGTCGAGGGTGAAAAGAGTATATATATATATAATATATGATGATATTTCGTGGAGGTTGATAATAATGATCTAAGCACAATCATGTTAATAGAAGACGAGCTTTATTTGCCCAACGACTATATTACAAGTTTTGTCATATTTGTTGTTGTTATTGTATGTGGTAATTTGTTTTTTCTTTCTTGTCTTGAATATACAATAAACATTCAAAACAGGGTAATAAACGATAACGATAAGGGTTATATAATAGGTATATGTGTGATAATGTTTTCCATAGATAAATTTATGTCATCGTATTATACGTATCATGTTATTATTTGTCAATAACAGATATTATCGCTACCGAAAATGTTGATGTTTATAAATCCTGTAACGTTAAGAACGGAATCATCTCGTTATTCATCATATGATTAGTCATGTGAATTTAAACAAATATGTAAAAAAAATCACAGAATAATTCATGTAGGCATGACTCATCAGGTACAATATGTATAGCCCCTGACCGCACTGCTGCTCAAGTTCGCGAATATCATAATCTGAATCGGCAACTGGATGATAGATTAGCTGCCGGTGAGTCCGGTCTCGCGCTGCGCTATCGGAACGGCACTCCTCGCATTGTCAGAGTTGGTAACCCCGCGGTTCCTTTAAACTAGGCGTGCCCAACAGCAACCCAGCGCTCCGTTCCGCTGCTACTATCAGAATGCTCGGGGTATCAACTCGAAAACCAAAGACTTGTCGTGTGCTACTTCTGACCAAACATATGACTACCTCTTTGTGCTATCGGAAACTTGGCTCAAGCCAGCTGTGAGTAGCTCTGGGTTTGTAGATCTTAGCGCCTACGCTGTGCACCGATGTGATCGCCTGGACAGAAGAGGTGGTGGTGTGCTGATTGCAGTCAAGACGCTCTTCGGTACTTCGTCCATCGACTTCAGTGAACTCGTCTCCTCCGTGCCCTCTTCCGGCGTCGTGGGCATCAACATCCTACTACGCGGCGCCACGTTTACTGTTATAGCGCTCTACTTACCCCCTGACTTGCATGTCGGCCTTTTCGCTAGTTTTAACGTACCTCGCTATGTTACCGACTCTGGTATGCGTGACGCCGAATCGAATAGTCTCTTTGGCACTATTAACTTCCTGAATCTCCAGCAGTTTAATGGCGTCACGAATGCCCGAGGTGGCATACTTGATTTAGTGTTTTCTGACCTTGATGTCCGCGTTGTTCACTGTGCAACGCCTTTCGTTGCTGAAGACCCGGCGTGATGATGCTTTTGCGGCTTTCGTGTCTTCACGTGAGAACGCCATTGCTAGAGACCCTTCTGCGTTTTGGTCCTACGTGACTAAGCTCAAAGGCGGCTCTCAGGTTCCGGGTCTTATGTCTTACCGTGGGGTTAGCCTCGACAATCCAACTGATATTGTCAATGCGTTCGCGAATCACTTTTGCAGCGTATTCAGCGTTCCTGACTCGTCCCAGCTGCAGCCCGATAACCAGTTCGATGACTACCGTTCCTGTTTTGCCTTGTCTGCGCGGGCGTGTCTTGAAATCACTGAACCTGAGGTGCTACTTGCGCTTCGCTTGCTTAAGCCCAAACTTACAACTGGTACAGATCAGATTCCTGCCTTGTAGCTCGTGACTGCGCAAGAGTCTTCACAAATTAGCCCTTGTGTTTTATTTTTAACCTAGCCCTTAGCTGTGGTATGTTTCCTGCTGTTTGGCATTCCATCTGAGTCGTGTACGCGGCAGCGTGCGGAAAAAAAATATATTATTCGCCCTTATGCCAGACGACCGAATGACCGAAACGACAGAAAGTCGAACAAAAAATTTTTCTCTCTCAAATCGCTCAGAAAACACTCGAAACGCGAAGATCCAGTGAAATTTTCAACTTGAACATCTGAATGAACATCCATCCAAAAAGTCGAATCTGATCGTGAGGATAAAAAAAATCTTTGATAGTGTTGTATTCCGAATCCTAAGATCCTTCTTACAACTACAATTTTATATGGGATCGTTGTTGAGTTAAGGGTTGAAACCCAATCGTAATAGTAAAGAGTAGTTTATTAATTATTATAACAGTTTCGTACAAAAGGTTTGAACTAATTTACGTATGAACTGATCTCTACTTTCGGTCCTGATGTTCTGACCCCGAGTGCGTCTTCTCTCCATCATTATATAACCAATTAGGAGGTCAATCCAGAGTGTGCAGATTCCTTTAGGTGTAAACATGTGGCGCGTTGTGTATTACCCAATTGCTGCGCTTGCACATTCCTTGGTCTTGCGTGTTTGACTTACAACAATCGTGAAATTTACTTCCTATAGGGTGGCACTAAAAAAAATGTGTTCGACTTTCTGTCGTTACGGTCGGCTGGCTAATGCCATAAGGCCGAATAATATCTTTTTTTTTTGTTTATTTATTGTCAAAATGGTAAAAAGTTTTGTTTCTCTGTTGTTTTCGGTCCATTTTGTGCAAAAGTTCGGAAAATGCATAAATGAATTGAAATTCAGGTTTTTTAAACATTACCGGAAAATATCGTAATTTTTGGCGGATAGGACCTTTTGCGCTCAAGTTTTTTATTTTCTAATTTCGACGACCTGTTGCCATTAGACACGCGAATTATACAAGTGCAAGTTGATTAAAATCCGACCGCGCGTTCTCGAGATACCGCGCGGACGAAAATGTCGTCACATACACACACACACCCAGCGTCAAACGGAAAATAGTTGGAGGTGATTCTTTGGACCTCGAAACGTGGTGATTTAGTGAAAACTTGACTTTTCATTTTCGGGGTGATTACAATAACTTTCTTTTTTCTCTGAAAACAGAGAAACGGGAAGTTAAAAAATATCTCCGCAAAAATCTACCAACAAAAAGTCTTTCTTCGCAAATACGCAACAAAAATTGGTCTTCCACAAAAAATCAATGGAGTCACTTTTGCAAAATTTTCATTTGGCGTATTCGATATGCTGCAAAAAAAAAAAAAAACTAAAAACGTTGGGATTTCGATGAAACTTGATACTCGCAGGTGTTTTGGGTCATTGATCACGAATCTGCAGGAGCCAGATTTGCGAAATTCAAAATGGCGAGTCCGATTTGCTGCGAAAAACATTAAAAACATTCGAAATTTCACGAAAATTGGTACTGAAAGGTTGTTTTAACTGCTGATCAAGAATCTGAGGTTATATTAGCAAATTTCAAAACAGCAGAGAACAAAATAAATAACGGGAAGTTCTAAGGCTGGCGCACAGTCAGCCCAAACCCGCTTGTTTATGCCTGTTTTCGATGTGTAAAGTGGCGCGGACTGAACACCTAAGAATGACCCTGAAAGATTCGTCACGAATTCTGAATTATCACCCTGTATTAATGACATCTTTGAAACGTCTCTTTCCGTGCCGTAACGTGCCGTTTTATTGCCTGTGCCGTAAAAAATATTTATTAAGGAAACGGCATTGAAAGTCACTTCGACGCCACGTGAGAGTCGTGAGATGCACATGAAAGTGCATACAGGAACTGCTGTAAATCGTGGTAAACTGCTGTATAATCACTTCCGTGTTTTGCGCGGAATTCTTTGGAATACATAACTGATAACAAACAGGATATGGATCAAAGTTGTCGAATAATGTATTCTCGTGGCGATTGGTTGCCACGTCCACTTGTACATTTTCTTTTTATGGAAAGTGAGCCAATATTCGGAGGTATGGAGTAAAAGAAATATAGAACTCGCAGAGTAGTTATTTTGTATGCCTGTTTTTGATGCGTAAAGTGGCGCACTTGAACACCTAAGAATGACCCTGAAAGATTCGTCACGAATTCTGAATTATCACCCTGTATTAATGACATCTTTGAAACGTCTCTTTCCGTGCCGTAAAGTGCCGTTTTATTGCCTGTGCCGTAAAAAATATTTATTAAGGAAACGGCATTGAAAGTCACTTCGACGCCACGTGAGAGTCGTGAGATGCACATGAAAGTGCATACAGGAACTGCTGTATAATCACTTCCGTGTTTTGCGCGGAATTATTTGGAAGACATAACTGATAACAAACAGGATATGGATCAAAGTTATAGAATAATGTATCCTCGATACATATATATATCTTCGAAATGTGATCATTCAAATAGAATCAATTCCACATTGGTTGTACAGGGTATCCGAATAAGGACCCAAAATTCACTTCATTGAAAATCGATTTGAATAAAAATTCAAATCTAAAGTTATCGATTCACTCAAAGTTCTACCTACGAAGTTATTTCGCTTTTGTATTTGTTTTATACCTACAATAAACCAGAATCTATTTCCTGATCATAAACGCATCGGGTCGTGCATCCACTAGGTGATAACGGCTGTTTGTCGTGCGATTCCGAACCTCCTGATTGGTCTACGAGCAGTTATCATTGACCATGATAGATTTCGAACTCCCCCGCGCATGCACACACTTTTTGTATAAAAGCTGCTCCACTTTGGTGCCTTCATCACTCGACTGAATCAACGCAAACTAGTTGCCTCTTGACTCTGTATTTTCTTCATCAGTCTACTTGATATAGTTGACGAACTTCAACGATGAAAATAGTGATTTTCCTTGCTGCGGTATCCGCTGCGAATATTTTCGTGGGTGTTGACGGTACAACACCTGCGAATAAGTTCGTGCCGGGTGTCCGTCGAACATCGATGTCAGTACCTTATATCACAATGATTCGTCCTAAAGGATACCAAGTAACATTCGGGATGAAGTTTGAAGACCTTTTGGGTTGCGAGGTTCATGTAAACATAAACAGGGCGATTACAAGTAAGATATATACAAATGATTTAACTGGCCATTGCACTCGTCACTTTCCGACGAAATTTTGAACTAACGAAATGTCTCTGATCCAGAGGACGACCGTGGGGATGCGGTCGGAGTGATGACCGCCGATGAAAAAGGTGTGATGAGTTACAAGAACACCACGGCTAACCTGAATACAGGAGACAGAATTCACTGCTGGGGAGAGGCTCATTGGAAGGGAGGAGGTGTCAATTATTTCGATCTCCCCATCTACAAAGTGCGTCCACCAGGCGAAAACTAACGTGTCCCTGGTAACACCATGCCACCACAAGAGGTGAAATGGGAAATCCTGAGGATTGGCCTGTGAAAATGTATTATTCCTTCCATTGTCACGTCTGGTCCCGCGGTCCATACGACGCCTACCTTCACACACCCTCACACACACACACACGCACGCACAGACGCTTAGACTTAGGCTTGGTTACCTAGATCTTAGAATATCTGCACCCCGCTATCTTACTCTTTTCGCATAAGCCTGACGGTGCATCACTCGATACTTCGCGTACCGTGGGAAGGCTCGGTCAGTCTTATGCACTTCTCCTCACCCTTCCCCCTGGCTTCTTCAGTCTTGACTGAATTAGCTGGACTCACTTCTGTAATAACTCTCATGAGAATAACGTCCCTCTCAGCTAGTAGTAGTTAATATTGTACACTCTGACTCTTACTTGAATACTTGAATAAACGCTGATGTATAATTACTTTGTTCTACGCAGAAACTCTCGCTTACTTTATTTATATCCTAGACCTTCGGTATACTTTTGTATCTTTATTCGGGGTGAACCCTTATAAGTATACTTGACTGGATTAGGCTTGTCACACCATTATAAGGTGAGAAGAATTGTACATAATACGAATTTGATTATTCTCAAGTTACATCAGGCTAGGGTTTTTTCATAAACGAATAAAATACATGTTTGTAAAATGTGTACACTGCGATTAGAACCTCATCCACATCAAATCAAAATAGTAAAAAGTCGGTGTGTGACGCCTGAACCTGCCGTCGTATCGAAATCCTGAGGCCGCTTTTCCGCTGTGCAAAAAAATCTCGCGTCTGGGCGGTTGTCTGTCCGAAGTGAGCTGCGAATTGTCGAACAAATTTGCGGTGTGATATTGCTTCCGGAAGAATCTCGCCCGCGATGCTCGAGCGTCTGTTGATTGTCAGATGAGTAAAAAACCAACTGTCAGAGTGATAATAAATCTCTTTCAAGTTTCAAATTGGAACGAAATTTTGTCGCTGAAATTCAAGTAGTATTGCTTCGTCTGAATTTGAATCAATAAATTCAAAACGATTGGCAAGGCGAGTTGTGCAGAGAAAATATCACAATTACTGGAAGCTATGGAGTACCGCCCGACTGGAAATTTTGTTAAGGCAGTGATAAGGTCCTGCCAGGTTCGCCCTACTGCCCGATCAGGCTCACATCAGATAAAGTGATCAGGCCCACATCAGGTGGAGTGATCAGGCCCTGACCTCGTTTGTAACGCAGCGTTCCACAA
This sequence comes from Euura lappo, assembly GCA_018257835.1. Lineage (NCBI taxonomy): Eukaryota > Metazoa > Arthropoda > Insecta > Hymenoptera > Tenthredinidae > Euura > Euura lappo. The sequence continues at coordinate 109,825 of JAEUYN010002234.1, forward strand.
GAGCCTGATCAGGCACCCTGCTCCGTCCGCCGTCAAGGTTATCGATCAGGAACCGATCAGGCCGCGTGATCCGGGTGTCAGTCAGGCCCACATTAGATTTACTCATTAGGCTTTCTGGTCAAGCCCTGATTATATTCGTGAATCTGTGTGTTCATTATTAAGCAATAAAAATATAATTACGAAATAAAAATTTTATGGTTTGAGTAAGCTGAACCACTCATGCTCGACCCCATACCGACGTTAGAACGCAATTTTACTTCAGAAAAACTTCGCATTATTTTGACCTAACCGGGTTACGATCCGGAACCTATCGCTCGCTCGCATTACTAATCGCACGCTCTACCTATTACGCCAAACTACTTATTGGATATTATGAAAACTTTGACCTATTAATAATAAGAGCTTCTAACATGATAATATAAATGATTATGCTGTGTGGTACCAGCGGGTTGAAAGCGTGCCAAATGGGTGTGTATTATGGATGAATTACACACAGGGCCGGCGATCCCCCTATGGTTTTGGTGGAGTACTCCATACCTCAGAATTTAGCAGGTATGGAATTCCATACCTCCGAATTTTGGCTCACTTTCCATAAAAAGAAAATGTACAAGTGGACGTGGCAACCAATCGCCACGAGAATACATTATTCTATAACTTTGATCCATATCCTGTTTGTTATCAGTTATGTATTCCAAAGAATTCCGCGCAAAACACGGAAAGTGATTAAACCGCAGTTTACCACGATTTACAGCAGTTCCTATATGCACTTTCATGTGCATCTCACGACTCTCACGTGGCGTCGAAGTGACTTTCAATGCCTTTTCCTTAATAAATATTTTTTACGGCACAGGCAATAAAACGGCACTTTACGGCACGGAAAGAGACGTTTCCAAGATGTCATTAATACAGGGTGATAATTCAGAATTCGTGACGAATCGTTCAGGGTCATTCTTAGGGGTTCAGTGCGCCACCTTACGCATCGAAAACAGGCATACAAAATAACTACTCTGCGAGTTCTATATTTTTTGACCCCCCCCCCCTTCCATACATATACCACTAGCACTCCACGCCTGGGAAAATCTTACTTCGCCGGCCCTGATTACACATGTTACACTTGGCGTAAAACGCGTAATAAAGAATGCCTGTTAGCAACCTGACCAGGGTTCTAACAGGCACGCCTCAATAAGGGCCGTATCAAGCTAAGCGGACCAGGGGCCCAACAGGTACACCTTACTAAGAAATACCAGAGCTTGCCCCGATCAGGGGTCCAACAGGCTTGCCTCACTGAGGTAAACCTGATTTCAACCTGATCATTGCCTGGTCGGACGACAGGCCAGCCTGATTAAATTTCCAGTCGGGCGAGAAAACTGATGCTCAACTCCTGGATTTATTGCACGGCCCAGACCGTGTAGAGGGCAAAGAATAAATATTGAATTTCAAAATAAGCGCGGGAGCAAGACCGAGAGAGAGAAGAGACATTTCCCCAATCCGTTGTCGACAAGGTTAGTGCATAATTATTCAACGTTTTATTGTGTCACGATATTAATCGATACATGAAAGTGATCTTTCAAGTGAAAGACATTCCCATTACCAAGTATATATGAACATGTTTCACTCGCTCGTTCCAATATCCTTTTGAGCCGCTTCGATTTCAAATTCCATATTCACGAACCACACAATATACATATTTGGATATTTGTTGGTTGCAGGCACGGGTTTCAGGTGTCGGTGGCAACGAGACTGAAGACGCTGTGAATTGATAATCGGGACGATTTAGGAGACAAATTAAGGTGCAAATATGACGAACGAATTGATGACGAATCGATGACGATCATGGAGAACTGATGACGCTTATGATAAATTAATGATCGTGACGATTGAAGCTGACGATAGAGACACTACAACGAATTTCAGAACTTTGTTTAATCTTAAATCGTAACAGTTGAATAATATATTCGTAATCTAATCGGAGTTGAATGATTTCTGCTTATTTCGTTTACCTTAATCTCCGTAAATAAAAAAAATGCCTCGACATAAAGTTTATCGGTCCCCGGAGGAAGAAGAAGAATTTCAACAACGAAAGCGTTTCAAAAATAATGAAAACCAACGACGACGTATAGAAAATTCAAGGATTACCCAGTAGAATATCATTGTGTATCCGAGTATTAATGATGCTTCTGAAGACACACAAAAAGTAGGACGAGCAAGTAGACGCGTTGTTTTTGACGATCCGCGAATAGAAGTATTAGCAGAAAATCGAGAACAACGTTTACTCAATACAGTAGAAACTGTCCCTAATAATGAGTCGCGTAACGCGAATGTAGACCTAGAACATATCGGTAGGCAGTCACCGCGTATAAGATTACAAGTCTTTGAACCCGCAGAATTGAATCTTATTGAGCACGAACAAAGTCATAGGGCTCGACAGCAAGAATATCGCTGACGCCAAACTGAACAAAATAGAATTCATCCTGTAGGGAACATTGATAATGTTGCGGAGCATTATGGTGGAGAAATGAAAGAAATTTGCAAACATTGCGGTGCTAAGCATTTTGCGTCGGAGAAAATGTCGAATCAAAAAAATTCATTTCACACCTGCCGCAATCATGGGAAAGTATGTCTAGATGCGTTACCGGAAATGCCAGGAGAAATTCTTTCGCTATTCGACGGTACTCGTTCTAAATCGAATTCTTTTTTTAAACGCATCAGAAACTACAATAGCGCATTTTCTTTTGCATCATTCAACGCGAATCTGGTAAACTTCATGGTACGCGTCGTGGGCCCTATTGCTTCAAAATTCAAGGTCAAATTTATTATCAGATAAATACAGCATTGCACCCAGCTTAAAATCAGCAACCGAGCCATGGGCAACTTTTTATAGTGGATGCGCACGAAGCAATTGATTGTCGACAAACAGAAGATGCAGCACTAGATCGAGAAATATTAGAAATTCTTGACAGCGTTATAGGTGAGAATAATGTATTCGCTCAATGATGTCACATGATTTCCAACGAAGCAATGAGGTTGCTGCGGTATTTTCGACAACGGCTGACGGTGAGATACCTGAATCATATGTTACTATACGTAACAAAAATTGCTGCATTCATTTGTTGCAAAGAACGTGTAAAAAAATTGGTTTCAAAATCTGAGACCTAGTATGGTCAGAAATCACCCGTTTTTGTCCGGTCTGACGTGGACTGACTCCATTAGGAGTAGACAAAATCCCGAACTCTGCCGCCGTCTTCTTGGCAATGGTAATCATGTGTTTGGTAGCTTGGAAATTTTGCTGAATTTTTCCGAATGACCAGTCGGCAAATATCGTCAAGATTTGAATTTTCTTATTCCGTTCATTTGTACCAGCAAACGCTTTCTTCAATTTTTCTTTTATTGAGGATTCTGCTACCTCCATCTCTTCTTCAGTCTCTTCTTCCACGTGAAATACCTTTGAAGCCAGTGTCTTCTGTACCTTTTGATATTTCTCTTCAGAATATCTCTTCTGCGGCAATTTCCGTTTAATTGTTGGTGATTCTCCCAATCCGAGTAAAGTCTCGTTCAATGTTTGAATATCAACGACATCCTCCACCGACGTTGAGTCCTCATCACAGTCCGGCACCGCATCGCACTTGTGCTGGGATATGGATCACTAAGCGATGAACTGTCACTGGTTTCACCGATGTCCGGCATTGTGGACAGTTTTTTTCCGGCAGGTGTGACAAATTTTCAAATTCGCTCCTGGAGGGATATTTTCCGGTTTCAATTTTCTTAGCATCGACGGAAGTACCCTTCTCAAACTGCGTACCGGTTGTTTAGCGTGCTTCACCAACTCGAACGGGTTACAACAATAGTCATGTCGTGTCGGTGCCGTAATGAAGCAAAACACTACGAAATTTTTCTTTTTATAACCAACAGTCTTCGCCCAACACTACGAAAATTTGCAAAACAAAACTTGATAATCAGAGACCAGATGTTAATCGAACACACTCCGGAACGATACTGACATGAATTGTACGTCGACAGCACTGTACAATTGCAAAGAAACCACGGAGGAGGATTCCAAGGGTTGGGTAGGACCCTTTCTTAGAGGCTATACCTGAATATCAGGACAATGGATGACGTGCAAATGGGTTCTAGAATGTACTTCCCAGAAAAACGTTGGGATTTCTATACCGCCGACTTTTCAGAACACGAAAGAAATTTCGTACTACAGTTACTAACATTCGTAAAGTCTATCCAAGCACGTAGAACCATGAGTCAATCATAGATACATACTCAATAAATTGGTTGCCTTTCATAACCTGAGTTTGAATCAACTTGAACCGCACCAAACAGTGCGCGTCGCGCCCGACTCTGGCGTCGCCGGTGAATCAATCGCTGTTTTGACACAGTGCCCATGCATGCCCCATTCTAAAAGTTAAGGTTTCCTATTGGAAATTGACCAAGGAATACGCTGGTATTTGTTTCAAAATTTTTAGAGCGTGCGAAAGCCTCGAAAACTACGTTTGAATAATATAATTGTTTATAACAAATGGAATTGTTGATGGGTCTGGAATACAATAAATATGTCCAGGAAGTGCAATTCAAGAGCTACAAAATGCCGTCTTGAAGAAGTCTGTAGGATAGACAGAACCGGAGATATGGGCAGTTGAAGGAGAGCGTGTTTTCGATTTTTGGCAGTTTATTTTATGATTTTCAACCCCGTGTAACTTCTAAACTGGGGGCGATAAATATAAAATCAAAATTGTTTGCTGCATTCATTTGTTGCAAGGAACGTGTAAAAAAATTGATTTCAAAATCTGAGACCTAGTGGCCAGAAATCACCCGTTTTTGTCCGGTCTGACGTGGACTGACTCATATAGGAACTGCTGTAAATCGTGGTAAACTGCGGTTTAACCACTTTCCGTGTTTTGCGCTGAATTCTTTGGAATACATAAATGATAACAAGTAGGACATGGATCAAAGTTATAGAATAATGTATTCTCGTGGGGATTGGTTGCCACGTCCACTTGTACATTTTCTTTTTATGGAAAGTGAGCCAAAATTCGCAGGTATGGAGTAAAAAAAATATAGAACTCGCAGAGTAGTTATTTTGTAGGCTTTTTTTCGATGCCTAAAGTGGCGCACTGAACACCTAAGAATGACCCTGAAAGATTCGTCACGAATTCTGAATTATCACCCTGTATTAATGCCATCTAGGAAACGTCTCTTTCCGTATCGTAAAGTGCCGTTTTATTGCCTGTGCCGTAAAAAATATTCATTAAGGAAACGGCATTGAAAGTCACTTTGACGCCACGTGAGAGTCGTGAGATGCACATGAAAGTGCATACAGGAACTGCTGTAAATCGTGGTAAACTGCGGTTTAATCACTTTCGTGTTTTGCGCGGAATTATTTGGAATACATAACTGCTAACAAACAGAATATGGATCAAAGTTGTCGAATAATGTATTCTCGTGGCGATTGGTTGCCACGTCCACTTGTACATTTTCTTTTTATGGAAAGTGAGCCAAAATTTTGAGGTATGGAATTCCATACCTGCTAAATTCTGAGGTATGGAGTACTCCACCAAAACCATAGGGGGATCGCCGGCCCTGTCTGTATATTCTCATATTGAAACAACAAGCTGGTCTGGCCCACCACTGAATGAATACACGATGCAATCTTTCCCGATTATTATTTACGAATGAAAAATATACTATTGGCCAAATATGCGGCTGGAAAATTCATGTGCCTTTGGGATATTTTCGTCGTCGAAATTCGATGAATTGTATATCGTGTATAACAATTAACGGACGAAACTTTGGGATTGAGACGACTACGAAGCTTGTCAGCAATCACACGAGCGGCAAATCAACAATCGTCCCTAGTCACACGCCATATTTTTTTTTCAATCTAAACAAACCATGACCCTTGGATGTTGAATCCGTTCGGAGTTTTTCACTCCCAGAGAAAGGCAATTTCAGACCAGATTTGGTATGACGCGCCAGAAATAGGGAAATATTTGCCCAGAATTATATGGCGCGCCAGAAAAAGGTCATTTCATCACACTATACCAGCACCGGGCGGAAATTCCCTTCTTCTGGACGAGTGATTTTTGCATTCCGAAATGAGGAAATCTCCGTCCAGAAATAGTAAAACCCGCTCAAAAGTGTAAAATTTCTACGTCGAAGAGGTAGGAATAATTCCGGCTCCGAGATGGTATCGCCAGCAATTGGGATCATTGATCAATGATGTGAAAATAAATTTATTCGGTAGCTTTCGTCCCGCTCAACTACTAGGCTAATCGCCGTTTCATGCGAGTGTTATTCTCATATAGAACATTCATTCCGACGACGCTCGTTCACAATTATACATATTCGAAATGTGATCGTTCAAATAGAATCAATTCAACATTGGTTGTACAGGGTATCCGAATAAAGACCCAAAATTCACTTGATTGAAAATCGATTTGGATAAAGATTCAAATCTAAAGTTATCGATTCACTCAAAGTTCTACCTACGGACTTATTTCGCTTTTGTATTTGTTTTACACCCACAATAAACCAGAGTTTATTTCCTGATCATAAACGCATCGGGTCGTGCAAATCGTGCCCGACAACCGGATGCTCACCGCAGCTATTGTTATCCACTAGGTGATAACGGCTGATTGTCGTGCGATTCCGAACCTCCTGATTGGTCTACGAGCAGTTATCATTGACCATGATAGATTCCAAACTCCCCCGCGCATGCACACACTTTTTGTATAAAAGCTGCTCCATTTTGGTGCCTTCATCACTTGAGTGAATCAACGCAACTAGTTGCCTCTTGACTCTGTATTTTCTTCATCAGTCTACTTGATATAGTCGACAAACGTCAACGATGAAAATAGTGATTTTCCTTGCTGCGGTATCCGCTGCGAATATTTTCGTGGGTATTGACGGTGCCGGTCCAACACCTAAACTCACAATGCTTGGTGCTAAAGGATACCAAATATCATTCGGGAGTGATCCTGGGATTGAGCGTTGCGTGGTTCATGTAAACATAAACAGGGACATTAAACGTAAGTCATATACAAATGATTTAACTGGCCATTGCACTCGTCACTTTCCGACGAAAATTTGAACTAACGAAATGTCTCTGATCCAGTTAACGAAGACGGGGATTTGATCGTACCGATAAAGCCCACGACACATGGTGAATGGATTTACAAGAACGACACGGCTAACCTGAGAATAGATGACAAAATTAACTGCTGGACCATGGCTCGATGCAACGGAGTTCTTTATACTTACAAAATCCCCACCTTCAAAGTGCCTCCAGTAAGCAAATTATAACGTGTCCCTGGTGACAGCATGCCACCACAAGAGGTGAAATGGGAAATCCTGAGGATTGAGCCTGTGAAAATGTATTATTCCTTCCATTATAAGTTGAGAAGAATTGTACGTAATACGAATTTTATTATTCTCAATGTTACATCAGGCGAGGTTTTTTCCATAAACAAATAAAATATATGCTTGTAAAATGTATACACTGTGATTAGAACCTCATCCACATCTCCCTCCCTAAAATATCCATGTCAGGAATTCTCGAAAATCTCGAAATTTTGTCACCGCGATAAGCCCTCTGCCATGCCGGTTGGCTTGTGGTGTCGTCACCTGTAAGCGTGAACGGTGTGAACGTGTCACTTGTGTTCGACTGCACGTCAAGCCCAGTCTGTTTGAATTGAAAGTTCGGCAAAGAGGTTGTATATTTCCAATACAATAGTTGAAGTGAAGGATTAATATAATTTACTACAATTTGCAAGTCAATTCTGTCGAAAAATGTACAGAGGCTGGACGGTATAATCGGACGAACGATGTCAGTATATAGACATATGCGATATACTATTCCTATCAGTAGAAGCGTGAAATTATGTCAAACAGTTTGACAGATGGACAGGTTGAACGTTGACAGATGATTGCATACGTACGTTTGACAGTTCCACTCGCCTGCTCTTCTATCTAACTTACGTTCGAACAGATTCCCGAAAGGACGTGAACATATCGCTAAGCACGTCAGTTCAGGGTGCAGGTGTAGGACGCTAATTTAATATACTAGCTTATACTATACGCGCGCGCCTCACCGGAATTCATGATCTTATATTTTACATCATTGGTCGAAAAACCAAATTTTATTACAGCATTCATGTCCTTTTGTATTGAATTTTCAAATTCAGGAATGTGTTTTCGAGTCAAAAATGTGGTCGTACTCGGAAACAGACAGCTTTAATAAAACAAACTGTCAATCTGTTACACCGGATGGCATTTCAAGACTACTGTGTACATATTTGAGAGACAATTAGTTCTTCGTCGTAACCTAAAAAGGCATTTTTTCTAAACCCATGTCACAAAATTGGACCCACACAAGAGAACAGAGATCTGATTGAATGTACATTATTCACCGTTAAATTTGTGGAAATATAAAGACATTTCTCCATATTCAGCCCAGGGCCTATCGGGTAAGGTAGGGTATTGAAGAGAACCCCAAATTTTTTTTGTTATTGGTTTTTTTTATTGGAATGTCTTCAGCGAAGAATGATATTTTGTGTCGGTAATACTCGAGGTAATACTACATATCGTGGAGTTTTACATCCTTTACATCCATAATTATATTTTCACTGGAGATGTCGTACCACCATCATAATAATTACCACAACCAACTCAAATACGTTTCATCTTTTTTTCAACAACATCTTTTCATCTGCCTGCTGCATAGTATGGGGTTCATGCACGAGTCGGAGATCAAAGCGAAACTACCTCGGTAGAAGCTACTGCCGGAATATAAACCTCAACAGCTTATCGAAACTGTTCCATTTTGTGAATCAAGAATATTTCATTCCTTGATTGAAGGATATTTGAGGTTTTGAGGAGATGTAAATAACTCATAATTCGAGTGACAACCGTTTTTGGGTTGAAATGATTCAAATCGATCAACATAATTCTGCTTGACTTGTTTATTTGAAACACATTTTTTCGATTTGAATTTTTTGTCTAATCCAACCTAAATGTTCCTAATGCAATTAATTCAATTTTTCTCTTTTAATAATCCTCATTAGTTCACCTCAGTTCAACGTGAGTATATCTGAACCTTTTTATCAGGGTTCCGTATTTCCTGTTAATTAATCCATTTATATCAACTTCAATCGCCTCAATACGTTTAATTCAATTTTCTCCCAATAGAGCTCGACAATTTACTCGAATTCAAGTTGATACTTCGGTCAGGGTTCCGAAGGTTTCACAGCACACAATCAGCGCCTTTGGAAATGCTAGATGACGCAAGGAAGGCGATCGACGATAAGTGTGCTACCCTGCTTGTCTTATTTGATTTTAGTAAAGCTTTTGATGGTACAAACCATAAATTGCTCCTAGCTAAATTATTGCGTTACGGGCTTTCGGAAAATTCAGTTCGGTGGTTCCATTCATATTTGACAGGGAGATCGCAGGCTGTTATCGGTCAAACGGTGGGTCACTCTAATTTTCCGGCAAATCACTCAGGCGTACCTCAAGGCTCTGTGCTTGGCCCACTCCTCTGTCTTCTTTTTATTAATGACATCGGTCAGGTGCTCAGACACACGAAGCATGTTTTGTTTGCTGATGACTTACAGATTTATCTGCATTCGCCTCCTGATAATATTGTTTCCGCCGTCGCTAGGCTCAGTGAAGACGCGCAGGCCGTTTCAGATTGGGCGGCAGATAATGGATTGCAGCTGAATGTCACGAAAACAAAAGCAATTGTTCTTGGCAGCACGCTATGTCTCAGCAAGTTGAGGACCACTCATTTTCCTCTGGTTTCTATCAACGGGCAGGGTATTCCGTGTGTCAATACCGTCCGTAATCTTGGTGTCCAGTTATCGGCCGACCTGACTTGGAACGTTCATGTCTCGCAGATCTCTAGGAGGGTGCATGCTACCTTGCATAGTCTTAAACATCATAATGGTGTGCTTTCCCCACAGGTTAAAATCATGTTGGTGAATGCTCCAATCCTTCCGCACCTTGACTATTGTTGCCTAGTCTACAATGATGTACCGAGTTATCTAAACCTTAAGTTACAACGATTGGTAAATTCTGCGACCCGCTTCATTTTCGGTTTGAGGAAAGATGCGCATATTACCCCTTACCGCCATCGCCTAAAGTGGCTAACGGTCGATGATCGCCGTGCATTTTTCCTTGGTACGGTCCTATACCAAGTCTTCACTACGTCACTCCCATCTTATCTCCGAGACCTTCTCGTACAACCGGACCCAGATCTGCGGCGCTCGGCTGGGTTACAAAGCTCTAACTCGTCCTCAGCCTTTCGCATTCCGATGCATAGAACCGATTGTTATCGAAACTCTTTTACACTCTCCGCGATTTATTTCTGGAATAGCCTGCCCTTCTCTGTCCAAAGTTCAGCTTCCATCGACATATTTAAATTCAGGTTACGTGGGCATCTGGCAGGGGTAGAGCTTAGTATGATTGCTGGGTTACCTAGACCGAGGCTATGATGCCGTCTGTGGACCCACTACCTACCTCATTAGTCAAATTCGTAAATTTATTATTTGTTCAAATAATTTTTAGCGACCACTCTTGAGTTTATGTTTTTCATCATTCTATTTATAATCGATGTATTATATATATATCGTCCTATATTATAAAGATATATCGCCGCTGCCGCCGCCGCCGCCGCTGTTTCAGCAACCGACCCCCCCCCTCCACCCTTTCGAAGGTCGACGACGACGACGACATAAGATATCAGCAATCGACGACCCCCCCCCTCACCCCCTCCTGAGAACCCCTTCAGAATCCTGTGACGATCCCGTAGAAGGATCCTCCTCAGAACCCCCATGTGAACCCCGTAGATGTCAAGAATCCCTAAGGACCCCCATGTGAACCCCGTAGATGACAAGAATCCCTCGGGACCCCCATGTGAACCCCGTAGATGTCAAGAATCCCTCGGAACCCCCATGTGAACCCCGTAGATGTCAAGAATCCCTCAGGACCTCCATGTGAACCCCGTAGATGTCAAGAGTCCTTCGGAACCCCCATGTGAACCCCGTAGATGTCAAGAATCCCTCGGAACCCCTATGTGAACCCCGTAGGTGTCAAGAATCCCTCAGGACCTCCATGGCCCGATGTGAACCCCGTAGATGTCAAGAATCCCTCAGGACCTCCATGTGAACCCCGTAGATGTCAAGAGTCCCTCGGAACCCCCATGTGAACCCCGTACATGTCAAGAATCCCTCGGAACCCTTATGTGAACCCCGTAGATGTCAAGAATCCCTCAGGACCCCCATGTGGACCCCGTAGATGTCAAGAATCCCTCAGAACCCCCATGTAAACCCTCTACATGTCGGAAATCCCTCAGAACTCCCATGTGAACTCCGTAGGTCTCAAAAATCCCTCAGGACCCCCATGTGAACCCCTTAGATGTCAAGAATCCCTCAGAACCCCCATGTGAACCCCGTAGGTGTCAAGAATGCCTCAGACCCCGATGTGAACCCCGTAGATGTCAAGAATCCCTCAGAACCCCCATGTGAACCCCGTAGGTGTCAAGAATCCTTCAGACCCCGATGTGAACCCCGTACATGTCAAGAATCCCTCAGAACCCCCATGTAAACCCTGTACATGTCGGAAATCCCTCAGAACCCTCACGTGAACCCCGTAGGTGTCAAGAATCCCTCAAAACCCCCATGTGAACCCCGTAGATGTCAAGAATCCCTCGGAACCCCCATGCGGACCCGTACACGTCAAAAATGCCTTGGACCTCTATGTGAACCCCGTACATATCAAGGACACCTTCGAACCCCTATGTAAACCCTGTACATGTCGAAAATCCCTCAGAACCCCCATGTGAAACCCGTACATGTCAAGCATACCTCGAAACCCCCACGTGAACCCCGTACATATTAAGAATCCCTCAGAACCCCTATGTCAACCCTGTACATTTCAAGAATACCTCAGAACCCCTATGTGAACCCCGTTCATATAGAGAATCCCTTAGAAACCCTGTACAAGCCTATCCTATTTTGCGTGCGTAGCACACATCGTGGCGACTTTGAAACAAAAATCACTCTTTTTTCATTTACACATACATTTTTTAATCCTTTTTTCAACCTTTACTTCACTATATCTAGAACGATATCACATAATATCAACCTGACTCGGGGGGTTGGCGCGCGAAGCGCGCAGGGGGGCGAAGCCCCCCTAGTATATAAGTGAAACAGCATAAATGTGTATTGTAAAAACTAGGACTAAAAATGAAGCGATACAATGGCACGAAGATATAAATATGTGAGGTTAAACAGTAATTTCTTATAAGGAAAGAAGTAGTAGGTACTAAGAAGATGTTATAAGCGTTTAGTATAGAACTAAGACTAAGAATGAAGCAGGACAGTGGTATGAGGATGCAAATATGTGGGGGAAGGAATCGGAAGTGATGAACATAAGCAGTGAATATTGAGATGTAGGTGACTATGATCTGGGAGGGATGAATGAGATATGAGTAATGAAGGAAAGAATGAAAGAGGAACACGTCGAAGTCAGCGCGGGAAAACCGTTGGCTTGCGGCTTACAGCGCTTCCAGGCGGACCAGGAGACACAATGGTGAATGGCTCACATGAATGAAATTGATGATGGAGAAAGCAATAGATAGAAATCAATAAATAATACAATACAGTGCGATAAAGAGTTACAGTAGCATAGCTGCTACAGTCAAATAAGTGAGCTAGTACTAATTTGACTATCGAGCTGAGCCGCTAGGTAACGGCTCATCACAATAGTCGATGTGCGGGAGGATCAGGGCATTAACGAGCATCGCTTTTAGTTGAGGGGAGAAAACCTCTCCGCGAAATCTGAGTGTTTTGAGGGTGGCATACACCTTTCTATTTATCTGAGCGATATGGTCGTTCCAAGATAGATCCTCTGAAATGTAAACTCCAAGATTTTTCACGATGTTGACGAATGGTACGGTCTGGCGTTGATAATAATTGGTTGTAAATTATGCTGGCGAAGCTGGGCAAGGTGGGGCGTGCTACCAAGGATAATCGCTTTGGTTTTCTTAACGTTTAGACGGAGACCATTTCTAGTAGCCCAATCAGCAACAGCCTGTGCATCCACGGTTATTCTGGCTATAGCTGTTCTCAAATCACTAGGGAAAAAATGGAGATAAATTTGGAGATTGTCGGCAAAAATGACATGCTTCGTAAAGTCAAGAATGCCCCCAATATCGTTGATAAAGAGAAGAAAGAGAATGGGGCCAAGAACGGATCCCTGGGGCACACACGAGTTGTTTGGCAGAAAGGTGGAGTGTCGGGCTCCCGAGAAGTCCTGAACGGCTTGCGACCGGCCCGATAGATATGAATGAAACCACTTGACAACCTCATCCGAGAGACCATAGCGTCGAAGCTTAGTTAGAAGTAAACGATGGTTAATGCTATCGAATGCCTTACTGAAATCGAATAAGATAAGAATTGTAAGCATCACCAAAATCTGTTTTAAATTCATTGAATTAACAGCGTGAGTGCATCTCGATTCACGTTGGGCAAGCCGGAGTCCAGATCGGTAATGCCTGCTGGGAGCTCTACTGTATGGAGCACGGAATTCAAACCGATGGTCACATCCTGAAAGGAGAAGTAACGGACGACAGTTTCAGTACCTTCTTCAGCGAAACTGGATCCGGTAAACACGTCCCTAGGGCCGTATTCGTCGACCTGGAGCCCACCGTCGTTGGTAAACTCAATTTTACATTACCATCATCCTCCTCATAGATTATCGAATTCTCATCTATACCATATCTCGCATCCACACTGAAGAATTTCATTTTACAAGTCGCATAGGAATATTCTGGAGGAACAGGAAAGTTTCCTAAGATTCAAAAGTAACAAATATCCGTGATAACTGAAAAGAATTTCCAAACGCCACGGTGACGTCACGCAGTACCTCAACCGCCATGTTCTTCTGTTGAACGTTGTCGTCCGTAGCGCCACCAGACGCAAACACACGTGACCGCGAAATTCGAACGCTGAATCTTGAAAAAGTATGATTCACGTGAAACCCAACTACATTTTTGCCGATCTATGTATCCTAATCATCAAGTTATCGGATGAGAGAATTAAAAAAATGCATGAAACTTCTATTCATCGTCAGATAACTAGAAAAACTGCTGGAAGGATTTTTTGATACACCTCTTTTTAATATTGTAGGGATTAAAAAAACCTGTTTTTTGCAAAAGTTTCGCCAAAATCTCCCGTCAGAGATGAAGATGCTGCTCTGTTATAATAAAACCTGCAGCCTTTATCATTTAGAACGTATCACATTAATCATGCGATTTTTCGTACATAGACTACATCAAATCATCACAAGTCGAATCACGAGTCATAAATTGACTTGCCAGACAGCACAAAACTGAAAATTACTGAAAGTTGTCTAATAATCGTAACAAAGATGACGTATGCCAACACTTTGAGACGTCTCAATGTTCTCTGAGTCCAAAAGATGTCATTTGGACTTGGACAACATTCAGAGGTGAAAAAGTGTGTCACAAATTGTGCCAAATCATGAATTCATCAAGTTTGTCGATACTCCAGTCATGACTAACATGCTCTTCCCTTCCTCAGACGAGGTCCGCACCGGAGCCTACCGCCAGCTCTTCCACCCCGAGCAGTTGATCACTGGAAAGGAGGATGCGGCCAACAACTACGCTCGAGGGCACTACACCATCGGCAAGGAGATAGTGGACGTGGTATTGGACCGGATCAGGAAGCTGGCCGACCAGTGCACGGGCCTCCAGGGGTTCTTGATCTTCCACTCTTTCGGGGGTGGGACCGGCTCCGGGTTCACTTCCCTCCTGATGGAGAGGCTCTCCGTCGACTACGGGAAGAAGTCGAAGCTCGAGTTCGCGGTCTACCCAGCGCCTCAGGTCTCAACGGCTGTGGTCGAGCCGTACAACTCCATCCTTACCACCCACACGACCCTGGACCACTCCGACTGCGCCTTCATGGTGGACAACGAGGCCATCTACGACATCTGCAGACGTAATCTCGACATCGAGAGGCCAACGTACACCAATCTCAACAGACTGATCGGACAGATTGTCTCCTCCATCACCGCCTCGCTCAGGTTCGACGGCGCGCTGAACGTCGACCTGACCGAGTTCCAGACCAACTTGGTACCCTATCCCAGAATCCACTTCCCGCTGGTCACCTACGCGCCCGTCATATCCGCTGAGAAGGCCTACCACGAGCAGCTCTCCGTCGGGGAGATAACGAATGCCTGCTTCGAGCCGGCTAATCAGATGGTCAAGTGTGACCCGAGGCACGGGAAGTACATGGCCTGCTGCATGCTGTACAGAGGCGACGTCGTCCCCAAGGACGTTAATGCAGCCATCGCTGTGATCAAGACCAAGCGAACGATCCAGTTCGTCGACTGGTGTCCCACAGGGTTCAAGGTCGGGATCAACTATCAGCCTCCGACCGTTGTTCCGGGTGGCGACCTGGCCAGGGTACAGCGGGCTGTCTGCATGCTCTCGAACACCACAGCGATCGCGGAGGCCTGGGCTAGGCTGGACCACAAATTTGACCTGATGTACGCCAAGCGAGCTTTTGTCCATTGGTACGTCGGCGAGGGTATGGAGGAGGGCGAGTTCTCCGAGGCTCGGGAGGACCTCGCGACCCTTGAGAAAGACTACGAGGAGGTCGGCCTGGACTCTGCCGACGTCGAAGAGGAAGGTGCGGAGGAGTACTAGACCAAAAGACTATTGTGTGCCTTTGATTGGCGATTATTTGTACTGTTGTATCATTGAGAAAATAAAATATCGTTCCTACTTTATCATACATCGACGAACTTATATTTCCCTTTTTCCCTCTGAACGTTCTGAATATGATTTCTTTCTTTTTTTACAGTTTATGGTTCATTATTCGTGGTGAATATATTCATCCAGACTGAGAAATTGTGCGAACTAAATTCATACTTCCCGCTCTTTGCGGCAAAAATAGTTTGCGACTCGGTCACTGCGACGGTGGGGCAGCACTAGCTGAAGCGATCCTATTGACGGTCGACGGGATGCCTACGATAAGGCGCACTATTTTCAAATCTCTTCAATTTTCAAATAATCGTGATAATCGTATCGATTTAACGCAATCGACGCAAGAGGCGGTTAATTCTTTCGCTTGTGTAATGAAAATCGTTTAGAAATGTTTCTGAAAGCTCATTTTCCGAATCCAGCCAACTTCGGACACTTTTTCACATCGTAGATCAAAAATGGATTGAATTTAGTTGATTTTCAGGTGAAAAAGGCTTCTCTCCAACCGTAAAAACTTTTAGATCACAATTCGGATGATTTCTAGTGACTTTTAATGATTCCAAGCCGATTTGATTTAATTCTGATCTCAATCGATTTCAGGAGTTAATTAATTCTCGGCTCATACATCTGGAGAATGAATGATCAAGATCAATACAACACATCATCACTAACATTCATATATTCTAGGATAGAATTTTGACATAGTAGAGCTTCGATTCCCAAAAATCTGAAATTTTCATCAAACACACCAAGTCACGAAGTTTGAACCCCTCGCAAAGGTGATCAATACGGAATGCTGTAATTTCTTTCGATCGTTGAAGCCGTAAAATATTCATCGGTCGTATCAAAGTTCGTGAGGTTCGTCGTCTTCGGGATGGATTCCGGTCCTGACTCAGGCGGGTGGTAAAATTGGATCAGTATGATGAGGTAGGTCGTTATCACGCCGATAAACTGCAACGAACAAGCATCAGCGAGATGAACAATTTCAAAAACGCTAGAATAAAATGGCGGAAAATTTGAATCGACTCACCCCTTGCAGAAGGGCGTTATTGAGCACGAAGAAGCCGCAGGCGCTGAAAAAAACGCGGTTGTGTTCGAGCTGGGACGAAAAATGCGCGACTTCGTTCTGCACGCAAGAACCCTCGTAGGTCTTGCTGTCGACCTGATAATTTAGCGAGCGTCTATTTCCGGTGTTGTTACTGTAAAGCCGTTTGTTAGTCAGCTGGTTATTCTTCAGACCAACTTCGTGGATGAGGATCCCGGTCCTCATCGACTCCTGGACCGCCAGGGTGCAGACGTAACAGTTCATTGCGAACTGGGCGGCGTAGACCATCCAAATCACGTTGTTTATCACGATGAAGTCGAACTTCGCCTCCACCACGCCTATGTAGATCCTGAAGAGCGTTCCGACCACCATCATGAACGAATTTGCGGAACTCAGGAGCAGGTGAATCCCGTGGAAGTCGTTCATGATGTTCACCAGGTTGCAGACTCCTGTGGATCAAGTACCGTCCATGGGATCGACCCACAAGTCAAATTATACTCTTGGCGAGGGGTGAATCACTAGCAAAAATGTGCTACACCACGTTTCTTTTGTGATTCACCCTTCGACTCTTGTTCTGTCAGTTTTTCCGTCCATGATTTTGGATAGGAAATAATGACCTGGGTGGGAAAATGATTGTGATCCAACCTTCGGAATTTTGAGAATTGTTATTTTTCGAACAAGAAGACACTTTTTGTACTGGGACTGAATTAGGAATGACGTTGTAATATCACAAAATCTACCACAGCATAGTTTTTCCACATCTTCTTTCGAAGAGAACAATTTGAAAAATGCCGAATATGACGAAACGGAAGTTTAGACCTATACTTGGACACTACAAAGTGAAGAATTATAGTCAATTAGAGAATATAACATCAAAAAACAAAATTGATTACTATTGCTAAGACTATTATCGAGCGCTCGAGATATTCTCGAGATATCGCGCGGACGAGAATGTGGTCACATACAGACACACACACCCAGACGTCAACGGAAAATAGTAGGAAGTGATTCTTTGGACCTCGAAACGTGGTGATTTAGTGAAAACATGACTTTTCATTTTTGGGGTGATTACATAACTACCTTTTTTCTCTGAAAACAGAGAAACGGGAAGTTAAAAAATATCTCCACAAAAATCTATTAACAAAAAGTCTTTCTTCACAAATACCCAACAAAAATTCGTCTTCCACAAAAAATTAATGAAGTCCGTTTTGCAAAATTTTCATTTGGCGTATTCGATATGCTGCGAAAAAGAACTAAAAACATTTGAAATTTCACGAAAATTGGTACTGAAAAGTTTTTTTTAACTGCTGATCAAGAATCTGAGGTCATATTAACAAATTTCAAAACAGCAGAGAACAAAATAAATAACAGGAAGTTCTAAGGCTGGCGCACAGTCAGCCCAAACCCGCTTGTTTATGCCTGTTTTCGGTGCGTAAAGTGGCGCACTGAACACCTAAGAATGACCCTGAAAGATTCGTCACGAATTCTGAATTATCACCCTGTATTAATGACATCTTGGAAACGTCTCTTTCCGTGCCGTAAAGTGCCGTTTTATTGCCTGTGCCGTAAAAAATATTTATTAAGGAAATGGCATTGAAAGTCACTTCGACGCCACGTGAGAGTCGTGAGATGCACATGAAAGTGCATACAGGAACTGCTGTATAATCACTTCCGTGCTTTGCGCGGAATTCTTTGGAATACATAACTGATAACAAACAGGATATGGATCAAAGTTGTCGAATAATGTATTCTCGTGGCGATTGGTTGTCACGTCCACTTGTACATTTTCTTTTTATGGAAAGTAAGCCAATATTCGGAGGTATGGAGTAAAAGAAATATAGAACTCGCAGAGTAGTTATTTTGTATGCCTGTTTTTGATGCGTAAAGTGGCGCACTTGAACACCTAAGAATGACCCTGAAAGATTCGTCACGAATTCTGAATTATCACCCTGTATTAATGACATCTTTGAAACGTCTCTTTCCGTGCCGTAAAGTGCCGTTTTATTGCCTGTGCCGTAAAAAATATTTATTAAGGAAAAGGCATTGAAAGTCACTTCGACGCCACGTGAGAGTCGTGAGATGCACATGAAAGTGCATACAGGAACTGCTGTATAATCACTTCCGTGTTTTGCGCGGAATTCTTTGGAATACATAACTGATAACAAACAGGATATGGATAAAAGTTGTCGAATAATGTATTCTCGTGGCGATTGGTTGCCACGTCCACTTGTACATTTTCTTTTTATGGAAAGTGAGCCAATATTCTGAGGTATGGAGTGAAAAAAATTATAGAACTCGCACAGTAGTTATTTTGTATGCCTTTTTTCGATGCGTAAAGTGGCGCACTGAATCCCTAGGAATGACCCTGAAATATTCGTCACGAATTCTGAATTATCACCCTGTATTAATGACATCTTGGAAACGTCTCTTTCCGTGCCGTAAAGTGCCGTTTTATTGCCTGTGCCGTAAAAAATATTTATTAAGGAAAAGGCATTGAAAGTCACTTCGACGCCACGTGAGAGTCGTGAGATGCACATGAAAGTGCATATAGGAACTGCTGTAAATCGTGGTAAACTGCGGTTTAATCACTTTCCGTGTTTTGCGCGGAATTCTTTGGAATACATAACTGATAACAAACAGGATATGGATCAAAGTTGTCGAATAATGTATTCTCGTGGCGATTGGTTGCCACGTCCACTTGTACATTTTCTTTTTATGGAAAGTGAGCCAAAATTCGGAGGTATGGAATTCCATACCTGCTAAATTCAGAGGTATGGAGTACTCCACCAAAACCATAGGGGGATCGCCGGCCATGTCTGTATATTCTCATATTGAAACAACAAGCTGGTCTGGCCCACCGCTGAATAAATACACGATGCAATCTTCCCCGATTATTATTCACGAATGAAAAATATACTATTGGCCAAATATGCGGCTGGAAAAATCATATGCCTTTGGGATATTTTCGTCGTCGAAATTCGATGAATTGTATATCGTGTATAACAATTAACGGACGAAACTTTGGGATTGAGACGACTACGAAGCTTGTCAGCAATCAGACGAGTGGCAAATCGACAATCGTCCCTAGTCACACGCCATATTTTTTTTCAATCTAAAAAAAGCATGACCCTTGGATGTTGAACCCGGTTGGAGTTTTTCGGTCCCAGAGGGAGGTAATTTTCAGACCAGATTTGGTATAAGGCGCCAAAGATAGGGAAATATTTGCCCAGAATGATACAGCGCGCCAGAGAAAGGCCATTTCAGTACGCTATACCAGTCCCGGGCAGAAATTTCTTTCTCCTGGACGAGTGATACCATTTTTGCACTCCGAAATGAGGAAATCTCTGTCCAGAAATGGTATAGCCCGCTCAAAAGTGTAAAATTTCTGCCTCGAAGAGATAATTCCGGCTTCGAAATGGTAACTCCTGCAATTTGGATCATTGATCAATGATGTGATTATAAATTTACTCTATATTATAATATTTTCATATAAATATATTCTATACTGGGCGATTCCCCTTTTCATGTGAGTGTTATAAGAACACTCGCATGGAAATATATATATCAGAAATATGTATGACTTATATACGAGGAAATGTACAAATGATATATAAGATATATTAATTATACATAAAAAATATCTTATTATTGCCGCTTTTAGTGTATAAAATATTCACATAAATTCGATATATTATTTAAATATTTATTGTATATAAACGATCTAATAACTGTATATCTCACAATATATCCATTCATAGATATATAACTCGCACATATTTTGATACATATTTTTCCGTCCGGGTTATTACACCACCCAATATATCGCGTGACTAATGGCATAAGGTCGTAAGCGCCAAAAACGCGATTTTGGTGGCAAAAGGTCGTATAATTTTTTTTTTTTACCACGTCATTCGCTCCGAAAACGGTCATAACGTATCGATGAATTGAAATTACGAGTTCGAAAAATGTAAGTGCAAAAGCTCGTAAGTTGGGCGGATACGTCGTTCTTTCATTACAATTTTTAAGGAAGATTAAAAAACAAAATAAAAACAGAAGGTCGTAAGCGCCAATTAAAAAAAAATTTTTTTCCACGTTTTTTTCAAATAGCTGTGAAAACTCGTGAAATGCAAAGAAAAATCGAAATCGACGT
The DNA here is from genome assembly GCA_018257835.1 of Euura lappo. Lineage (NCBI taxonomy): Eukaryota > Metazoa > Arthropoda > Insecta > Hymenoptera > Tenthredinidae > Euura > Euura lappo. Next base: position 130,810 of record JAEUYN010002234.1, read on the forward strand.
CGTTTAGAAAATTTCGATAAAAAATATTCGTAGGTAACTGCAGAAGGTCGTATGCGCCAATTTTTTTCAAATTTTTTTTTCACGATTTTTTCAAATAGCCGTAAAAACTCGTGAAACGCAAAGAAAAATCGAAATCGACGTCGTTTCGAAAATTTCGATAAAAAATATTCATAGGTAACTGCAGAAGGTCGTAAGCGCCCAACTTACGACCTTTTGCACTTACATTTTTCGATCTCCTAATTTCAATTGATCTATAGGTTTGGAACGTTTTCAGAGCGATTGGCGTGAAAAAAAAAAATTATACGACTTTATGCCATTATAAACAGCAAAACGTCGTATAATGGCGCTTACGTCCTTATGTCATTAGACACGCGATATATCAAATTATGTGCGAGTTATCTATTTATGAATAGATATATTGGGAGATATATATCTTATATATAATTTGTACATTTCCTGATATATTATCCCTGATATATATATATATTTCCGTGCGGGCGTTCATTCCGACGACGCTCGTTCACAATTATACATCTTCGAAATGTGATCATTCAAATAGAATTAATTCAACATATTGGTTATACAGGGTATCCGAATAAAGACCCAAAATTCACTTGATTGAAAATCGATATGGATAAAGATTCAAATCTAAATTTATCGATTCACTCAAAGTTCTACCTACGGACTTATTTCGCTTTTGTATTTGTTTTACACCCACAATAAACCAGAGTTTATTTCCTGATCATAAACGCATCGGATCGTGCAAATCGTGCCCGACAACCGGATGCTCACCGCAGCTATTGTTATCCACTACGCGATAACGGCTGTTTGTCGTGCGATTCCGAACCTCCTGATTGGTCTACGAGCAGTTATCATTGACCATGATAGATTCCGAACTCCCCCGCGCATGCACACACTTTTTGTATAAAAGCTGCTCCATTTTGGTGCCTTCATCAGTCGACTTGATATAGTCGACAAACTTCAACGATGAAAATAGTGATTTTCCTTGCTGCGGTATCCGCTGCGAATATTTTCGTGGGTGTTGAGGGTGACCGTCCAATACCTAAACTCACAATGATTGGCAGACACGAATACCAAATAACACTCGGGAAAGATCCTCTGATTGAGCATGTCGAGTTTCATATAAACATAAACAGGGAGGTTACACGTAAGTCATATACAAATGATTTAACTGGCCATTGCACTCTTCATTTTCTGACGAAATTTTGAACTAACGAAATGTCTCCGATCCAGTTGACCAAAACGGGGATACGCACAAAATTATAGACCGCTGCGATGAAAACGGTGAATGGCTTTACGAGAAAACCGACCCTGCCGTGAACAGAGGAGACAAAATTTACTACCGGATAAGGCTTCAATACGGCGGAGTTATTTATGATGACATATATCCCGTCTACATTGTGGGTCGAGCCCGATGGCTCAGCAAATAACGCGTCCCTGGTGACAGCATGCCACCACAAGAGGTCAAATGGGAAATTCTGAGAATTGAGCCTGTGGAAATGTATTACTCCTTCCATTATAAGTTGAGAACAATTGTACGTAATACGAATTTGATTATTCCCAAGTTACATCGGGCTAGGCTTTTTACATAAACAAATAAAATATATGCTTGTAAAATGTATACACTGTGATTAGAACCTCATCCACATCCCTCCTTACACGACAAGGCCAGTCTGTTTGAATTAACAGTTCGGCAAAGAGGTTGTATATTTGTAATAAAATAGTTGAAGTAAAGGATTAATATAATTTTACTACAATTTGCAAGTCAATTCTGTCGAAAAATGTAAAGAAGCTGCACGGTATAATCGGATGAATGATGTCAGTATAGACATATGCGATATACTATTCCTATCAGTAGAACCGCGAAATTCATGTCAAACAGTTTGACAGATGGACGGGTTGAACGTTGACAGATGATTGCATACGCTTATGACAGTTCCACTCGCCTGCTCTTCTATCCATCTTATGTTCGAACAGATTCCCGAAAGGACGTGAACATATTATCGACGGGTCCAAATGAAATAAGGGTATCTCGCCGGGCGGGATAGAACAAGTGTATTTCGGTGGGCCGAATAGAACAAGTGTATCTCGCCGGGCCAGATAGAACAAGTGTATTTCGGTGGGCCGAATAGAACAAGTGTATCTCGCCGAAAAGTCAGAATAAGGCTAACTCGCCGGTCAGACAAGAACAAGGGTAACTCGGCCGACCGGCTAGAACAAGCCTAACTCGCCGGTCAGGCTAGAACAAGGGTAACTCGGCCGACCGGCTAGAACAAGGCTTACTCGCCAGTCGGTCTAGAACAAGGGTAACTCGCCGTCGGACTAGAACAAGGCTATACGGGAAAAAAAAGATGTAATTTCTACATCTTCGGTAGTAATTATTTGGACAGCATCTTTTCGGGATTATGTCACAACTGACCCCGGGTCCGGGGCAGTTGTGACAGCGAATGGGGTCAATTGTAACACAAGGTTTTCACACAAAATCCAATTAATAATCACGATTGCGACATCCATTGAGGTCATTCTGACTCGGGACCACTTTTTGAACCAAGACATGTCGTTCGAAAATGGTGTGGAGGGATATTTTCCAGCTGTTTTCCATTTATGACCTCGGCATTAGCTTTTTCTTAGGTTAAACAGTTATCACGGACTCGTTATATTTTTTTTCTACTCTTTCGAGGCATTCTAACATGGAGGGACTAAAACAAACATTTTTGTATCAAGTAAGCTGAAATGTTACAGTATTATCCCATATCAAAATGTTACAACTGCTCCTGTCACAACTGACCCCAAACGGTTTTCTTAACTTCTGTGTGAAAATTTCGTTTATCTTCGCAATCCAGACTCGGAAAACCGTCAGAGCTGATCGAGAAATGTTCAAGGAAACGTATAGATAAAGAATATTCGATGTATATACCATAGGAATCTAGACATCACTGTTCGACTGAAATCGTAAAAACTAACTTTGGGCCCAAAAATAACAATACACCGCTCGCAATGCGTCTATTTCACGCGGTGGAAGCTGGCATGTGGATAAGCATTTCCGAACTGACTACATGCAAGACATACATACTGTAGGGACATAATAGTATATTATGTGGCATGCCCGTACAGTCACTGTTTTCGGGCGAGGTTATGTTTTTCGTACGAGCCGTTGGTTTTACCGGCGAGCCGAAGGCGAGCCTAAGGTAAAGCCAACGATATTTTTTCCGGCAAAGGCATGAAGAGTCACTTTGACGCCAGCTGAGGTCCACATTTCGACCTCCGCATCAACTGCCGTCTAATACTTTTGTATGGCAGCTCTGAGATGCGCAGTTCGTACCGCGCAACAAAAGTGAGGAACTGCGCGTCACAACTACTCAAAAAAAATTTTTCTACGGCACAGGCATTCAAAAGTCACTTTTTGACGCCTGTTTTCGTTCCGGCAAGTGGCACTTTATACCGCTAAGTTCAAAGTTGCGGAATAAAGTCTTTATACCGCAGGTTACCCCCTCTCTACTACCTTATACAGCAGCTCCTATACGCAGTTCGTGCGGAACTCAACTGGCGTCAAAGTGACTATTAATGCCTTTTCCGTAAAAAATATTGTATGGGGCGCGCGCAGAAAGTAACTGTTCAGCAAAGTTATGTTTTTAGTACTCGCCGTTACTTTACAAGGCTCGCCTTCGGCTCGCCAGGTAAAACCAACGGCTCGTACGAAAAACATAACCTTGCCGAATAAACAGTTACTTTCTGCGCATGCCACATAAATATCCATTTCCGGCTAGCCATAAAAAGAGCCACTGTATGGGCCGAAAACAGGCGTCGAAAAGTGACTTGCTCATGCCTGTGCCGGAAAAACATACTTATTTTACTTTGAGAGATATTTGCGATGTAACAACTGACCCCTGTCACAACTGACCCCGGTCTACCCTACCGAAGATGTAGAAATTACATTTTTTTTTCCCGTGTATAGCCTTGTTCTAGCCAGTCGGCCGAGTTACGCTTGTTCTAGCCTGACCGGCGAGTTAGCCTTGTTCTGACTTTTCGGCGAGATACACTTATTCTATCCCACCTGGCGAGATACACTTGTTCTATCTCGCCCGGCGAGATACACTCGTTCTATCCCGCCCGGCGAGATACCCTTATTTCATTTGGACCCGTCGATATATTATATCGCTAAGCACGTCAGTTCAGGGTGCAGGTGTAGGAAACTAATTTAATATACTAGCTTATACTATACGCGCGCGCCTCACCGGAATTCATGATCTTATATTTTACATCATTGATCGAAAATCCAAATTTTATTACAGCATTCATGTCCTTTTGTATTGAATTTTCAAATTCAGGAATGCGTTTTCGAGTCAAAAATGTGGTCGTTCACGGAAACAGACAGCTTTAATAAAACAAACTGTGAATTTGTTACACCGGATAGCATTTCAAGACTACTGTGTACATATTTGAGAGACGATTAGTTCTTCGTCGTAACCTAAAAAGGCTTTTTTTTTAAACCCATGTCACAAAATTAGGACAACACAAGAGAACAGAGCTCTGATTGAATGTAAATTATTCACCGTTAAATTTGTGGAAATATAAAGACGTTTCTCCATATTCAGCTAGGGCCTGTCGGGTAAGGTATAGGGTATTGAAGAGAATCCAAAATTTTACTTGTTATTGGTTTATTGGAATGTCTTCAGCGAAGAATGATATTTTGTGTCGGTAATACTCGAGGTAATACTACATATCGTGGAGTTTTACATCCTTTACATCCATAATTATATTTTTACTGGAGATGTCGTACCACCATCCTAATAATTACAACAACCAACTCAAATACGTTTCATCTTTTTTTCAACAACATCTTTTCATCTGCCTGCTGCATAGTATGAGGTTCATGCACGAATCGGAGATCAAAGCGCAACTACCTCGGTAAAAGCTACTCCCGGAATATAAACCTCAACAGCTTATCGAAACTGTTCGATTTTGTGAATTAAGAATATTTCGTTCCTTGATTGAAGGATACTCGAAGTTTTGAGGAGATGTAAATAACTCATAATTCGAGTGACACAACCGTTTTTCGGTTGAAATGATTCAAATCGATCAACATAATTCTACTTGACTTGTTTATTGAAACACATTTTTTCGATTTGAATTTTTTGTCTAATCCAACCTAAATTTTCCTAATGCAATTAATTCAATTTTTCTCTTTTAAGAATCCTCATTAGTTCACCTCAGTTCAACGTGAGTATATCTGAACCTTTTTATCAGGGTTCCGTATTTCCTGTTAATTAATCCATTTATATCAACTTCAATCGCCCCAATACGTTTAATTCAATTTCCTCCCAATAGAGCTCGACAATTTACTCGAATTCAAGTTGATACTTTCAATTCGAATGAATTCTCATTCATGCAGTATCAATTAACAATTAATTCTCACTTAATCCCCTGATTCTAGTTTTCCGCCGATGATTCAGTTTAACAGTGGCGTAACCAAGGGGGGGCCCAGGGGGTCCGCCCCCCCCCCCCAACCGCCGAACCGAATGACCTATACTCTGATAAAGAGGGATATTCAAAATCATTGTCGGTCCTTTTTTTACGTTTCTATTGTACACATTTCTGCATCCTGCCCCCCCCAAAAATGTCTTCTAGTTACGCGCCTGTTCAGTTATTCATCTGAAATTCAGTATAGAATATCCATGTTTAGTTGCTAATATTTCAGATATCGAATAATAATCAGCTTCAGGCTGAATGTTCGTGAATGGTCAGAATTGGGATTGTCACAAGTCTTGCATCTGGCTCCAACGCATATCTGCAAAATTTTTATCAATCAGATATTAGTTATTTCAGTTTCAAACTTCTAACGAGTTTAACATCATTCAAATTCTTTCGTTCCTTCGTAGCACAGTCAGATTGGATATTGCTTGCGCACCCAAATTCTGTAAGGTAAAAGTCTTGTCCATACAAATAAATTCAATTTTTACTCATCTGCTCAGGAATCGATGACGACTTCTTCGCTTCTTCGTTCAAAGTCAGATCTCAGAATTGATGTCAACTCATTCGCTTCTTTGCACGTAGTAATAGATCTCAAATATTGCACGCACCCTCGATTGACTGTGTGGAACAAAGGATTTGTGTTGTTAATAACTACACAAACATCATCGATACTGAAATACTTCTCTATAAATATATGGGGCTGTCCACGTCAATTCACCTAGGCTCGTGACCGCAACTTTTTTGATTTGCTCCATAATTTTTTCTATCGTTGTACTTGCTCTGAAACATTTTTCAGAATTTTTCCAGATTTTTAAAAAAATCCCTTTTTGAGTTATGATTTTTTTTCGACCGAAAAAAAGGACCATTTTTAAAAATCTGAAAAAATTCACAAAAATGGTATGATTAACGTAAAACAGTTGCCCGATCGCAAAAATGTGGGCCGAATTTTTCTTATTTTTTTTTCACCTGATCCAAACTTTTTTTTCTGTCAAAGGGACCAGTACAGCGTGATTGAACATATTCTGCATACTCCAAAAATCATTAATATTTTATCCAAAGTTCATTACACGTCGAAAAATGGATTTTTTTTTAAAATCACTTGTCGTGAGGTTTTAGACACACGGTTAATTGAATTACATCTCTCGACGTCGCATTTTTTTCGGAGAGAAATTCTTCATCGTATGAATGAGGGAAACTGAGAAAAAAAATCCTGTGATGAGTTATGGTCAGTTATCGAAATTTAGCGACAATCTAGTCACTCTTTTGGAAATAAGTTCGTCCAAAAATTTTGTTCTCCAATTTCCCTCATTCACACGACGAAACATTGCTCTCCAAAGAAAATGAGATGTCGAGAGACATAATCGGATCAACCGTGTGCCTGAAACCTTACGACAAGTGATTTTTGAGAAAGTCAATTTTTCGATGTTCAAAGAATTTTGGATAGGATATAAATGATTTTTGGAGTATAGAGAATTTGTTGAATCACGCTGTACTGGTCCCCTTAACAAAAAAAAGTTTGGATCAGGTAAAAAAAATATAAGAAAAATTCGGCCCACATTTTCGCGATCGGGAAACTGTTTTACGTTAATCATACGATTTTTGTGAATTTTTTCAGATTTTAAAAATGGTCCTTTTTTTCGGTCGAAAAAAAATCATAACTCAAAAAGGGATTTTTCTAAAAATCTGGAAAAATTCTGAAAAATGTTTCAGAGCAAGTACAACAATAGAAAAAATTATGGAGCAAATAAAAAAAGTTGTGGTCACGAGCCTAGGTGAATTGACGTGGACAGCCCCATATATAACACTTACCTAGAGAATAATCTTCGGAACTGTATATAACCCTTGAGTCACAAATGCACGACCGAAGCGTCATCGATATACATATAATCCGAAAACGAGAATGACAGATTATCCAAAAACGAACGACGAAACATATATACGGGAATTCAAAAGTCAAACCGATCAGAATTGCTTCCGGTTCTTCGGGGTTTCCTCGTATAAATGAATTTTACAGAAATTTATTATTACCATAGTGAAGTTCTCTCAGTCTTTGAATCTTGAGTACGATCCAAGGAGCGCTGTAAGAGTCTCCAATTTGACTGATCAGCTTGTTAACGATCTTAAACCTCTGGTATATCCTGTAGACCATCACGTCGAATCCCAAGTTAGTGGTGAGGGAGAGGGCTATGGTGTAGTAGAACAGAAGATCGGATGTGTATATTTGACCGGGATCGGTAACCGTGTAATACACGACGTGCATGACGGTGGCCAGGGGTCCCATAAGGATGGTAAAACCGAGAGCCATGATCTGGTGAATTTTTACCGTTCGATCAACGATCATAATTTCTCTCCTGATTTTTTTATCGAGCGAATCGAAACGTTCGACGAATTTTTGCCACTTTTTGTAGAAGAAAAGACCGAAGATTACGTAGTAGTAGGACGTCACGTAGACCACCGCCTTGTTCGTGTAATAAATCATCTTGAACATTTCGCCCTTGAGGATGTTGCCGAATGCGAAAAAGTCTATTATGCCGTAGGCAACTATCACGGAGCACATCGAGAAGTGGAAGAACTTGACGAAGATCGTCACCTTCTTCCATTCGCCCGGCCTGCAGACCCCGGTTCCCATCAGCCAGCAGAAGTAGATCACCGGCTTCAGGGTCTGCTCGAAGGTCTTCGGCTCCTTCAACACCACGTCCACTTCGTCGGGCATATTAGACTCTTGAAATTCTTCAATTTATGGGACCCGGATCGCCATCGTCCACCGCCTAACTAGTAACTCGTAGAGATTCGCATTTTTACTGACCAGGCAGAACCTCGCAACTGAACCTCTGGGTGCTTGGCGTTATCCTTTCCTCAAATCTTTGCCCATCCGACATGCAATATGAATCTTTTAGTCACTGGCATGGCATCAACGAAATTAAATTCTGCGACTCGTGATCTACGCTCAAATATTTCATATTTCAAAAAATACACCAATCAATAGTTGCCCCAGTAGAAGCTTCGTCGTTTGATACTTTCATCAAGTGAGCTGAGTGTGTGCCCCAATTTTGATAAACGAATATAAAAAATTGTAAGAGTCATTAAATCAATAACTCCTACAATTTTCAATATTTGTCAATGAAATTTATTGTCTACACTGAGTCTACAAAAAAGCACCCAGGAAAAAATCAACAACTATTTGTGATTCATACTTCTGGTAGTTAAGTAGATCGTTGAAGCGCCCCCCTGAGTATAAAAAAACTGGAAGTCATGAATGTTTTCTCAAACTAATCGATCTTCATACATAAATATATGTACATACATATTACATACTCGTAACGCGAAGATCCATTGAAATTTTCAACTTCTGAACATCCATCCAAAAAGTCGAATCTGAGGAGAAAAAAATTTTTTGATCGTGAAATTTATTTCCTATCGGGTGACACTTACGACTTTGTTGTTTTCGGTCCATTCTGTGCAAAAGTTCTGAAAATGCATAAATGAATTGAAATTCAGGTTTTTTAAACATTACCGGAAAATATCGTAATTTTTCGCGGATAGGACCTTTTGCGCTTAAGTTTTTTATTTTCTAATTTCAATGGATCTATACGTGTTTTACGTTTCTAAAGGGAATGCGACGAAAAACAAATTTTGTTCGCCCTTTTGCCACCAAAATCGCATTTTTGGCGCTTACGACCTTTTGCCATTAGACTGCACGCGAATTATACAATCGACGGTCAATACGGTCAAGATAGAGGATACAGAGAAAACATTAATTCAGTAACACAGTTTCTTTTCGATTTCTAGTTTGACCGCAGATGCATTCAATTACTACACAAAATCAGAGGACTATTTTCTAAATTCAGAATGACTATATTCAGATTTCATGAACTATAGTTAATAGTCAACCGAAACAATATAGTTAATGGGCATGACAGTAGCAATGTGATATACCTAATCATAGTGAATATAGCAAACCGTACACCGTTGAATGGTATTATATGTGGTCACATAAACTTAAAATTTCCCATTGTTGTAACGATACTGCTATAGTTGACCGCGTAGTCCGAACTATAGGAGATAAAGTGTATTCCATTGTGAGACTAGGGTTATGATAACCATAACTTATAGTTTCGACCACTATATATGCGTTCAATATGCAGCTAAGATGTCGTGGACCACTGACCTATAGTCAGTTCAAGGTATTGCAGCATAGTCATAGTGACAATCTACGTATGGTCAACTCGTTTGCTGAAAATATAGTCACCCATACTACAAGTAAAGTGAAATTCCATGGCGGTTACAAGTACCATACCGATATAGTTGGTGTGACAATAATATTATCCTGCACACTGTAATTATGTTTACTGCAACGATATTTTTTTTATTAAGCGAAATAGTTACCACAACCACGCATTTTTCTCTCAATGCAAGTTGATCAAAATCCGACCGCGCGTTCTCGAGATATCGCGCGGACAAAAATGTGGTCACATACAGACACATACACCCAGACGTCAACGGAAAATAGTCGGAGGTGATTCTTTGGACCTCGAAACGTGGTGATTTAAGTGAAAACTTGACTTTTCCCATTCACATATTTGAATTTATCGGAGGAGGCCAACCAAATTAATTAATTATTGGGACCCACCAAGGAGAGATTCTTCCTCTATTCGAGCGTGCAAACCTTGGTGGGACCGAAAAAAAAACCCGGTTCAAACCCGGGCCAAGGGAATTTTTACTCGAAGAATTAAAAACAAAAATTTGATTTTTCTATAGGTTGTTTTCGGTCCCACCAAGGTTTGCACGCTCGAATAGAGGAAGAATCTCTCCTTGGTGGGTACCAATAATTAATTAATTTGGTTCGCCTCGTCCGATAAATTCAAATAGAGTCACCAAAACAACTTGACTTTTCATTTTGGGGTTGATTACATAACTTCCTTTTTTATCTGAAAACAGAGAAACGGGAAGTTAAAGAATATCTCCACAAAAATCTACCAACAACAAGTCTTTCTTCACAAATACCCAACAAAAATTCGTCTTCCACAAAAAATCAATGAAGTCAGTTTTGCAAAATTTTCATTTGGCGTATTCGATATGCTGCAAAAAAAAAAAAACTGAAAACATTGGGATTTGGATGAAACTTGATACTCGCAGGTGTTTCGGGTCATTGATCACGAATCTGAAGTCAGATTTGCAAAATCCAAAATGGCAAGTCCGATTTGCTGCGAAAAACACTGAAAACATTCGAAGTTTTACGAAAATTGGTACTGAAAGGTTCTTTTAACTGCTGATCAAGAATCTGAGGTCATATTCGCAAATTTCAAAACAGCAGAGAACAAAATAAATAACGGGAAGTTCTAAGGCTGGCGCACAGTCAGCCCAAACCCGCTCGTTTATGCCTGTTTTCGATGCGTAAAGTGGCGCACTGAACACCTAAGAATGACCCTGAAAGATTCGTCACGAATTCTGAATTATCACCCTGTATTAATGACATCTTTGAAACGTCTCTTTCGGTGCCGTAAAGTGCCGTTTTATTGCCTGTGCCGTAAAAAATATTTATTAAGGAAACGGCATTGAAAGTCACTTCGACGCCACGTGAGAGTCGTGAGATGCACATGAAAGTGCATACAGGAACTGCTGTAAATCGTGGTAAACTGCTGTATAATCACTTCCGTGTTTTGCGCGGAATTCTTTGGAATACATAACTGATAACAAACAGGATATGGATCAAAGTTGTCGAATAATGTATTCTCGTGGCGATTGGTTGCCACGTCCACTTGTACATTTTCTTTTTATGGAAAGTGAGCCAAAATTCGGAGGTATGGAGTACTCCATCAAAACCGTAGGGCGATATATATTCTCATATTGAAACAACAAGCTGGTCGGGCCCACCGCTGAATAAATACACGATGCAATCTTCCCCAGTTATTACTTACGAATAAAAAATATACTATATTGGCCACTATATGTGCGGCTGGAAGAATCATGTGCCTCTGGGATATTTTTGTCGTCGGAATTCGATGAATTGTATATCGTGTAACGATGGACGAAACCTTGGGATTGAGACGAGTACGAAGCTTGTCAGCAATCACATGAGTGGCGAATAAACAATCGTCCCCAGTCACACGCCACATTTTTTCTCAATCTAAAAAACCATGACCCTTGAAAGTTGAACCCTTGGAACCGTGAACCCGGTTGGAGTTTTGCGTTCCCAGATAGAGGTAATTTCAGACCAGATTTGGTATAACGCGCCAAAGATAGGGAAATATTTGCCCAGAATGATACAGCGCGCCAGAAAAAGGTAATTGCAGTACGCTATACCAGCCCCGGGCAGAAATTTTCTTCTTCTGGACGAGTGATACCATTTTTGCACTCCGAAATGAGGAAATCTCTGTCCAGAAATGGTTTTGCCCGCTCAAAAGTGTAAAATTACTGCCTCGAAGAGGTAATTCCGGCTTCGAAATGGTAACTCCTGCAATTTGGATCATTGATCGATGATGTGATAATAAATTTATTCGGCAGCTTTCGTCCCGCTAAACTACTAGGCGATTCCCATTTTCATGTGAGTGTTATAAGAACACCCGCTTGGAAATATATATGTATATATCAGAAATATGTATGACTTATATATGAGGAAATGTACAAATTATATACAAGATATATCAATTATGCATAAAAAATATCTCATTATGGCCGCTTTTAGTATATAAAATATTCACATCAATTCAATATATTATTTAAATATTTATTATATATATATACGATGTAATAATTGTATATCTCACAATGTGTCCATTCATAGATATATAACTCGCACATATTTTGATACATATTTTTCCGTCCGGGTTATTGGACCACCCAATATATATCGAATTATGTGCGAGTTATATATTTATGAATGGATATATTGGGAGATATACAATTAATATTTGAATAATATATTGAATTTATATGAATATTTGATATACTAAAAGCGGCCATAATAAGATATTTTTTATGTATAATTCATATATCTTATATATAATTTGTACATTTCCTGATATATTATCTCTGATATATGTATTTCCGTGCGGGTGCATTAATTCCGACGACGCTCGTTCACAATTATACATATTCGAAATGTGATCATTCAAATAGAATTAATTCAACATATTGGTTATACAGGGTATCCGAATAAAGACCCAAAATTCACTCGATTGAAAATCGATTTGGATAAAGATTCAAATCTAAATTTATCGATTCACTCAAAGTTCTACCTACGGACTTATTTTGCTTCTCTATTTGTTTTACACCTACAATAAACCAGAGTTTATTTCGTGATCATAAACGCATCGGGTCGTGCAAATCGTGCCCGACAACCGGATGCTCACCGCAGCTATTGTTATCCACTACGTGATAACGGCTGTTTGTCGTGCGATTCCGAACCTCCTGATTGGTCTACGAGTAGTTATCATTGACCATGATAGATTCCAAACTCCCCGGCGCATCCACACACTTTTTGTATAAAAGCTGCTCCATTTTGGTGCCTTCATCAGTCTACTTGATATAGTCGATAAACTTCAACGATGAAAATAGTGATTTTCCTTGCTGCGGTATTCGCTGCGAATATTTTCGTGGGTGTTGTAGGTGCCATTCCAATACGTGGTGCGGATGACAATCGAATACCTGTTATCAAAATATGTGGTCCTAAGGGATACCAAATATGGTTCCCGAATGATGATTATGAGCGTTGCGCGGTTCATGTAAACATAAACAAGGAGATTAGATGTAAGTCATATACAAATGATTTAACTGGCCATTGCACTCGTCACTTTCCGACGAAATTTTGAATCAACGAAATGTCTCTGAACCAGTTCTCTGGCCTGCGGATCTGAACGTATGGTTCGGGATCAATGAAAAACATCATGTATGGATTTACAAGAACGAGACGGCTGACCTGAAATTAGGAGACAAAATTCACTGCTGGACAACGCGTCAATTCAACAAAAGTGTTATTATTAACTCAAAACTCCCCATCTACACTGTGAATGAAATACCTAAGGAAATGACGTGTCGCTATATATAGTAACAGCATGCCACCACAACAGGTCAAATGGGAAATCCTGAGGATTGAGCCTGTGAAAATGTATTATTCCTTCCATTATAAGTTTAGAAGAATTGTACGTAATACGATTTGATTATCCTCAAGTTACATCGGGCGAGGCTTTTTCCACAAACAAATAAAATATATGCTTGTAAAATGTATACACTGTGATTAGAACCTCATCCACATCTCCCTCCCTAAAATATCCATGTCAGGAATTCTCGAAAATCTCGAAATTTTGTCACCGCGATAAGCCCTCTGCCGGTTGGCTGTTGGTGTCGTCAACTCTGAGCGTCAATAGTGTGAACGTTTCGCTTGCTTCGACTTCACGTCAAGCCCGGTCTGTTTGAATTGAACAGTTCGGCAAAGAGGTTGTATATTTTCAATACAATAGTTGAAGTAAAGGATTAATATAATTTACTACAATTTGCAAGTCAATTCTGTCGAAAAATGTAAAGAGGCTGCACGGTATAACCGGACGAATGATGTCAGTATAGACATATGCGATATACTATTCCTATCAGAAGAAGCGTGAAATTCATGTCAAACAGTTTGACAGATGATTGCATACGGTTGACAGTTCCACTCGCCTGCTCTTCTATCTAACTTACGTTCGAACAGATTTCCGAAAGGACGTGAACATATCGCTAAGCACGTCAGTTCAGGGTGCAGGTGTACGACGCTAATCAAGAGACTCGGTAGAGTCTCGAGCCAAGTACATTAAAAAAAATTTTTTTACGCGCGAGAGACTCAACGGCTCTATATACCCGAGCGAACTCTGTTTCGGCCAAACGGCAATTTTCCAGTCGTGTTTATTCCGTCTTCGTGACAAATATCGCTTTTCGCATGCAAGGTTTTGAATCTGGGTGCGAAAAGCTCTTATTTAAGCCCAATTTGAACGTAATCAGTTAACTGAGAGCTTAGATATGATCAATTATAGATTTCAGATATCCTTCTCCGAGCGTCGTTTACAAATTCTGAATACATAATACTATAGAAGATCGTTCGAGTAATAGGGAAGTTACATGGTGCTGAAATATTACAGAGTTTCCGATCTATCTAGTATAATACATGCAAACAGACGAAACAACATTGTCTATGGCCGTAAAGTTACCGACCGTGTTGTGTCGGCTGCTAGTGCGGCTACTAGATTCAGTGAGGACGTGAGGTTAGGTTCTGCCAGGATGACGGAGCCGTCAACAAGAGTTTCTATTATGATTTATGAATTCGCGTGTATTAATAAATTATTGTTACCGCTGGACATATGATAATGTGACGTTATTTACGACTTATTTATGATGGGATAAGAAACAATGAAATTTATGATTCTCCACTGAATCGAATATATGATTTCTACGAGAATGAGATAAGTCATTGAAATTTGGGAAGACATAACCTATGGGATTGATCGTGCTACATCGTAATTGAATTGAAATAATACTCTAAGATGTTGAACGTTCGCATCGTGCTTCGTCTTGTGTAAAAATATTAATTCGGGGGCGATTTATTGATATTCGACGAGTCCTAAGGAATAACCGGAATAACAGACGTATATCTCGGCGGACAGTCTAGAGCAGAAGTAACTCGGAATACGCTTCGAGGCGATCATAGAGCTCCGTACACATTTCCTACCCGGTTTCAGGAGTTACGTTTCGGTTCTAAACTGTCCACCGAACACGTCTGTTCCCGCAGAACTTATTCATATGAGCAATCATTCAATTGTTTTGGTTATATTTTTCCACGCCTAGTTCTAGCTCCACAGAGAAAATGTGTACGCTGCAGTATGCTCCGGAGGTTTTCTTCGATGACTTAGCTTTAAATTTTCACGTTGCGGAACAGCTCTTGGAGCACTCGAGTAACACGACGTCAAATCATCGGATTCTGACGATAAGAATACCTTGATGGACCGGAGCGAACGGACGAATCTTGCGATGCAATCTAATAACAGAAGTACTATCTCGGAAGACTTTATTGAGTGTTTATCGACAGTTATTAATTGATTTTGATATATTTCCATACTGTTATTATTTTTGTAGGAAATCATAAAAACATTATACTGGAGCATGGCAGGATACGGATTTCCACTTATGCTGAAGTTCATTGTCGGACAATTTGGAAAGTATTCATCCGGCCAACGTATTCCCTTGAGGGGAGACTTTGATGAAATTTTGTGAATCGCTATCAGATGTCAAATTAAAATTTTTTTCCAACAGTTCCTGAGTAATGGTAGTATAGACTGTGAAAAAAAATTTTCAGCCTTCTCCGATGACGGTGTAAGCGCAAGAAACCTCGCGCAGAAGATTTTGCCAACCGCTGCCAAAATTCCTTGCGTCTACACTTTCACCGCAGGAGGGTTACAGTTTGTTTCCGCACCCTGCATACCGTATACAAAAGTACTGGACGGACTTTTTATATATACGTATATATTCAAAATTCAAATTCGCAAATTTAAAAATAATGACATGACAGCGGCAACTAGTTATAACCCTGCGTGCAAGTGACTCCACCAATGCCGGTCCCAAGTCCGGATGAGAAAAAAGGAGGGTTGCACGCAGGGTTAGACGTTGGGAATATTCACCAATTTGTTAACTTCATTATATATCGGCTGCTTCATATGACAGTCAGTCGACAAACAATAAAGTTTCATTCGAAGACTCTGATAATTGCATATTAGCGTTCCATATTCGTCTAATAGACTTCTCAGAGTTTTATTGGATCTGTTTTCCATAGCGAAATACCTTCGTTCTATCTGAATAACAATCTTCACCTATACTTATTCGTTGGAGTACAATATCTTCTATGTCTTCTATGAATTATAGAAATCCGACCGAGCGAGCGTAGCGAGCGAGCACAAATATCAGGTGGTCCAACGTAATTTTACAAAAAGGAGTGATATCCCCCAAAAAAGCACCTTTGGTGCAAAAACCTTCGCCAAGTACATTAAAATCTTCCTCCAAAAAATTGTCTTCCACAAAAAGTCTTCCTCCAAAAATTGTCTTCCACAAAAAGTCTTCCTCCAAAAATTGTCTTCCACAAAAAGTCTTTCTCCAAAAATTCGACTTCCTCAAAAAGTCTTCCTTCACAAATATCTCTGAAAAAAAATTGAAATCAGATGTAACTGCCAAGTACAACAGAATACGAATGAAATCCTACTACATGGCGTCGTGCTCGTTCGCTCGCTGCGCTCGCTCACTCAATTGGTTTTTAAATAATTTGTGACGTCATAAAAATTAGGAGCAAAAAGTGACCAAACGATAAAATTGTAGAAAAAAAATACGAACATATAAATTTGTAAAAAAAAATTGTAGAACAAAGTTTTCGAAATAAAAATTTGAAAAAAAAAATGTTTAAACAAAATTTTGGGAGTGGTACTTGGCGGGCTTTTATAGCAATGTATTAGACTGTCACGTAAACATGTAACCTAATTTCACTTGCCCACACCTGGCCCGCAAAGTACCACGGACAAAATTTTGTTTGGGTAAGGTAGGGTATTGAAGAGAACCCAAAATTTTACTTTTTATTGGTTTTTTTTTATTGGAATGTCTTCAGCGAAGAATGATATTTTGTGTCGGTAATACTCGAGGTAATACTACATATCGTGGAGTTTTACATCCTTTACATCCATAATTATATTTTCACTGGAGATGTCGTACCACCATCATAATAATTACAACAACCAATTCAAATACGTTTCATCTTTTTTTCAACAACATCTTTTCATCTGCCTGCTGCATAGTATGGGGTTCATGCACGAATCGGAGATCAAAGCGCAACTATAACCTCGGTAAAAGCTACTGCCGGAATATAAACCTCAACAGCTTATCGAAACTGTTCCATTTTGTGAATCAAGAATATTTCATTCCTTGATTGAAGGATATTTGAGGTTTTGAGGAGACTTAAATAACTCATAATTCGAGTTACACAACCGTTTTTCGGTTGAAATGATTCAAATCGATCAACATAATTCTGCTTGACTTCTTTATTTGAAACACATTTTTTCGATTTCAATTTTTTGTCTAATCCAACCTAAATGTTCCTGATGCAATTAATTCAATTTTTCTCTTTTAATAATCCTCATTAGTTCACCTGAGTTCAACGTGAGTATAATATCTGAACCTTTTTATTAGGGTTTCGTATTTCCTGTTACTTATTCAATTTAAATCAACTTCAATCGCCTCAATTCGTTTGATTCAATTTTCTCCCAATAGAGCTCGACAATTTACTCGAATTCAAGTTCATCTTTAACAATTTCCATCCACTTTTAATATTTTCTGTTAATCAAAACCCATTCACGATCATACACAGCTCCAATTGATCAATTCGAATGAATTCTTATTTATTCAGTCAATTCTTAGTTAACCCTCAGTCAATTCCGATTATAATAACTCAAGATTCGAGTGACCTAATAATTCTGTGAGTTGGAGTGGCTACCGGTCAGAATTCCGAAAGACCTCAATGTTCAGAAATTCGCGGAACGAATCATAGATTTTATATCACTCCGTGCGTAAAGTGCGACTTTACGCACGCGAGCGTGCGTATAATCGGACTTCACCCACGTTTGTGATATAAAATTTGGTTCGATACATGTGCAAAAGTCGTTTTTCCACTCGTGAGATTGTCACCCTCGCGTTGCTCGGGCGACAAACCTCCCACTCGTGCGAAAACAAACCTTTTGCACTAGTATCGTAATATACTATTTTCTTACCTATTGTAGTGAAATAATTATGATCATCGATATTACTGACAAAACTAGAGAAATAAGATAGTTCACAAATTGTATATTAAAAAGCGTAAGAGATTGACAAAAAAAAAATCAGACAGATTCGATATTCCGCACCTCGCAGCTTTTCCCCAATATGAGAATTTATTTTCAATATAAATCAGGTTTCGAGCTTTTTTAATCAATAAATCAATTGAATTTAATTTCACTTGCTTTTCTTCGTTCAATTTTATTTTTTCCCAATAATTCTCGTTAATTTACTCGAATTCAAATTGATATTTGTACATTTTAATTCAGTTTCTGTATTACCTGCTAACTAAAATCAATTCCCGGTCTTTTTTGTGAGCTACAATTAATCGATTCGAATCATTCTCATTCATGCAGCATCAATTAACAATTAATTCTCACTTAATCCCCCTGATTCTAGTTCTCCGCCGATGATTCAGTTATTCATCTGAAATTCAATATAGAATATCCATGTTTAGTTGCTAATCTTCACAGATATCGAATAATAATCAGCTTGAGGCTGAATTTCGCCCTTGAGGATGTTGCCGAATGCGAAAAAGTCTATTATGCCGTAGGCAACTATCACGGAGCACATCGAGAAGTGGAAGAACTTGACGAAGATCGTCACCTTCTTCCATTCGCCCGGCCTGCAGACCCCGGTTCCCATCAGCCAGCAGAAGTAGATCACCGGCTTCAGGGTCTGCTCGAAGGTCTTCGGCTCCTTCAACACCACGTCCACTTCGTCGGGCATAGGGTAGGTGTCCCAATTACGGAGCCCTTAGCGACGTCCATCGCCGTTTCTTAATAAATACTACTCCTTCATCTCTCATTTTGACATTTCAGAGTTTGAGATTGACGAATGAATGTATTTTAAATAATAACACTTTTTTTTTTCACTCGATGAATACGAAAATTAATAAAAACTAAACATTAATATAAAACTATGCGCGTGTCCCAATTACGGTGCCTTCGAAAATATCTGTGAACCAAATACGGTGCCCCAATTACGGACAGTGTCCCAAATACGGAGCCCCGATTACGGGCGCAAGTTCTGCGGTAAATGAGCAGGTTAACTTCACTTCACGTGTTATATTCTTGCCCGGAAATATCATAGAAGACGTTTCCCGTATTTACGAACGATTTGTATCGAAAAGAGTGACGTACTTGGGAATTCTAAAACATTCGAATACACCTAACCTCCTGTTCTGTTCGAAATTGTTGTATACCGACTGTCCGTAATTGGGTCTAGAAGCCAAAATGCTGTCCCAATTACGGCACTCCGTAATAGGGACAAGTGTTCAAACTCGTGTACCAATTGCGGGCCCGACTATTATTATCAGAAAAAATGGTTAAATTGTACATTTTTCCGTTTAGGTGTTGAATATTATAGTCAAGATGTCATATCAGATAAGTTGTATTGAGTTATGAGTGATAATATTGTATTTGTCGCCATTTGAAAAAAGGTGATTTCTTAGCACTTTGGTTAAGGCAGCTAAGATAATTTCGATCGATGTGTGAGTCCGAAATCGAAATTAAATGTTCAATGGATTATTTGAAGCTTCAACATGCGAGGCTACTTGTTTCGTCAAGTTTATAAATCAAGCTTTACGACAAAAATTCACACATGCTGATATCTGGTAGTGCTATTTCTTAAATTAAAGAAAACACAGAGAGGGCACCGTAATTGGGACACCCTCCGTAATTGGGTCACCTACCCTATTAGACTCTTGAAATTCTTCAATTTATGGGACCCGGATCGCCATCGTCCACCGCCTAACTAGTAACTCGTAGAGATTCGCATTTTTACTGACCAGGCAGAACCTCGCAACTGAACCTCTGGGTGCTTGGCGTTATCCTTTCCTCAAATCTTTGCCCATCCAACATGCGATGTGAATCTTTTAGTCACTGGCATGGCATCAACGAAATTAAATACTGCGACTCGTGATCTACGCTCAAATATTTCATATTTCAAAAAATACACCAATCAATAGTTGCCCCAGTCGAAACTTCGTCGTTTGATACTTTCATCAAGTGAGCTGATTGTGTACCCCAATTTTGATAAACGAATATAAAAAATTGTAAGAGTCATTCTACTTCACAGCTGGATGTGTAAAAATCAATAACTCCTACAATTTTCAATATTTGTCAATGAAATTTGGTATCAACAACTATTTGTGATCCATACTTCTGGTAGTTAAGTAGATCGTTGAAGCCCCTCCCCCCCTGAGGGATAAAAAAACTGGAAGTCATGAATGTTTTCTCAAACTAATCGATCTTTGTGACCCCTTTCTGGAATCCAAAAAAGGATAACAGACATTTTACAATAAAAATTCGAAATTTTGTCATTCCTCTGGTCCGATGTGTGGCTCGAGTGCCAAATTGTACATTTTCAACTGAAATACATTTTTGTTGATTACGTATTTGGTTAGTTCAAGAAAACATGGATCATATTTGTTCTTTTTTTTTTCAAATTGAACAAAGATTTTAGATTGTTACTAATTGTTTATAGTGGTAAAATATGTTATTGAAAAATTGAATAACTGTCTCCGAGAAACTTTAATGAGAGGGTTTTTATTAATTAGTCTAATTACTCCGCGGGTTTCATAATCGTTAATAATTAATGCATCAGATTGTGTCGTTCGTCGAGGGTGAAAAGAGTATATATATGGGGCTGTCCACGTCAATTCACCTAGGGGGCATTCAAATACTACGTCACGCTGTTTTTGGCCATTTCGGACCCCCCCCCTCCCCCACATCACACATCGTCACGCAGTTTTTTACCCCCCTCTCGACGTGATGTGACGACTTCGATCTCGACTCCCCCCCCTCACCTTCGTATATTTTGAAATTTGTCCGAAAATTTGTCAATATTTTGAACTCGCACCATGCCTGTCGGTAAAAAAAGCGTGACGTGACGCTGCGAGTTTATCCCCCCCCGCCCCCTCGTCACAGGTCATCACAGTGAACCCTACCCCCTCCCCCCCCTAACAGCGTGACGTAGTATTTGAATGCTCCCCTAGGCTCGTGACCGCAACTTTTTTGATCTGCTTAATAATTTTTTCTATTGTTGTACTTGCTCTAAAACATTTTTCTGAATTTTTTCAGATTTTTGGAAAAATCCCTTTTTAAGTTATGATTTTTTTTCGACCGAAAAAAAGGACCATTTTTAAAAATCTGAAAAAATTCACAAAAATCCTATGATTAACGTAAAACAGTTTCCCGATCGCGAAAATGTGGGCCGAATTTTTCTTACATTTTTGTCACCTGATCCAAACTTTTTTTTTGTTAAGGGGGCCGCAGTACAGCGTGATTCAACACATTCTACATACTCCAGAAATCATTAATATCTTATCCAAAGTTCATTATACGTCGGAGAATTAACTTTTTTATAAATCACTTATCGTGAGGTTTTAGACACACCGACGGCCGCTATTAATAATGTCTTATGTTTTCGTTTCCATTTGGAAAAGACCTATCTGAAAATGGCTCGGGGTAAAAGACTTATCTCCTATGCTTATACACAGGACTTAAGTCTTTTACCCCGAGCCATATTCAGATAGGTCTTTTCCAAATGGAAACGAAAACATAAGACAATATTAATAGCGGCCGTCGACACGGTTAATTCGATTACATCTCTCGACGTCGCATTTCCTTCAGAGAGCAATTCTTCTCTTCATCATGTGAATACGGGAAACTGAAAAAAAATTCTGTGACAAGTTATGGTCAGTTATCAAGATTTAGCGACGATTCAGTAACTCTTTTGCTGACAACTTGCCCCCAAAATTTTGCTCTCCAATTACCCGCATTCACACGATGAAGAATTGCTCTCCGAAGAAACTGAGATGTCGAGCGACTTAATCGAATTAACCGTGTGTTCAAAAAGTTAATTTTCCGACGTATAATGAACTTTGGATAAGATATTAATGATTTCTGGAGTATGTAGAATGTGTTGAATCACGCTGTACTGGTCCCCTTAACAAAAAAAAAAAGTTTGGATCAGGTAACAAAAATGTAAAAAAAATTTGGCCCACATTTTCGCGATCGGGAAACTGTTTTACGTTAATCATACGATTTTTGTGAATTATTTCAGATTTTTAAAAATGGTCCTTCTTTTAGGTCGAAAAAAAATCATAACTTAAAAAGGGATTTTTTCAAAAATCTTAAAAAATTCAGAAAAATGTTTTAGAGCAAGTACAACAATAGAAAAAATTATTAAACATATAAAAAAAGTTGCGGTCACAAGCCTAGGTGAATTGACGTGGACAGCCCCATATATAATATATATAACAGTAAAGTACGTGATTGTATGTCCGGATGTCCGGATGTCCAGAAAATTTAGACCAAGCCGTGTGACGTAGTAAGGTAAGGAACGGGCAGGCCGGCAGCCGAGGGGCGGGAGGGGGAAACTCAGCACCGGGTGAACCGAGCGGGTCGGACGGGGTACTGGCCCGGGTAGAGGGGAGACCAGGCAGTTGGGCCTAGGGATCGGACCGGGACGGAGCTGTTACTTTACCGACATTTTCCGATAATATTATAAACAATTAGTCATGCCCACTACAAATTCCGATGTTTCGTGACTTTACCAAAATTTTCCGATATTATTATAAACAATTGGTCATGCCCACTATAAATTCCGATGTTTCGTTACTTTACCGAGATTTTCCGATATTATTATAAACAATTGGTCATGCCCACTTATTATATTATTATCATTATTCTTATTATTATTATTATCATTACGATTATTATTATTACTAGAAGGCGTTGTTCCTCGCTCGCTTCGCTCCCTCGGTTGTCAGTGGTAATTCAAATATTTTGGGAGTGTATACTATCACTTTTATAAACAAAATATTATAAAAATCCCGATGTTTCGTTAGTTGACTGACAATTTTGAATATTATTATAAACAATTCGTCATGCCGGCTATAAATCCCGATGTTTCGTTAGTTGACTGACAATTCTGAATATTATTATAAGCAATTCGTCATGCAATTCGTCTCTGAATCCCGATGTTTCGTGACTTCACCGATATGTTCCGATATAATTATAAACAATTCATCATGCCGTCTACGAATCCCGATGTTTTGTTACTCGACTGATATTTTTTAACATTATTATAAACAATTCGCCATGCCGGCTATAAATCCAGATGTTTCGTTACTTGACTGATATTTTCCGATATTATTATAAACAATTCGACATGTTTCGTTACTTGACTGATATTTTTCGATATTATTATAAACAATTCGACACGCCAGCTATAAGTCCCGATGTTTCGTAACTTTACTGATATTTTTCGATATTATTATAAACAATTCGACATGCCGGCTATAAATACCGATGTTTCGTTACCTGACTGATATTTTTCGATATTATTATAAACAATTCGACACGCCAGCTATAAGTCCCGATGTTTCGTAACTTGACTGATATTTTTCGATATTATTATAAACAATTCGACATGCTGGCTATGAATTCCTATGTTTCGTTACTTTACTGATATTTATCGATATTATTATAAACAATTCGACATGCCGGCTATGAATTCCTATGTTTCGTTACTTTACTGATATTTTCCGATATTATTATAAACAATTCGACATGCCGGCTATAAATCCCGATGTTTCGTTACTTGACTGATATTTTTCGATATTATTATAAACAATTCGACACGCCAGCTATAAGTCCCGATGTTTCGTAACTTGACTGATATTTTTCGATATTATTATAAACAATTCGACATGCCGGCTATGAATTCCTATGTTTCGTTACTTTACTGATATTTTTCGATATTATTATAAACAATTCGACATGCCGGCTATAAATACCGATGTTTCGTAACTTGACTGATATTTTTCGATATTATTATAAACAATTCGACATGCCGGCTATGAATTCCTATGTTTCGTTACTTCAATGATATTTTTCGATATTATTATAAACAATTCGACATGCCGGCCATAAATACCGATGTTTCGTTACTTGACTGATATTTTTCGATATTATTATAAACAATTCGACACGCCAGCTATAAGTCCCGATGTTTCGTAACTTTACTGATATTTTTCGATATTATTATAAACAATTCGACATGCCGGCTATAAATACCGATGTTTCGTTACCTGACTGATATTTTTCGATATTATTATAAACAATTCGACACGCCAGCTATAAGTCCCGATGTTTCGTAACTTGACTGATATTTTTCGATATTATTATAAACAATTCGACATGCTGGCTATGAATTCCTATGTTTCGTTACTTTACTGATATTTATCGATATTATTATAAACAATTCGACATGCCGGCTATGAATTCCTATGTTTCGTTACTTTACTGATATTTTCCGATATTATTATAAACAATTCGACATGCCGGCTATAAATCCCGATGTTTCGTTACTTGACTGATATTTTTCGATATTATTATAAACAATTCGACACGCCAGCTATAAGTCCCGATGTTTCGTAACTTGACTGATATTTTTCGATATTATTATAAACAATTCGACATGCCGGCTATGAATTCCTATGTTTCGTTACTTTACTGATATTTTTCGATATTATTATAAACAATTCGACATGCCGGCTATAAATACCGATGTTTCGTAACTTGACTGATATTTTTCGATATTATTATAAACAATTCGACATGCCGGCTATGAATTCCTATGTTTCGTTACTTCAATGATATTTTTCGATATTATTATAAACAATTCGACATGCCGGCCATAAATACCGATGTTTCGTTACTTGACTGATATTTTTCGATATTATTATAAACAATTCGACACGCCAGCTATAAGTCCCGATGTTTCGTAACTTTACTGATATTTTTCGATATTATTATAAACAATTCGACATGCCGGCTATAAATACCGATGTTTCGTTACCTGACTGATATTTTTCGATATTATTATAAACAATTCGACACGCCAGCTATAAGTCCCGATGTTTCGTAACTTGACTGATATTTTTCGATATTATTATAAACAATTCGACATGCTGGCTATGAATTCCTATGTTTCGTTACTTTACTGATATTTATCGATATTATTATAAACAATTCGACATGCCGGCTATGAATTCCTATGTTTCGTTACTTTACTGATATTTTCCGATATTATTATAAACAATTCGACATGCCGGCTATAAATCCCGATGTTTCGTTACTTGACTGATATTTTTCGATATTATTATAAACAATTCGACACGCCAGCTATAAGTCCCGATGTTTCGTAACTTGACTGATATTTTTCGATATTATTATAAACAATTCGACATGCCGGCTATGAATTCCTATGTTTCGTTACTTTACTGATATTTTTCGATATTATTATAAACAATTCGTCATGTCTGATATAAATGCTAATGTTTCGTTACTTTACTGATATTTTTCGATATTATTATAAACAATTCGACACGCCAGCTATAAGTCCCGATGTTTCGTTACCTGACTGATATTTTTCGATATTATTATAAACAATTCGACATGCCGGCTATAAATTCCTACGTTTCGTTACTTGACTGATATTTTTCGATATTATTATAAACAATTCGACATGCCGGCTATGAATTCCTATGTTTCGTTACTTGACTGATATTTTTAGATATTATTATAAACAATTCGACATGCCGGCTATAAATCCCGAAGTTTCGTTACTTGACTGGTATTTTCCGATATTATTATAAACAATTCGACATGCCGGCTATAAATCTCGATGTTTCATTACTTGACTGATATTTTTCGATATTATTATAAACAATTCGACACGCCAGCTATAAATCCCGATGTTTCTTAACTTGACCGATCTTTTTCGATATTACTATAAACAATTCGACATGCCGGCTATAAATTCCTACGTTTCGTTACTTGACTGATATTTTTCGATATTATTATAAACATGTCGACATGCCGGCTATAAATTTCTATGTTTCGTTACTTGACTGATATTTTTAGATATTATTATAAACAATTCGACATGCCGGCTATAAATCCTGATGTTTCGTTACTTGACTGGTATTTTCCGATATTATTATAAACAATTCGACACGCCACGTATAAGTCCCGATGTTTCGTAACTTGACTGATATTTTTCGATATAATTATAAACAATTCGACATGCCGGCTATAAATTCCAATGTTCCGTTACTTGACTGATATTTTCCGAAATTATTATAAACAATTCGACATTAGGGTGTCTCAAAAAAACCTCACTTTCGAAAATCACTTATGCATGCTAAAAAGGTTGTGCCTATTGATGAAAAAAGTAGGTTCGTGAAACCCACAGTCTATGAGATGAGATTTAGTACTGCCTCAAGACAATAGAACGAAATTTCAAAAAAATCCAAAAAATACTGACGCATGTTAAAATTCTTCTAATTTAACAATGAAAATGAAGGTTCACGAAACCCAGACTCTTTGGGGTAAAACTTAGTACTGCCTCAAGGGAAAAGAGAGTAAAAAAAATAAATTATAGTAACAATTGATGCATCTTGAAAAAATTTGACTTTTTCACGAACCAATGAGGCACGCACAAGCTGGAGCTTCTGAGATAATATTTAGTACTGCCTCAAGAGGGGTGAAGTGAGAAATTATGAAAATATGATTTTTTAACACTGATCATAAATAATTTTTTTTTTCGTGTTGGAATCGATCACTCGGCATTGTGTAAACATAGAAGATATCGATCTGGTCGAGTCAAGTTGGTGAATAGAAGAAAAATATGGACGCTTTCTGGTTAATTCAACGTTTCGGCGCGCGGGTTGTCGCCCTCATCAGAAAAACTGTTTATTATATAAAGAACCAGGCGTATGACAGGCTATTTTAAATCTAACATAAACAAGTTTGAAAAATATATAATCTAGACATTTTTTACCTTAAAAGCGTCAATCAGTACATATCCACAAAACACACGGTAATCCAACGGCAGAATGCAGTAGGCTTAGATAGAGTGAAACCACTGTGAGGAAAAAAAAACTGAAGATAGAAACATTCTTCTTCTTCTGCTTTCTCCTTTATGGCTATCACCTGAATGACATAAGTCTAGGTATGTGCCAATGTACTCTTTGTTTATTATCAGATTGTTGAGATGCTTTACATCTCTAGAAATTCAAGATTGA
Organism: Euura lappo; assembly: GCA_018257835.1. Lineage (NCBI taxonomy): Eukaryota > Metazoa > Arthropoda > Insecta > Hymenoptera > Tenthredinidae > Euura > Euura lappo. The sequence continues at coordinate 158,216 of JAEUYN010002234.1, forward strand.
AACATTGACAGGCAGATTTCAAATTACAGGAGACCCACTGACCGTTGATGTGAATTTTTCTATTTTCGTTTCTCGAATACGGTAATAGCCATCTTGGTAGTTCACAGATAAGAAAGAGACGTACAGTCACACGATTAAAAAAAGCTGGTTCATTCAATGTAAAAACGTTAGAAGTCAGAGAATTGAAACGAGTTTGGTGACATCCGTATATGGAATAAAACATCGTGTGAATTTTTTTGTGTTCATCTATTATTTCAACCTAAAGCCTACGAACAATATATAAAACACAGGTTTATTCCATAACATTGTATTTGGTCTTTTTGTGTCATTTGCGAAAAAAAAGGATGAAAAAACAACATTTACGAAAAAGATCAAATACATTGTTATAGAATGCACCTATGTTTTATATGATGTTCGTATGCTTTAGGTTGAAATAATGAATGAATTTAAAAAAAATTATTTATGGTCATTGATGAAAAATCATATTTTCATAATTTCTCACTTCACCCCTCTTGAGGCAGTACTAAATATTACCTCAGAAGCTCCAGCTTGTGCGTGCCTCATTGGTTCGTGAAAAAGTCCAATTTTTTCAAGATGCATCAATTGTCACTATAATTCATTTTTTTACTTCCTTTTCCCTTGAGGCAGTACTAAGTATTACCCCAAAGAGTCTGGGTTTCGTGAACCTTCATTTTCAGTATTAAATTAGAAGAATTTTAACATGCGTCAGTATTTTTTGGATTTTTTTTAAATTTCGTTTTATTCTCTTGAGGCAGTACTAAATCTCATCTCATAGACTGTGGGTTTCACGAACCTACTTTTTTCATCAATAGGCACCACCTTTTTAGCATGCATCAGTGATTTTCGAAAGTGAGGTTTTTTTGAGACACCCTATTCGACATGCCGGCTATAAATCCCTGTGTTTCGTTACTTGACTGATATTTTTCGATATTATTATAAACGATTCGACACGCCAGCTATAAATCTCGAGGTTTCGTAACTTGACTGATATTTTTCGATATTATTATAAACAATTCGAAATGCTGGCTATAAATCCCGATGTTTCGTTACTTGACTGATATTTTTCGATATTATTATAAACAATTCGACATGCCGGCCATAAATCCCTATGTTTCGTTACTTGACTGATATTTTTTATATTATTATAAACAATTCGACATACCGGCTTTAAATCCTGATGTTTCATTACTTGACTGATATTTTCTGGTATTATTTCAAACAATTCGTCATGCCTACTACAAATGCTGATGTTTCGTTACTTGACTGACAATTTTTAATATGATTACAAACAATTCGCCATGCTGGCTATGAATCCCGATGTTTCATTTCTTGACTGGGATTTTTCGATATTATTGTTAACAATTCGTCATGTCTGATATACATTTCAACTTTTCGTTGCCTACTCGGTTATTATCAATATTTATATCAACAATTCGTCATGTCTATTAAACATTTCAACTTTTCGTTGCCTTCCCGGTTATTATCAATATCATTATCAACAATTTGTCATGTCTGCTATTTATTTCGACTTTTCGTTTCCTTCCCGGTTATTATCAATATTAATATCAACAAACCGTCACGTCTGCTATATATGTCAAATTTTCGTCACCTTCCCGGTTTTTATCAATATTGTTATCAACAATTCGTCATGTTTGCTATACATTTTAACTTTTCGATGCCTACCCGGTTATTATCAATATTTATATCAATAATTCGTCATGTCTATTATACATTTCAACTTTTCGTTGCCTTCCCGGTTATTATCAATATCATTATCAACAATTTGTCATGTCTGTTATATATTCCGATGTTTCGTGACTTTACTAATATTTCTGGATATTATAATGAACAATTCGTCATAACGGCTTTGAAACCTGATGTTTCGTCACTTGACTGATATTTTCTGCTATGCTTATACGCAACGAACGTTGCTTGCGTGGCTAAATCTCAACAAGACCAATGTGGAAGCACGTTAGTATTTGAACTGCGAAATTCCGAATCATTGTATGTTTAATAAGAATAACACGGAGTGGACAAAATGAAAGGAATTTGTGAAAGCTGTACTGAGCAGAATGTATTTCGTGATTCCCAAAAAAACAGAGCGTTATTATTTGAGATCGTTGTTATTACGTCTTCGGTGATCACAATCATATGATTGGCGAACTGACGGAGGTACGATATACTCATCCTTTTTGGGGCAACTGTAGCGCGAAAGTTAGTTACTGATAACGAAGAATGAGACAAATGTTGAGATGAAGGATCGTGTATCAAATTTCCGAAAGAGATGTGTAGGCTGTTTGCTTATATGTGTATGTGTTTTCGACATGTCAATTAATACACGCGAATCGTTTGAAAATAGTACATTTAACAGTATTTTTTATTACAAATGCATGAAAAAGTTTCTTGCTTGCACGCCGTGCGCGACAAGAATCTTGTTGTGCACGCTGGATCTGCGCAGAACGAAGTGCGTAGGTCCGGCGTGTTACGTCGCCATTGACGACGTAAACGTCAGAAAAGTGACAGAATACACACGCTCCGCACGGCGAAACAAGAAACTTTTTCATGCATGCGTAATAAAAATACAAATACGAGTTGGTCGATCAAAATGAATACAATGAAACAAACGAATAGGCCTTGCGGGTGATCAATGAAATACTCGTATTTCGTAGATTCACGTTGCAAAAGTTCAATTCACTAGACTTAACAGAAAGTTACATATTTACGTGTGTCACAGACAATTACGAAAACATCACTGCTATCGAACAGATAGTGGGAACATTAGTTAATAGTTCAACGAAAGATCAACGTATTGCATATGACGCAGTTATGCGTGCTGTACGTTGCGAAGGATCTGATAAGTGCATTTATTTGGATGGTCCGGGTGGCAGCGGAAAAAGTTATTCACGTATTTATATCATAACTTCATTGGGAAGTATGGGTCTGATAGTGTTGCCTGTAGCATGGACTGGAATCGCGGCGAATTTATTGAAAGGAGGAAGAACTGCACACTCTACTCTCAAGCTGCCGTTACAATTAAATGAATGCTAAACGTGCAATATTAAATCGAATTCTGCACAAGGGTTGCACATTTGAGATGCGAAAGTCAGAATCTAGGATGAAATGATAATAGCCTTTTAGTATGCACTGGAGGCTGTTGACCGGATGTTTAGAGATGTATACGAATGTAACGAACCATCCGGTGGTAAAATAGTCATAATTTCTGGGGATTTTCGGCAAATTTTACCAGTTAGCCGTGGAAGTAGAACACAAATTTCAGAGGCGTGTGTGAAAATACGCAGCCTATGTAATCAATTCGTATACTTGTCATTGAAGGGCAACCTTGGCGCCTCTGATGGACAAACAGATTCTCAACACTGGGTTCTGCGGGTTGGGGATAGTGTATTGGTGAATGGTGAAATTGTGCGAGAAATATTTGGAGAGAGCGTCGATCCTCAAGATCCCCCAAATTATGGAAAGGTTATATTAGCTGAAACCAATGTGGATGTCATTGCCATAAACAATGAAATAATGTCCAGAATAAAAATTGTTGGAGTAGAATAAATTAGTGTCCGTACAGGTGAAGATGAAAATAATACTGATATGAGTAATATTCTCCCGATAGAATTCATGAATTCATTGACACCCAATGGTCTTCCACCTCATAATCAAACGCTAAAAGTGGGCAGTATCGTTATTCAATCCTCTACCGATTTCAATTGCACAGCGTGATAGTATACACTCCCAAAATATTTGAAATACCACTGAACACCGAGCGAGCGAAGCGAGTGAGGAACAACGCTCTCTTCCGACCGAGTGAGCGAGCGAAGCGAGCGAATGAGGAACAACGCCTTCTAGTATATGATGATATTTCGTGGAGGTTGATAATAATCATCTAAGCAGAATCATATTAATAGAAAACGAGCTTTATTTGCCCAACGACTATATTACAAGTTTTGTCATATTTGTTGTTGTTATTGTATGTGGTAATTTGTTTTTTCTTTCTTGTCTTGAATATACAATAAACATTTAAAACAGGGTAATAAACGATAACGTTAAGGGTTATATAATAGGTATATGTGTGATAATGTTTTCCATAGATAAATTTATGTCATCGTATTATACGTATCATATTATTATTCGTGAATAACAGATATTATCGCTACTGAAAATGTTGATGTTTATAAATCATGTATTTTCACATTCATCATACGATTAATCATGTGAATTTGAACAAATATGTAAATTAATCACATAATAATTCATGTAGATAAAATATATGATTTATCATGCGATTTTCTTATATATTTGTTCAAAATCACAAGGTAAATCATATGACGAATTACATGACTAATCACATAAACATTTTTAGTTGGGATACATTCAAGCGAGATGTTGTACAAGGTACACACATGCATGCATACAATACATACGCACAATACGTAATAATCGAATATATATTTTATATATTTATGCAATATATATGATGTAATAATTAGTAAAATTTGAATGATATGATGCATCGGTCATACCAAAATACGAATATCAAATGAACAGGTGTTATAACGATCTCGTATTTTATCTGTTGATTTTTTGTTGTTGTTTTTGGTTTTTATTATTTTTTTTTTCTCGAAAAAGGCAGCACAAGTTACTTCAACGATATTACATATAATTTCTCACAATATTATCGTACAATTACCCTCTGGATATACTCGGACCTCGAGGCTGAAGTTTTTACTGAATAATTCAATACGTGTTTTGCGTTACTATTCAACAATTTCTTGTTCTTGTTGCATTTCTTTGTCTTTTACACACGTAGATAATTAGCACTCGGCTTTATCTATAGTCTTTACTCTGCATCAAACAATCTTTCACGAACATAATATATATATGTATATAATTTATTATTTTGTTTTAATAGTAAAAACATTATCTAGATGTATAATAATTCATTTATCTATTTATTTATTTAGTTAGTTATTTATTCATATACTATGTAATACTTTTTTTTGTATCGATCTCTCAAACACATTTCAATAATTAATTTTATTCTTCTCTTCATGTATCATTCATTGCGAATACTTGAAAGAAACGAGGATAGTCGCTTCAAAAAATCGAGTAGGTATATATATGACATATATCCTATTATTATTCAAAAAGTGGCCAGATAATTAAAGTGTTTAGAGTATTTTTCAATTTTTTTCTTCCAAGTAGCTAAAAATTGATTAGTTAATTCATTCATGTGATATTTTATTGATTTTCAGCTTCTTTTGTTTTTCGGTTTCTCTATCTATGGGGTGTTTGAATATTCTTATATCTGTAGCGAGTGTGAATTTTGAACAGTGTTATCGTGCTTATCACCTGTCGTCGAACAAATTATTTTGGTTATTTAAAGCTCGTGAATTATTTCAATACATGATATTATATGTATAGGGACATTTTCATAAGCTCTGAAAAATATGAAAGTCTGATTATCAAAATCAGTCAGACTTATCACACGTGATAGATGTTATGTTTATACATGATACATGAGCCCTCCGACACATAATTAGTCTCCCATGTTTTGTCTTCATTCGTTAATCATGACAGAATATAATTAATGCCCCCACATATTGTTAATAATATTTTTTTATACTGCGGTTATTAATCCGGACAATTGTCATTAATTTTCTTGTTTATTGTTAATAAAAGCGTAATCAATGATGACGATATAATAGCCTACGATACATATCGTGATATTAATATCATATATATTATTATACTGTATAATTTTATTAATTTTATACTTATACGTTTAATTATTAAATATATATTTCGCCACGTTACGTTACGCCATTGAATTTCGCCTCTCGTTTCAATATCTCGACATTCAGGGTAATCAAAAATCATCGCCTAACGCGTTACACAAGCATTATTCTTTTCTTTTTTCTCATTATCAACACACTTCTGCGCACTTCGGTTTATACAAAACCGCTCTCGATATATACTCAATTAACAATAAGCCATTATTATTACCGTGGATAATCGTCACTGTCATCATAAGTGGATTGAATATAACCGATTACTAATTTGCTGCAAATAGAAACTAATTAGTAACGAAATTTCTTAACATTTTCCAACTATTTCTAACATTTCTCAATATTTTTCAATTATTTTTAACATTCCTCAACATTTCTCAATTATTCGTAACATTCCTCGGTATCAATAATTGAAAAAAATCCAGAGGTACAGGCCGGGATTTGAACACGCGAACTTCGGATTCGAAGTCCCACGCCTCTAGCCCCTGAGCCACCGTGACTCTTCGAGCAACTACAATCATTAAATGACTATTGAATCGAGTGAAACTGTTTTAATGCTGTGGATTAGTTTCGACAAACATAAAGCGATACGGAAAATTAAGTTTTTTTATCTTTTTAATTGAAAAATTGAATGAGATTTCGTTGAAGTTTTTGTGTTTTCGTGACCGACCCACTCGGAATGACAGTGTCTATACATAGTTCTATTAAACTATCAGTTATGTACACGAACCGTAACTACGCAACTAGTCGGCAGCTATGCTTGAAAACTGTCGGCTGATGTGCAAGGCCCGTTGTAGGTTGACGGTATCGCTGGTTCCTTGGCCAACGCTGTTGTTGTCGTCGTTGTTCCCGAGGTTCCTGACGTCGTTGGTACTTGCTGAAATAGAGAAAAAATCATCAATGGTCCCGTTACATAACCTGAAACTTAGGAATTATAGCTAATACTGTCTTCTTCGTGTTTATGTGGCCTTAGATACCTCAGAATATCTCAATCCACAGTTCAGAAATTCAAAAATGAGGTAGATAACGCGATTCTAGACGCAATTTAGAACAAAGAAGATCTGTGAACATATTTGATTGAAGCCAGAACGAAGAAGTGGAACAAAATCCATCGAATCTTCATCATCGGATTGTCTCTGACTTCGTAGATTTTATGCTATTTCAGAATTGCGCAATTTTAGACGCAATTTTGAACAAAAACTACTTTGGATTCAAGCCAACACGAAGAGGGCAAGAAAATCTACTAAATCGTCATCATCAGAATGTTTGTGACTTCGTGTGATTCGATTCTAGACGCAATTCCGAAGAAAAAATATTTGAAAAGATTTTGGATTGAAGCAAAACCGAAGAAAGGAAGTGGAAACATGGAATCTACCAAACGTTCATCATCAAAACGTCTTTGACTTCGTACATTTTGCGGGTCGTCCAAGATTACGCAACTCTAGGTGCAATTTCGAACAAAGAACACTCGAAAAACATTTTGAATTGAAGCAATAATGATAGAAATGGAAGGAAATCTACTGAATCTTCATCATCATCATTAGAATGTCTTCGACTTCGTAGATTTCATAATTCTAGACTGAATTTGGAACAAAAAATACTCGAAAACATTTTGGGTTGAAGACAAAGCGAAGAAATGCAATGAAATCTACCGAATCATCATCATCATCATTAGAATGTCTTTGACTTCGTAGATTTCATAATTCTAGACTGAATTTGGAACAAAAAATACTCGAAAACATTTTGGGTTGAAGACAAAGCGAAGAAATGCAATGAAATCTACTGAAACATCATCATCATCATCATTAGAATGTCTTTGACTTCGTAGATTTCATAATTCTAGACTCAATTTGGAACAAAAAATACTCGAAAACATTTTGGGTTGAAGACAAAGCGAAGAAATGCAATGAAATCTACCGAATCATCATCATCATCATTAGAATGTCTTTGACTTCGTAGATTTCATAATTCTAGACTCAATTTGGAACAAAAAATACTCGAAAACATTTTGGGTTGAAGACAAAGCGAAGAAATGCAATGAAATCTACCGAATCATCATCATCATCATTAGAATGTCTTTGACTTCGTAGATTTCATAATTCTAGACTGAATTTGGAACAAAAAATACTCGAAAACATTTTGGGTTGAAGACAAAGCGAAGAAATGCAATGAAATCTACTGAAACATCATCATCATCATCATTAGAATGTCTTTGACTTCGTAGATTTCATAATTCTAGACTCAATTTGGAACAAAAAATACTCGAAAACATTTTGGGTTGAAGACAAAGCGAAGAAATGCAATGAAATCTACCGAATCATCATCATCATCATTAGAATGTCTTTGACTTCGTAGATTTCATAATTCTAGACTCAATTTGGAACAAAAAATACTCGAAAACATTTTGGGTTGAAGACAAAGCGAAGAAATGCAATGAAATCTACTGAAACATCATCATCATCATCATTAGAATGTCTTTGACTTCGTAGATTTCATAATTCTAGACTCAATTTGGAACAAAAAATACTCGAAAACATTTTGGGTTGAAGACAAAGCGAAGAAATGCAATGAAATCTACCGAATCATCATCATCATCATTAGAATGTCTTTGACTTCGTAGATTTCATAATTCTAGACTCAATTTGGAACAAAAAATACTCGAAAACATTTTGGGTTGAAGACAAAGCGAAGAAATGCAATGAAATCTACTGAACATCATCATCATTAGAATGTCTTTGACTTCGTAGATTTCATAATTCTAGACTGAATTTGGAACAAAAAATACTCGAAAACATTTTGGGTTGAAGACAAAGCGAAGAAATGCAATGAAATCTACTGAAACATCATCATCATCATCATTAGAATGTCTTTGACTTCGTAGATTTCATAATTCTAGACTCAATTTGGAACAAAAAATACTCGAAAACATTTTGGGTTGAAGACAAAGCGAAGAAATGCAATGAAATCTACCGAATCATCATCATCATCATTAGAATGTCTTTGACTTCGTAGATTTCATAATTCTAGACTCAATTTGGAACAAAAAATACTCGAAAACATTTTGGGTTGAAGACAAAGCGAAGAAATGCAATGAAATCTACCGAATCATCATCATCATCATTAGAATGTCTTTGACTTCGTAGATTTCATAATTCTAGACTCAATTTGGAACAAAAAATACTCGAAAACATTTTGGGTTGAAGACAAAGCGAAGAAATGCAATGAAATCTACTGAAACATCATCATCATCATCATTAGAATGTCTTTGACTTCGTAGATTTCATAATTCTAGACTCAATTTGGAACAAAAAATACTCGAAAACATTTTGGGTTGAAGACAAAGCGAAGAAATGCAATGAAATCTACCGAATCATCATCATCATCATTAGAATGTCTTTGACTTCGTAGATTTCATAATTCTAGACTCAATTTGGAACAAAAAATACTCGAAAACATTTTGGGTTGAAGACAAAGCGAAGAAATGCAATGAAATCTACCGAATCATCATCATCATCATTAGAATGTCTTTGACTTCGTAGATTTCATAATTCTAGACTCAATTTGGAACAAAAAATACTCGAAAATATTTTGGGTTGAAGACAAAGCGAAGAAATGCAATGAAATCTACTGAAACATCATCATCATCATCATTAGAATGTCTTTGACTTCGTAGATTTAGTCCCACGATTCAATCCTTAATAACGTCACCTGACATTTTTTGTTCGAAATTGGACGTGCTTTGAGTATATTTTTGAGTTTCATATCCACGGACTCGGGATTTTCTCCAAACTGGCCGCTCTCGGCTGTCTTGCTCGTACCTCGGCCACTTCGTCCACGGACGGAAGAAGTTCATCCGTCGAATGCGGCGTCCTGGGACTCGGAGTCGGTGCGGATTGTTGTTCTCGTTGCCGATGTAACCTCAGCTCCTGGAGAGCTAATCGATGTTCTTTTTCGTTTCTTTCGCGTTCTAGTCGCCGCGCGCTGTAGCTACGTGCGGAAGACGTCGAGCTGTGGATCGAGGCTAGGCTGGGTCGACGTGAACCTGGTGAAATAAGACCGTAGACCTGGTGTCAGGGGTTTACCAAAAAGCATTTCCTCCATATTCAAAATTCAACAATCTCAAAAATCGTGCGTGGTTAATGTCGATCCTGATTCCGACAAAATAGCCTATCAAAGCTCGATCAATTTCGTTCAATGTCATCCGGGGTTTCTGGGTTAGTAGGCGGTCTCGTGGCTCCAGGATCAGATTTTAGCCTCCACAAGATTAGCCCTATTTGCAATACGGCCAGAATAACGTCCTCCGCAAAGGCTTGGTTATAATGGACTTGGCGGACGGCCAGATTCTGCTATAGAACGGAATAGGACATCGTGAAAATTTTGCGGAAGCTCAATTCCCGTGCAGACTTTAAGCTTCATGGTAATAAATTGCCTGATTCTCGAGCCTAATTGATCTTCAAGCTTGGCAGAGGCAAATTTCACTCAGTTTCGAACGAAATATTCATCTTTCGCCAAAGGTCAAGGAAAAGCAGAAATCGATATTAAAAATCTTCCCTTCTATGAGCCGGAATAGATAAGAAATGCTTTTCCAAAGTCCACAACTTGAGCTTAGTAATTTTGAAGCAAAAAATGATGGCTTCTAGACTCCACGGAAGTAGAGCTTGCGAAAATCGCCGATAAAAACAGCGCTTACAGCTCTAAGTTTCTATATTACAGATTCTATGATTGACTAAAATTCGACTAAAACATCGAACTTCACACATAATTTTAGTGACTTTTTTTTGTGATTTTCGAGACAGATTTTTGTGTATTTTTAGCAAACACAAAGTCAGATATGAAAATCCTGCTGCGAAAGCTCGTATAATAGTGTCATAAATCGATCGTATAAAAAAGGTCCTGGAGTAGTTCAGGTTGTATAATTTCAAATTCCTTTTTGCTGATTTTGTGTTTCTTCAATTTTTGACAAATTTCTTGTATTTTGAAGACGGAGTTATGATTTTTTTTTATTAATTCGATCAATTAGAATAATAATTAAAAAATTAATCTATAGTGTCACAGAAACAGTGTAGAAGAAGACAATTACCACATTTATTCATGCTTCATTCGAATAACTGTAATAAACAATTAATCTAAAACAGCTCGTTCTTTTTTTGCGTATAGAATAAGCGAAGAAAGGATATAATCATGCTATGAGTAAAATGATCAATTACAATGTATTATAAAATTATGGTGCGTTTGATTAGTGTGTCGATATTAATTGAATAATAATTATTATCGTATAAAAGATGATTGAAAATGCATTTTATTTATTACACGATTTTGACTCTCTTGCAAATTGACTTTAAAAATTTGTTTTCGATACGAATCAAAATCTAAAATAAATTCTTGTGAGCTAAATCCGCAATATTGATGGTATATATTTTTTAATAAACGACGTAATTGATGCTGCAGCGTAAATCCTAACTAATCATGAGGTGTAATGATGATAATTAATTATTCCAACGCAAAGCTGCAGATATAGGTGTAATTGTTCGAGTGTCACTACAACTAAAGTGTTAGTTGCATATGTAACTAATGAGTAAGTATATAAGTCGTTCATGCGAGTCTATCAATTATGATCGATCATTGATTGAGTAGATTATGTATATGAAAGAAAATGTATGCGATACGGTGCAGCTTATCGTTATTATCTATCTAGTGCCAAACTCGCATCATTAATTCTATATTTCATTTCATTTCATTTCATCTTACCGGAGGAAAAATATTTTTCTTATATCATGAAAAAGTACAATGGCCGCTGCCATCTTGCCTTCTCGTTACGCACTTTTCTTTTTTCTGTATCAAAAACCTCAAAGTTTCCTAACGGGTTTTTTTTTTTTCCTAAATCAACCGATTTTCTTTTTCAATATCACTGTATCATCGCAAGATAAGGAAAGAAAAGAAAATCAATAATCTATCCTAAGGCTACCATTTTTTTTTTTACGACCTTCGCTTCCCACGCTAAAATGTTTAATTGTGTTCATAATAATGAGATGAATCGGGAAATACGGGTAGGTAGGGTTAGGTCGTCGATATCGTACCAATTTTCTAATTCTAGATACTCTAAATTCTACAAATATTGCAAATATCGATAAAATGGGTTAAAAATTTGGACTTTTTCCGCTGAATATTCTCTAATTCTTGATTAGTATAGAATTTAATTGTTTAAAAGTATGATAGAATCGTCATTAAATGATTTTCATTCAATTATAATAAAAAAAAGAGCAATAATTAAGATTTTTCTCATTAGATTCTCGATAAAACAAAAAAGGAAGCTCAGTAAGAAATGAGCAAAAGTTCCAACGTTCCCCTGTGACTTTTTACGTCATGGAATTTCCTTTTTCTTGAGAAAAAAATTCTTTAGGAAAAAACATATTGTAATTTTTGTGTGAAAAGTAAAAACACCAAAGTTACAGCGGTACGACATCGGCCACTTTGCCTTACCGTGATAACGAGAGGCTGACAACGACATGGGAGACAACGCAAGCATAATTAAAATGATAACGATAATAATGAAAAAAAAAAAAAAAAAAACTAAAGAAAATCAATATTACACGAAATTGAACAGCAATAAACATCAATTCAACACGAAACACACTGTATTAGATAGATTCTCAAATTAAGCTGGCACAAAAGAAGAGGGGGGGTGACCGGGAAAAATTGAAAAATTTCGCGGGTTATGAAAAATATCACAAATTCGACAACAGACACGATAAGAGACAATAGATACAGAGAGGATGACAACAGTCAACTGGAGGGATCGAGAAAAGTGTATTTAAAAAAAAAGAAAAAAAAACGGGGGTCCAGACAGTTCGAAGGGCGAGGTTCTACCGAGGCCGTCCGAGGATCCCTCAGCAACGTCGCTAAGGGTCCTTCGATGCCTGTTTCCGCCGTTTCCACCAATTTTTGTTGTCGCCTGGAGGTGGCACGATATAAGCAAGATGGCCGCGGCCCGGGCCGCACCTGCTCGCGAAGCGGGTACCAGGGGCCCGCGACTTCCGCCGCTGCTAGGCCTCCTCGAGAACGCAGAGGCCAGGCCGCTTCCGCTTCTCTGGCTAGACCGAGAGGACGGCCGACCCCCGTGGAGGGTCAAGGGGATACCTGGAATCCGATTGGAATTCGTTTTTCTCTCCCATTTTTCTTTTCTTTTTTCTTTCTTACGTTTTTTGATTTTTTTTTTGGCTCATTTTGGCTGATTATTCTTCGGTATTGTGTCTGTGTGTGTTTTAGTGTCAGAGAAGAAAGAAACGCGATTGAGAACAGGTAGGTATAATAGTAAACGTTAACATTTAAAACGCAATGCAAACACGATCATCACACGACACACAAACAATTTTTAAATATTCATTATAGTTATCAGATTGTTTATTTATTCATTTCTTTTTTTCTTCTAATTGAATGATTCCGGATTCATTTTTGATGATGCAACTCACCAGTATCGCTTGAGAATAACATCGGTGGTGCGTGATTCGCATTTGCGTAGTGTCGAGGCCTCGAGTATCGAGCTCGGCTGAATAGTTTTAACACGAAACAGATTAGGGCCGTGAAGATTGCTAGGCCTGATGCTACGCCTAGGAGCGTTGGTACGTCTGTTGTTATCAGCACGAGATCTAGAGAACAGGATTAGACATCGTGCAATTAGATAATCAATCATGGCACAAGAATCGTGTAAAAACCATTCTTAGGAATTTAGTGAGCTTCAAAATCAGTCCTTTTCATTTTTTGTCTCGGAGCAACTGGAAGCGAGATATTGATGAAATAAGATTCCATCTAATCGCCAGTTTATAGATTGCAAAATACAACGTTGGAGAACACTTTTATATTCACTGTATCTTTTGAACGACCGATTCTACAAAAAAAACTATTCATATGTTTTATGTAGAAAATTTAGTAAGCTTTGAAATGAGTCTCATTCATTTTTTGTCTAGGAACAACCGTAAGTGAGATATTGATGAAATAAAATTCACTATCCTCGCCAGTTGGTGGATTGCAAAATAGAAAGTTGAGGAACACTTTTATATTCACTGTATCATCCGAACGATCAAATAAACGAGAAAAACTATTCATATCTTTCATGTAGAAAATTTAGTAAGCTTTAAAATAAGTTTCATTCATTTTTTGTCTAGGAACAACCGTAAGTGAGATATTGATGAAATAAAATTCACTATCCTCGCCAGTTGATGGATTGCAAAATAGAAAGTTGAGGAACACTTTTATATTCACTGTATCTTCCGAACGATCAAATAAACGAGAAAAACTATTCATATCTTTTATGTAGAAAATTTAGTAAGCTTCAAAATAAGTCCTATTCAATTTTTGTCTAGGAGCAACCGGAAGTGAGATATCGATAGAGGATCGTTATTCCGCTCGTCATTCAAAGGCTTGAACAATACAGAGCGAACATTTGTTGAACACGGGTTGTTTGAGACACTCACCTTCGGCACAAAAGACCTTTTTACTCGGCCTCGATAACGCCACTCTGTGATATCCGGTTTTGCATTCGCAAATAGCATTGTGCTGAACCTGGGTGCAAGTCGCATGTTGATCAGCGTGGGTACAGGTAGCCCGATAAAAGCACTGTTCGCCAAGTTTCTTGGCTGAAACAACGTGTGTTTTATTTATCTATGTTCGAAATTCATATTTTTTTCTCAAATTTTGATCGATTCTAGTCAGTCTAATGAGACTCACCTTTGGCACATCCTTTGCTAGGACCGAGTTTGACAGGGTGAAATTTTTCGCATTCGCATCTAGCAGTGATCGGGTCGCAAAAAACGTGTTGGAGGTCCGGATTACAGGTGAGGTCGCAGGGTGAGCCCAGGTACTGTCCCTTTTCTGAAATTTACAATTTTTAACTTGCAATTTTCATTGAATAATAACGAGATAAGATACCATTGTTATGACTTATCGAAGACACGCAAATGCCGAATGCCTTTATCGAGCGACTACGTGAACGAGGACAATGGTCTCATTTCAGAGTCACTGCCATTCATGGCTTTGTCTGTCATTGACATATCTCGAGAATTGTTTCTGATAAGCCACGCCAAACATCGCGGTTGAGGGTCGAGGAGAAGGCGCGGTTTCACCCACATTGCTACAGCGAAATCGAATCGAAGACAGTATCCAAGAACGTGTTAACTCGAATTTTTTTTAATAAAAAGCACGCTACGTACAATTCTGGAAGCGAAAGGTACCCTTATCTTCAATTATTAACGCCTATCTCAAAGTTATCAAAAAAAGCTTTCTACACTTAAATTTTAATGAATAAGGTGCATTATTACCGGTTTTCAAATTAAATACGTGATATCTCAAGTTTCTAATAAAAATGTGCTCCATTGAAGTTTGAATTAAAGATTTGCTATACCTATAATTGTCAATAAAGCGAACGATTTATCTGAAATTTAGATTGACGAACGTGTCAGATTCAATTTTCAATTAAAAACGACGTATTTCAAATGTTTGAAGTTAAACATGCATTGTTAACGTTTGAATTGAAAGAGTTCTTGGTACAAGTTTGCATAAAAAAATTCATCAATGGTATAATTTTCAGTTAAGAACGACATATTTCAAAGTTTCTGTGAGAAACGTTTTTTTTTTTAACAAAGGTTTCAATGGGAAACGTGCTTTATCAATGTTTGAATGAGAAACATACTATTCCAAGGTCTTCCTGTACATGAAAAATATATTGGATTTAGTTTTTAGCGAAAAACGTGCTTTATTACAACGTTTGTTTCATCGGAAAACGAGACAGTTTACAATTCACAAGGACAAATTTACTGACTCATATTTTGAATGATAAACGGGCACCCTCAATTTTTAATTAGACACGATTTATTATAAACTTTTAATAGAATACGTGCCTTACCAAAGTTTGATTAGAAGTTCTTTACATAAATTTGTGAGTATAAAAAACGGTGCTATCTCTACTATTTCATAGTAAAACAGTTGAATCATTAGAGTTTGACTGGAATAAGTGGTTTATCGAAATGCGAATGGTGACATGCTACCTTCAATTCCTAACGGAAAACCATGTATCTCAAATTGTGGATTAAAAACGCCCTTTATCGAAGTTTGGATGGAAAACGTGCTGTTTTTGTCTCATATTCTCAATAAAAAACGACCCATCTAGGTTATCGAATAGAAAACGACTTATCTCAAAAACAACCCATTTCGATTTTCGAATGAAAAATGACTTATCTCTAATTGCGAATTGAAAACGACTCATCTCTATTTTCGAATGAAAAACAACCTATCTCGATTTTTTAATAGAAAAAACTTGCTTGAATGAAAAATGGCTTTGTCATAGTTCGAATGAGAAACATAATAACTTCAACGTTCAATTGAAAACGTACTATCTCAAATTTTGGAATATGAACGTATGCTATAGTTTCAGAATTTGGGGTATTACGTTTTTTATTCAATTTTTGAGATATTCGGCAGGTTTTTTTTTACTGTCGGGTGAAAAGGTGATCGATCGCGTTGTCGTTTGGATTTCATCAATATCGCTTTAAAATCTGGCACAGAATTGAAACTGATGGTTTAATAATCCAGCTCCTTAATTTTCAGACGCTTTTGTTCGGCACGGTCGTGAATTTTTCTTGGTTCTCTGCCAGACACTAAATGAATAATAATATTCTCAAACGTTGTAATAAGCCCCTAATTTCCCTCGCGCAAGTCACTTGAGACTCTTTAAACTCCCAGTTTGGGTACCATACATGCATTCCGGAGTCTAACAAAGTCTCGAGTACCCGGAAGAACTTTTTTCGGGCTTCGTAACCGGGTTAATTTTCACGCTGAATAAACCTGAGGGTGAAAAAAACGTTAAGGGAGCAAGTATTCCTGCTCTAATTAAAAGAAAACACTCGAGTTGGATTCAGTTATTTTACCCCTTCAATTTGACTGGCTAATTAAATCGTAACAAACACAGTTTAGCTCAACAATTGGCACTAGTAGCTCCAAAGGCACCGCAATATTGAAATTAATTAATTCAGACCTTGTTACGTCACTCCTGCACGGCTTCAAGTTTTCTTATTCCACTTATTTACCCAGTCTTGCGTTCATCGAGACCTTGAGGCTGAAGAGGCTCAAACACTTTTTGTAATCACGGTAGGTATAAAACCTTCCGATTTTCTGACCCTGACCTCGGTACACGTTTTTTACTCCGATCAATTAACGAAATGTTCATTTCAATCCTTTTTTAATACACAATTTTCATAAAAATTGTCATTTCTGTCAAAGTCGTGTAACTTTGGGAAAAAAAGAGGTAGAATGGTGATTGAAAACTCATTTTGAAGCTCAGAATTTCTTCTTCAACATCCGTTTTTGACATTGAATGTAAGTCCATTTGTTCCGAAGTTATGTCACTTTGAATCGACTCGTGACAAATTCGAAGCGGAAACTTCGATTTCAAAGTGCTGTACATGGGAGGATGAATTTTTTTTCTGGATTTACGAATTGAACCATTTCAAGCTATAGCCGTTCCCTTCAAAATCCATTTTTAACATTTGCTCTACGATTTTTCATCGTCGAGTTACGAGGCGTTGAACGAAAAAGTGATCGAAAAGGATCGTCAAAAACTGATTTTGAAGCTGTCAGGAATCGCTTCAATGTGACGTAACTGCAATGCAGATGGCAGTAGATAGTAGATATGATCTTGAAAACGAAATTCAAGCTTCAAAATTCGAATTCCGTTCCTCAAATTCACCTTAATTCTTCTGTTCTTCGTTTTTTATGATTCAAGTTGAATGAATCTGCAGCAAATAATTGAAACAGTGGTTGAATCAACTGGAAAAAGCACTTCGTATACTTCAAACCCCGGAAAAAGAACAAATTCCACTTGCTAAGAGGGACTCGCGTTAGGTTATTCAAAATTGGCGGTAAAATTGTGAATTTTGACGTCACAACCAATAACAAATCGCTTTTATCTAATTTTGTCTAAAAAAATTGACCCAGTAAAACGTTGTTATTCAAGACGTTTTGAGTTCTGATACGACAGTCCGGAGACCGTGTTGTAGCTCCGAAACTAGGTATATTCATCACCGGATTTAGCTAAACGTAAAATTGCCGGCGCATCCGGTCTTCCCACACAATTGTAAAATGACTGTTGTGTCATGTTCGGAGTTAATCAGCCAGTGACGAGGCCTTTAGGATTGATAATCGCTCATCTAGACAGCGGTGGAAAGAATCTCGTTCAATAGTACATTCCGATACTAGAGCGAAAAATTTTTTTTCTCCCACCCGGTCGCAAAATGCCACTTTTCATACCTCTTGAGCGGGCGCAAAACAGATCTTTTCGGCCCTCAGGCGGAAAAGTCCTTTGCGCCCACTAAAAGCGGGCGAAAGAGACTACTTTCCTGCCCTCGGGCGCAAAGTGCTGTTTTGCGCCCGCTCACTCGGTCTGAAAAAAGCATTTCTGCAGACCAGGTGTTGAGAAAAAAATCGTGTGCATCATGGGCGCAAGGCTATTTTGGCGAGCGTGATTGCAGCATACTCGCCTTCGGCTCGTGCTGCAAATTTCACACTCGAAAAATAGTTCTTTGCGCCCTTGATACACAATCTACTATACGTGCGTAAAGTCCGATTACACGCACGCTTGCGTGCGTAAAATCGAACTTTACGCACAACGTGCGGAAAAAATATAGAAAGTGGAGTAAGTCGACCTAGTCACCGCTGCGGCTCGTGATACGGGGTCACGAAAGTCACCCAATAAACTTACCACCCTTAGCCTATGCTTCTAGAATCAAGATCGATCTCTGTAAAATCTCAGACCACACGATCCTCTAGAGGCTAGAGTATCTAGCATCATACTTGAAAATATATAAGTACTTCAACACTTCGAGTGGATTGTAACAAAGTTTCCTAGCTGCACCCTTACTTCCATTCTAAGTAGGTCCCCCATCGATCAAATAAACTAGAACAAGTATTCATATCGAATGGACTATTATGGAACTCTTTTTTTTTATTGGAGTATTTTTCTTTATTTGCTTTTTTCCTGCATTTCTCATCAAGTTTGGAATTGGAATTTCGGATTATCGTCCCAAACCGAATGGGTTGAGACGGATTTTTATGTCTTGCCTTTTTGCTGAATCCGGAAAATCGACTTGGACAAACCTAACCTCAAAATCGAAACTTCAAAGTTTAATAACTCCTACAATTTTGAATATTTTTCGATGAAATTTGGTCTGTATGCTGACTTCACCATCGCAAGCGATAAATCATGTCAGTTTTTTTTATATCTAGCCTCTTTGCTGGATTCGACCTTTTCTAACCTCAAAATTGAGATTTCAAAGTCGAATAACTCCTACAATATTCAATATTTTGAGTTGAAATTTGGAGCACGCACTCAGATTACCATCCCAAGCAATCGATCACGTCAGATTTTTTATACCTCGCCTTTTTGCTGAATTGGACCTTTTCTAACCTAAAAATCGAGATTTCAAAGTCGAATAACTCCTACAATTTTGAATATTTTTCGTTGAAATTTGGTTTGTGTGCTCAGTGTAACGTTTCGAAAAAGGCACTTTCTCAGTTTTTCGATATCTTGTTTTCTACCGAATTTAGACAATCTTCAAAATCGAAAAACACTTTTTTGAGAAACTCAGAACAGAGAACAAAAACTACGACCTCAGAGATTTTAATTATTTTTCCTTCTGACTATAATTATACTCTCCATTTTACCCACATGCTCACTGCAAACTAGACGTACAACGTCACGAGCCGAGTGGGTAAGTGAAGCGTGAATTTTTAGCGTTTTTATAACTACGGGGCTATTTAATTACCTGCATCGAAATTCTTGAAAAATCCTCTACTCAACCCAAACTGGCTCAAAGGGTTTAACGAAACATTCCAGCTGCAGCAGCGCGTTAATTATTGCACCGGAAAACACCAGCCGGTGTTAATTAATTGCTACGCAATGGCGGAAGCGATTTTCTTGCGATTCGTAAATTATTTCATGAAAATTCGATGAACGGTACAACAAAATACCGTGAAGTCTTGCTCTCGACTTGATCCCCGCAAGTCGTTACCGAGATTCAGATGCACAGCGAAAGAGCTTCGCAAGTGGTTTAAAGACGGAATGACACGACCCACGAAGTGGCGGAAAACTCTGGATTTCCGTACTTCAGCAATTCCAACATTTTCATAAAAGTCCTCAGCCAGTTCGTTGTTTCAGGGGTCAGAATGTCAGAGCATCGATCGAACTGAACTTGCATCTGGATGCAGTGTATCGATTGATCCATTGGAAAGCTTGGCTCTAATAATTTCCTAATAAATTGCCCCCCTCGTCACTCGACGATCAATATACTCGCGATTACTCAACGAGTTTTACGTCAGCACTTTGCATTCTGGGCTTAATTACAACGAATTTGTACCATATCCCTGAATTGGGTTAACAGCGTCTTGGGTCGATGACCGATGAGGGGATATATACAGTTTATTCGATTCAACCACGATTGTTTTCAAGTCGAGTGGGTTCAGACCTACGAGGGTGTCGAAGAATGTAGGACAATTTTGTTACTGTAGTAAGAAAAAAAAACTGATTTAGAAAAATTTGAACACCGAACGGTGACGAAAAATCCTCGAAATCCTTCTGATAAACTTGAACAGTTTTTTTTTCTCTTGATTCTTTGGGAAGACCTGAGTCAGTCATATAATTTCTTTTCAAATTGGTGTCGATATTTCAGTGAAAAATGACGTCGGCACAAAATTGTTATTGATATGTGAAATTTTGGTGCTCATAGTTAGATTACTGTGAAAAATTGTTTTCACTAAAGTTTTGCTATATTCAGTCACAAAAATCATTATTGCATATACACATAATCATATATTCAGTCACAAAAATCATTATTAATCAATAATTGGATGAAAAGTGTAGAAATTTAAGGATAACGACGATATAATGTGATAGTACTCACAATAATAGGAGATAATATTCTCATCGTGTTCTACTATTGTAAAAATTACTATGGCAGTAGATTATCCTTAAATAATCAATAAAACCCTATTTCAATATGAATTTTGCATTAAAGCAAATAGTCTAATCAACCGCAGTATAAGAGGTGAATTCTGCACGTGGAATAAATTCCAGCGAAAAGGTACTTTTTCCTAGTTTTCCTTTTCTCTTTACTTTCGTTATTGAATCATAACCACGGCTGAGTCAATCAAAGACGATATTATCGCCAAATGAGAGGATCATTCCGAGTTTTTGTATTTAGCCTCAAATGGCGCCAATTTTTGTATCCAAAAACTGCGTAGAGACGGCGGCGTCGCGTCGCCACGAGAGCGTCGTGCCTGCAGCATCCATTAAAATCAATACCCGGTGCGCCAGGGGGAGCGCAAGGGCGCACTAACTTGACTTTACCGCGTAGAAATTGAAGCGGAAATCAAAGATCGCGGAATCAACCCTTCTTATCATATCCCAGAATATCAAGACCCCAAATTTTCATCCCCTCCAGAAAGAAAACCCAAAAAACTGTTCAAAGATATCGAGATGAAATCACCCCAGAATCTAAACAGACTAAATTTCACACGTCTCTCAACGATTCTGAGAAAACTTTCAAACTTTAGGGGTGGAAAGAAAAGCTCTGGGGGAGAGAAAATTCGATGCGTAGGTCCTCGAACTTTTGTCAAATCGAGGAGGAGCTTTAAGCAACAGAAGATGAGGTTTTAGTGCATGAAAAAACACTCCAGGGGTTTGAATATACGTCAACCCCCAAGAATATGATTTTTTTTTCACGAGGGGTGGAATAAAATTTCGGCGTTACCTGTTGTATTCGTGTCGATAAAATCCTCGTCTTCGTCGTCCGGCGAGAGCGGTGGCTCCTCCTCGTAGGCCGCATCCTCCTGAGCATGTCGAAGGTCATCCTCAGGTTGGGTGGAGGTTGGGCCGATCAGGAGTACGAGGCAGGATAGCCAGCAGGTAAGTCTCAGGGCGCGGAGAATAACACTCATCGCCCCCGCGGCGCGAGACAGCCCCAGGATCCGGACACCGGCGCATCGGCATCTTCGTGGTCCGCCCGCCCCCTCTCCAATGCGCCCGCCCGCGACCCCAGCGCCACGGACCGTCGCGAC
This sequence comes from Euura lappo, assembly GCA_018257835.1. Classification (NCBI taxonomy): domain Eukaryota; kingdom Metazoa; phylum Arthropoda; class Insecta; order Hymenoptera; family Tenthredinidae; genus Euura; species Euura lappo. The sequence goes on from JAEUYN010002234.1 coordinate 180,133, forward strand.
GCTCGCGAAGAGGACCTGGGGCGCGCCAGCGCGGCAGCGCCTTGGCCATCTCGGTAGGGAGGAACATCGTCCGTGGACAGACTATAAGGAGGCGCGGGTGGTCCATCTCTCGGTCGCGGATTTCGGCACGAGGGCAGATCTCTGCAATAACGTCGCGTCGGTTTGCCTCGAATGACTTTGGGGAATTAAGAATTTTTTTAAATGATAAATTTTCCGGATTTTCAAAGATTTTCAAAGATTTTGCAAAGATTTCACTGATTTCAGGAGATTAACGCTAGAACTACAAACCGGGGTAGATGTCTACCCCAGGCAAACTTGAAAAACGACGGTTTCGTCGGTGTTTCAGCATTTCAGGGCAGTTTAAGTGGATTTTTTTTACCAACTGTGCCTCGATAAAATTGGATTTGCTCTTCGCCATTCTCTTTGGCATGAAAGAACAAAAAAAAATCATGTACTTATGAGTCAGATTACTGCTTTCAGAACGATTTTTTTACGAGCAAAAAACCCGTGGGGTCAATATTCACCCCAGTTTGTAGTTTACAGGTAAAAGAAATGAGTTTGTAGTTCTAGGGTTAAAAATGATTTTTAGTTTTAGACATTTAGTTTTTTTTTTTATCCCAGATTTAGAATTATTGAGAACAATTTAATCGATTTCATAAGACTGTGGCGAGAAGTTTGATTGATATGAGAGGAATAACACAAAAAATTTGAAAGATTCAGGATTTTAAAAGAATGTGCTATATTTTTACTAGATTTTTTATTCATCTCAAGAGATTGCAAATCATTTTTAAATATACCAACTTTTTTTTTACGAAAAAAGCAGCACACTTAAGAGCATGCTACACTCATTTTTTACTTTTCTTACCGACCTTACCGGGTTTTCACTGATAGCAAAGCCTACGCGTCGCGAGCGCGGAAAAGGAACCAAGAGTGCAATTCTAAATGGAATTCCGAAGATATATATCGGAAAACTTCATTGTTTCATGCAACAATGAAGACGTATTCTTGAAAACTGCACAAACAATTACCATTTTGTGCAGTTTTCAAGAATACGTCTTCATTGTTGCATGAAACAATGAAGTTTTCCGATATATATCTTCGGAATTCCATTTAGAATTGCACTCTTGGTTCCTTTTCCGCGCTCGCGACGCGTAGGCTTTGCTATCAGTGAAAACCCGGTAAGGTCGGTAAGAAGAGTAAAAAATGAGTGTAGCATGCTCTTAATGTGAAACGTCCAATTCCAAAAGAAGGAAAATGTATCAGACTCGAGTTTTTTCAGGATCTACTTCAAGGAATTGTATCAAAGTCAAAGAATCTTCCTTCTCTCATTGATTTACTTTTATTTAGGAACAGTACATTGAATATATGCATTTTTTTTACATCGTCACTACAAATGTGTCATAGATCAGATCCGATAAGACTAAAACAAGACGTGATGTTTTGATCCAGATGAACAGAATTTCGGATCTTGAATTCACGTATTATAGAAAAGTTGATCAGTTCAACACAGAAATATGCATAGATTTCCTAAAATTAAGAATACAGTTCTGTAAGTCCGACTTTTTTTGTTTGGTCCGAGTGCTCTCGCACAGACTTTGTAGTATGATGACATCTAGGATCGATAAGCTGGTCCAAAAGACCCCATGGAGGGTTACGGTATTACAGAGATAAATTGAGTTTACAGGATTTCCGTTAGGAATAACCAACCGCGTGAGCCTGCTGAAGTCAGTTCGGGATTCTATACCTTCTTCGTATCTCTTATTTTCAAAAGTTAAGCCTGTACCTCATCCAGCTGTTATTTATCTACGCAATTTATATCGGGGTATCGCTGATTCTTCCAGAGGTGTGAATTCACTGTTTCGGTGGTCATATAATATGGGGAATTTTCAATCGTGGTAACACACCTGATTGATAGTCCAGCTCTTTCGACTCGATCAACTATTTCATGGCATAATCATATACGTTGCTTTGATTGGTCTTCGTCACATCCACGTAATCGTAGTCGTAATCGTTACCAGAATCCTCTGAAAACATAGTGTTATTAGATTTCAATTGAAAATTGCCTCAAAGTTATTCAAAAGATGAGGAAAACCGGAAACGTTTTTGTGGAGCAGATGTAAGCCATTTCTAGACATCTTAGCTCAGTCAATCTGATTATGCCAGGTACTGGTAAATCTTAGTATGCCAGGTACTGGTTTGCTGCCTGACAGACCATTTGATACCGAAATTGGTTTCGAAATTACACTTCCACGATAAGGATAACAGTAATTCAATTCCTTTCGAGAAACAATATTAACAAATCGACACTTCGGAAGAAATGAACTAGTAAATCAAAAAGAACTTTCTTAAAGATGTCACTAGGCTTCGAAGTCGGAACTTCCGGTATTTTCAGGATGGTCTATAGGGCAAACCAACTCTAAGTTGACGATATTTTTCGCCGTGGTCGAAAAGGCGTGCGATTTCGTGGAGGGTCCCCACGTAGACTCCTGGGTATATGCAACTGAGGCGACATCAATTGTTGCTGGATAAGAAGCAAAATGCGTGATTGGTAACCAACAATTAGTATCAACTCAGTTGCATATACCCAGGAGTCCACATGGAAACCATCCACGAAATCATACGGTATATATAATTCTGTTTGGGTTAATCGATCTTCTTTGATACTCACCGTCCAGTATGACTCCTGGTTTTCGTTTCCTTCGCACGACACACACCGCGGTGCAAGTGATGATAGCTAACAGTAAAATTGCCGTTCCTCCTGCGATCAGGTATTTGTACTGTACCAGTGTATAAACATACGCCTTTCCAGCATCACAAGTTGTGTCTGAAAGTTCAGAACAGGAAATGAATCCCTTCTACTTCCCAACTGTGTTTTTTCGGTAGTTATTACTTCTTTCGCTTACTGATTGGCAACAAGTAGTAAGCCATGTCAGCTCGATTAAGAACGTCAACGGCTATGCTTGTGGATTGGTTACATTCCGCGGTGCACTTCGGTCTCTTCCGTTCGATGAAAGCATCTTCAGCAGAGACCTCGATCTTCCTGCTGATACGAAATTCGATTAATTATTCCGCTCATGATGAAAAAATTGATTCCAATACATCATAAATTGATACAAATGATGGAATATCCAACTTCAACTAACTATAATAGCACAAACTTTGTGTTTGAGTGTCAAGACACTCAGGATCAAGAACATACATGAACGTGTGAATGTATGAGACGCAAGTAAAACCACTTCCAGCTTTTGTGGTCTTGAAGCGTTCCTTGGAAGCGGTTATCGCTTTACAGTCTGTTTTCAAATAATCACATACTTTTGCTGATGACTAGGTTCAAGACCTGAAGCATTGGTAGGCTGGATAACTACGCAGAAAAGTGACTCTGAGCAGGATTCTCCCATCCAGCCAAATTCGCAATCGCAAGTGATCACCTCTGCACATTCACCGTTGACGCACTTCGGCGAACATTCAGGCTTGATGATGGAATGAAAAATTGTGAAGAGGTAACGAAGCATTAGTTGACACATGAACGAAATTAGCGTATGACTTACCTTATTTTCATTGCGATTCGTTTTTCCTGCCTTCTTTTCCGCATCTATGAAAACTTGCGAGATCTCTTTGTCGTTATTGGGGCTCTTATACCGTGAAATACTGCGAGGTGACTTCTTGCTGTGAAATTACGACCAGGGTCCAATCAATGGTATTGGGTGGATCATTCCTATTCTGTTCTGAAAATCGTGATGGTTATCCTTACGACACTTTCGAATGGCTCGAGGTGCTGCTACTTTCGCCAAGAGTCGAATGCACGAGTTCCGAAGACGTCAGGAGGACCAGGATCGCAATGCACGAGGTGATGTATGTCTCCATTCCGGCGATGCCACTCGAAGCTCAGGCTTCAAAGAACTGTTTGCAAATGTGGATTTATGAAAAACGTAGTGGAACTGTGGTTCGTGTCACTTCATATCACGTAACAGCCGAGGATAGAATTGCTTAACAGGCCACAAGCGCCTCCTCCTCAGAGCAAGGAAACCTCACTGTCAGTTATCTTATAATTCTCCTCTTCCTGTTCCTGCTAATTCAGGAACAAGAACAAGTGTCTTCTAATGAGGGACGTAGAAACGAAAGATTGTCATCAAACAGTGAGTTTATCTCCTTTATTGATACATCATAAAAATTGTACGAACACGTAGATGGCTGAGAATGTTCAAGCACCGAGCTTTTCGACCAGGTCGAACCATTTCAAGCTTCCATTCATTTCAATTCTCACTCCGATTAGATGGGTTTACATTGACGTAGTCTTCCTCAGGTTTTGTCGGTTCCTCTGAAAATTGTTGAAAGCTTGCGACGTTGTCGTAGACCTCCTCAGGTTTCGTTTGTTCCTTCGGAAATTGTCGAACGATGATGGCATTGACGTAGTCTTCCTCAGGTTTTGTCGGTTCCTCTGGAAATTGTTGAAAGCTTGCAACGTTGTCGTACTCGTACTCAGACTCAGGTTGCATTGGTTCCTCTGTTTGTTGAGCGCAGGCGTTGACGAAGTCGAGCTCAAGATTCGTTGTTTCTTCTGAAGTTGAGAGAATTTCCGGTCAGTGATCAATTTCGTCAATTCACAGATATTTTGCTACTTGGTATCGATATTGAAAAGCCATCAACAATTTTACCATCCGTTTTAGAACTCGGTTTTCGTTTCCTTCGTACGACACACACAATCCCGAAGATGATTATCGCCAATACAATTCCCAGTGACCCTATTATGTGATATTTGAAAGTTGACGGGATGACCTGAACGTCCACTTCGACGTTGCACGGTGACTCTAAAAAAAGTATTTTATCATCGAACGAATTTTGCAATGCATACAGTGCTGTTCATTATTACTATTTTGCTCACCAATAGGAACGAGGTACTTCTTCATGTTCGTCGATTCAGCAACGATGACAGATATGTTGGAAACCTGGTCTCGGCATTTCGGAAGACACTCAGGTGTCTTCCACTTTGTAGAAGTATCATTATAGGGAACCTCGACCGAAAGATTGCTGGTGATTTCCCGCGAACATGAAATGGAACAAATTTGAGCATAGGTACAATAGGCGTTTCCTCATTCGTTCGCTGAAGGAAAACTTGCAATGAAAAATTCTGTCTCATTATCGTGACTCTGGCGGTCGTACCGTTGTCACGATTTGCGAGTAGGCATTGTGTGAGTTTGATCAAACGCTGAAATTTTTAATGATAAATACAATCACGTAATGACCGCATCCGGGAAGATACAGGTTTTCGAGTCATGAACATGCTCGTATGTGTTGTAGTCGATTTAACAATTGGAACAAAGAATTTATGTTGAAAAACTTGGTGATAATGTGATCACCTGAGTATTGTAGTCGAGTTCACTTTGACGACGCACCAGAGTGACTCGGTGCAGTTTTGCCCAGCCCAGCCTGGAAGGCATTCACATTTCTTCGGTTTCGCACAATACCGACCATCCTCGCATTCTGGTAAACACTGAGGCTTGCATATTGAATTCTTGTTCTCGTAACCTTCGCAGCATCTTCGTTCTATCGATGATGTGGTGAAGTTCTGTGACAGAAAACGGACATGGAGGTAAGATATAAAAAAGTTACAAGAATTTATGAATGAAACGAACGTACCCTAGTTTCCTCTGCACATTTTTCGACACCACAGAAATACACCCATCCAAATATCCACCCACATCTTTTGCAGGTCCGAACAAGCTGAGTTTTTGTTTCACTGTGAAGAAAATAAACGGTCAGCGATATTGAGGATACCGTTGTCGCGGGATGTATGCTTAATCCCAACCTTCTTCCCAATTGTGTAAGTAAGGATACCTGATATAGGTTGCGTAAGCCTTTGAGAAATAAAAAGTGGCCAAAGTTAAGCTGATATCATCTGTTTCATAGAGATTAAAACCTACTTCACAGGAATATTACACACAGCACCCTCCTCTCCTTGCAAAACTGTATTCTGTGAAGCCACTAGGACGAATAACATCAAAGTCCAGATGATTATTCCACCAGCAGTCGTCATGACACTTCTCGTTCGCTTCGAAGCTACCAACTGAGAGTGCTGCTTGAAATATTGTGTCAAAGAGGAAGCTTCGTGGCTGAGATCCATCGCACGATAAGAATTTCGTTCAATGTCAATCGCAAAAAAGGCCACTGTGACTTTCTGGTCGTTCAGCACTCTGCTGTAAGGTATCGCAACTGACATGGATCATTTTTGATACTCTCCTAAATGCGAAGCTGCAATTTATAACTTATATCGCTCATATTTCGAATTCATCACTTTCAGAAAAAAAGGATATATAGCAACAACCAACAACGACACTATCAAGTCTGTGGTTAGTGTTGATTCATAAATTTCCTCATACATACTCAGTGTCCGTCGGACCAAGTTTGATTGGCATTGGCAAAGGCATTGCGAAACGAGGATAATACGAAAGAGAAGGTGCGAGAATGTATAACAATCGAAAATTATCTCAGTCTCAATTTGACTCATATGACTCTCATACATTCATTTGCCAAAATGGATAATTCATATTTGAAGAATTTAATGGAAACGTGATTAATGTTATCTCATCTGATCTATCAGACAAAATTGAAGTTTTTCGCCGTGCGAGAAGCTCATCAGGCTGAGATTCATCGAATCTTCATCATATTTTCATAACTGTTTATACAACAATTTATGAAGAAGAACCATAACATAAATGAATGAAGGTATGATTATGATCTCGAGACATGAATATTCGCACATTCATCACAATTTTATTCATACAAATCGTACTCTCTTTCATTTCGTTCAACTTTCTAGAAATCGTCGATGATCGTAGACGTAGTCGTATTGATATTGCGTTACTGGTTCCTCCGAAGGCCTTCGAGGGTTGGCGACGTCGTCGTATTCGACATTCGCTGTTTCGCCTAAGGGCACAAAAATCGTGTGTCAAACATTTTGCTGCTCATAGAAATAGATTCAATACTCAGGCACCGATAATTATCAACCATCTTCAAATTTACCGTCCATCTTCGTAGCGCCTGGTCTCCGATTCCTTCGTATGAGACACACGATGCAAATGGTACAGATCACCAACAATACAATTCCAATTGATCCTATTATTTGATATTTGGTGACCAGTGACCTACTGCACAAAATGCGATCGTGGTTAGGGTGATAGTTGAATAATTCATTCGCATTCCGCTCTTCTAACTTGATGCTAGTGGTCTGAAGAGTCGACTATGAATGTGAACTCAGCGGAAACTAATGTAGAAGCTCTGTGGCTAGTGTCATCGTCCTGTCTGATTCACCAGTACAGGACAGAGTCGTGGCGTCATGAGTTGTACTCAGAAAAACAATATAAAATTGGAAACAAATTGGTTCCAGTCTCAATTCTACTGTTTTGAAATTCGAGAGCTGGTGAACTGCTTCACTTACCAATGGGCACGAAATGATACGTATTATTCTCATGGTGGGCAACACTGTCAGCTTCGCTGGTGTGACATGTCGAAAGACACGTAGTCCTCTTTTTTGCCCCTAAAATATCCTCGTTCTCTTCCCTCATCGTAACTTGACGATTCCTAGTGAATATAAAAGACTGTGATGAAATTGAAGTTATGTGGTTTGAATAATAAGAAGTGAGGCTGACAGTTGCCTCACAGGTGCGTAAGCCACGTTTGTTTTTAGATATTAGCATAGTATGTTGAAGATGATCGTATTCAATGACGTATGCCACGCTCATCTACCTCATCTACTTTTTGACTGAGAAGATAATAGGTCACGAATAATAATTTTTCATCTGCTCCACAGAAGCTAATCAATTGACAGGTAAGAACACTTCAGTATTCACCTAACGTTCTTCGACATCGAAGCTTTATAGACTTTCACGAGATTCGAATCAGTCAAGATTGCGAAAAAGCACAGGGTCACAGTGAACGAAAATGTTCCAGCTCTCATTTTACTGGTTTTACTTCAACTGACGAGTTCTGACAGTTAACCACAGACGTGGTGGACGATACAAGGAAAATCGTCAATGTCGTCACAGCTTTTGAAGTCTAAATTTAGCAGCATTTTTTTTCTTTTGCACTAAACCTCAGTACACCAGACTTTTACAAAGCTGACTTCATTCAGGAAGAACGAATTCATTCACGCTGATGTGCGTAGTGATCATTTCTTTCGACACAGAATCATACCAAGTGTCTCGTCCTGCTGACTAAGAGGCATGGTGTGTTCCATTCAAGGGAGTGGAAACGAAAGACTATCATAATGAGTTACCCATACGTCAACTTTTAGTTGACAAGTAGTCAAGTCACAATTTTGTGTTGTTTGGGATTTGGACCGACAAATCTTTGCACGTGTAGGTATCAAATGTAAACTTTTTTTATCAACACATTTTCATAAAAAATTTACGAACATCTAGATGGTTGAAAATGTTTAAACACTGAGCACAAGATATATTTCAACCAGTCACCAACGCGTCAGCAACAATCGATGACTGTAGACGTAGTCGTACTCTGGTTTCGTTGGTTTCTCTGGAAGTTGTCTGACGATCCAGACGTCATCGTACTCAGATTTAGTTGCTCCCTCCGAAAGTCGTTCAATGCAAAAGACGTCGGCGTATTCAGATTTTGTTGGTTCCTGAAGACGCGGTGGTCGTAGTCGCAGTCATACTCATATTTAGCTGGTTTTTCTAAGGACACAACAACCTTACGTCAGTCAGCATGTAAGTGAGATTCTGCTATCTTTCTACAAATGTGTCCATGGTAAAAAGATATTTAGCTATCTATCAGCAAATTTACCGTTCATTTCAACGCTCGATTTCCGTCTCCTCCTGACGAACCACACGATGCAGATGGTGACGATCGTGAAAGACGCCGAAGGAATCAGGATCAGAAGGATCGAGCAGGTATCAGTTGTCATTATACTGCTCTTACTCGACGTGACAAGTTCCGATGATTAACTGCGAATGTGGACGCCGCAAGAAACATTGGGAGGCCCTGGTTGAAGTCATGTATCATCTCTTCCATCAGCTAAGATCCGATGTCGTCACATCCTTTGTGGATATGAATCGAACGTTGTCATTTTTTTTCCTTTCAGTAAAAAATTTCCGTCACTAGTAACACTGTTTGCAGTGTTCAGAGAACAGCTGGTTTTACTAGAAGCATCAAATAACAACGGTAGGATTACAGCTCGACATTTTCTTCACCTTTTCTGAACCTCGTTTAGAGACTGGAAAGAATCTAGAGAAACAAAAGGTTATTCACAATCGAATGCAGTTTTTACTCAATCAGAAGAAAGGCTGAACATGCTTAATTCCGTTCTAAGATTACCAGCCATAGTATATGAAATTCGCTCTTCTGGTAACGAAGCTTTTTTTATGTTTGTGAAGAAGATACAGTTCGAGGCTAATCAGTCCTCGTTATAGTATAAAGTATGAATGAGGGAAAAGTATAAAAACAAGTTAATATGGCGGGGGCTTATTTATAACTGACCCTGTAATAGGTAAGTTTATCGTCATATCATCTACACGACTGGGAATTCGACGCGTGATGGGCTTCACGTTCGGAATTGAGCGACGGTCATGTGACAGAAATTGAAGAAAATTTATTAACCCCTACATCGAGACAATGATCAGTGTGATGAAATAGTCATCAAGGTAAAAAAAGGTAGTTTTGTAGAAAATAGTTTGATTTTACGTCGAGGGAATCGCGTCGACCTCTACGCAGTCGCTGACCAGTCGTTCCGTTCCGTCAACTGAAATCAGAGAAACTCAATGTCAGCTGCGATAAAGTCGAGTATAAAAATATGATTGTGGTAACAAAATTAGCGAAATTTCCTGAATCAGTAGAAAACACACCGGTCATACCTCCTCTCGGTCGCCTACTTCGCTTGAAGATCACGCCCCCGATGATCGCTGCAACAACCAATAATGAAATTGCTATCACTGCTCCAATCGCGCCACCGCTCATCCCTTGAGATTGATGACTGGCTTCAGCGTTGCATGGAGAATCTGAAAGGCGAGGCGATGAACATTATGAGATTCCGATACGACTAAGATAAGAAAAGAAGTTCAGGTGATTATTTGACACTGTTCTTTACCGATGGGGATGAAGTACTGACTCGTTACTCCAGTTTTGATGGTATAGTTTTTGACGGTGGAGTTCAGTTGATCCAGACATTTCGTCAGACATGTTGGCCACGTCCAATTGACCTGGTGATTTCCATCCGTGACATCCGCTTGGTATGATTCCGCCAATTTACTGTCGGAGATTATCACAGGTTAAGACGCAGAAAGCGTATGACGAATTTGAGATTGACGTGGACATGTGATTACTGTAATGCCACGCTACATCTTCTGTTTGCTTCGACTTCATCATTTTATTGGGTTCGGAAGAATTGTTGACAGGAAATTTAATCATCAGTCACAAATTCAAAACAACAATCGCGATAAGCATCCGGTTTTACACATTTAGAGCTAAATTTCAAGTGAATCTGTCAACGATTTCAGCTTAGTCTGTCTTCAGCTAAGTCGTTCGATTACAATCGTACAGAGGCTTTTATAAGATCTTTCAAGACTTCTGGCTTCAAATCTTCATTTTTAGTTTCAAATTTCTCGAAGGGCTGGTATAGCCACCCTCCCTCATGTACTCGATGATGTTGGTTCGTTCCTAATCATAAAATTTAATATCCAGAAAAACATGAACACTCACTTCTGTGGTTTTGTCGAGTTGGCGTCGAGGAGTGGAGTGACAACGCAGAAGAGTGGCTGGTCGCAAGAATCTCCTCCGCATCCGAAGGAGCATACGCACTTCTTCGCAACGCAATCACCACGTTTGTACGAAGGCTCGCAAGTGGTAACGCAGCTTCCGTTTCCGGCCTGATCCCTGACGTGGCCGTCCCTGCACGTACACGTTTCCGGGGCGGTGCAACTGGCTCCCGGTTCACAGCCCTTGCTGCATACCGGTTCGCAGTAAAAGTTGTTTTTGTACAGTCGAAAGCCGCCGTTGCACTGACAACGGTCAGGACTGACGCACTTTCCGTTTGTGCATTCCACTTCGCAGACCGGTTCGCACTCGTCAGTTGCGTTCTTCTTGTAGCCACGCTCGCACTCGCAGACGTTGGGCTTCGAGCAGTAGCCCCTTTCACAACCCTTATCGCAAATTGGTTCGCAGGTGAATTGGTCTTCGCCGGATAATCGATAGCCAATATCGCAGCTGCACGTTTCAGGTGCCGTGCACTTCCCGAATGAACATGGCCGGTTGCATCTCGGTTCGCAGACAGAGGCGTTCTTCTGATCCTGAGATTTCTTGTAGCCGATGAAGCAGGCGCAGGTGTTCGGAGCCACACAGGATGAATTTTTATCGCACGGCTTATCGCAGACCGGGACGCACTCGCCAGTCTCCGTGTCTTTCTTGTACCCGGTGTTACAGTCGCACGTATTCGGTGCTGAACACCATCCGTTACTACACGGCCTATCACACTTCGGTTCGCAAATGTGATGATGCTTACCGGGACGGTAGCCTTCGTTGCATGTGCACTTGTCCGGTGATGAGCAGCTCCCGAACTCGCATGGTCGTTTGCACCTGGGGACGCAAACGGAGTTGTTCCCAGGTGGTGTCTGGTAGCCGTGGTCGCAGGCGCAGGTCTCTGGACCGATGCACTTTCCGTTTTCGCAACCCCCTGAGCAAACCGGTTCGCATTGGTTGTCGTCGGTCCGCTTGAAGCCAGGGTGGCAAGCGCAGGTATTCGGCTTCGAGCACCATCCGTTTTCACAAGACGAAGAGCACACCGGTTCGCAAGTGAATCCGTCGTTCTTCAGCTCGTAGCCTTCGTCGCAAGAGCACTTTTCGGGGCCGGTGCACTTTCCGTTTATGCATATCTTGTCGCATATTGGGATACACGTGTCCTGCTGAGTCTCCTCGTAGCCTTTGTTGCACGAACACTTGTTCGGGCTTGAGCAGTATCCGTTTTCACAACTCGACGAGCATTGTGGCTCACATGTTCCGCTCTTGTTCGCGTAACCCTCACAGCACCTTTCCGTCACTGTGTACCTCGGGATGTACTGGGGAGAAACAAGTTGACAATACCAAAATTAAGCTGCAAGTCATATTAGTACGAACTCGTCTTACCCGATCCCACTGGTATTTTTTGGAGATACCCCGATCTTCGATGGACCTGGAACAAAGAAGCGGTTCGACGATTCGGTTTTACAGTTGCAGAGGATAGTTTGCTGATGCCTGATTCAACTTACTGACGAATGTCGTAGCACACGGCACTCTTGGCTCCTTTTAGACTCGAGCCGCTGATTGAAAGGCTTTTCGAAGCATCAGTTACTGCTAGCAGTATTACGATGTGGTAAATGTATCGAGCTTTCATTGTCGCTGCTCTGATCGAAGCTTCCAGCTCAGAATATCGACTGCGAATGTTGATGATGAGAAAAAATATTGCCTCATGAGACGGAGCAACGAGATAGGGGACGGGGGTAATCTTTGAAGCAAATGAATGAGTGTGTTCGATATCGGATTCAGTGACCGCTAGCGCCACCTTGACTCAGTCTCATGAACGTACTAAGTTCTAGTGCTCGACTGAATGAATTCTCTCGTATCTTATAGGAGGAGCCAGACAATGTGAGGGGATTCAAGACAGAATTTGTATCTTTGCTCTCATCACATGCGCCATGATGATTGCTCAATTCAGCAAAATTTTTCCGCATACGAGACACGTGAATTGAAGACTCTTTTTTGGGTCAATTCTTCCAGTAATTCGATAACAGTTTCGTAAGTTTCGATACTTACTGCATGCATAGGCCAGTATGCTGATCGTTATCGACTAGAATCGGACATTTTATAGTGAAATTTATTATTTAACTGATAAGATTCAACATTGCAGGGTAGAATTTCCTTAACTGAATGTAGGTAACGATGCTTGACACTGTAGAAATGTTGACGATGATTTTAGATCATCTGACATGATTCGTTTTGTTAAGGGGAGACTCCGATGAAATTTTGAAAATCGCTGTTAGAAGTCGTCGCAAGAGGCTGACATTTTTTTTTCACACCCCATATTATAACAATATTAAAAACCTATTGGAGGAATTTGAAAACGTAGTTTTGCCAAAAATTTTACGTTCATGCAGAGTGTGAAGTAGATTTTGATTTTTTCATTTCTAATTCTTGATGAAACACAATCTAGGGATTTTATCAAGCTTATTATGCTCTTAGATGGCCGAATTAGTCCAACTGAATTAAATCGGTCGCAGTAAATTTCTCCGAAACAAAGATATCTGGCGGAAGTCAGGGGGTCAGATACAATTATATACATTTACGTACGTCTCTTGCGTCAGGCGAATTCCACCCTGTCGAATAATTAGCTGCAGAATTAATGAGGGACTTTGATAAAGCAGAGCTGATAATTTCTACGGAATCGACTCGCTCCACAACAATTTATCCAATCGGAGTGTAAATGATTCCAATATGCAGCAAAATTTCCCGATTGGCGATGGTTTTTTCCACGAAAAAGAAATTAAACAGTATGTCAATGAGAATGAGCGAATTTTCATCTATTCTCCTTCCATGAAAATCATTGACGGAAAAAGCTTGCTATTGGCATCTTCGCATCATTTGGATGCAGTACTTGATACGAAGCGCAATCGGTAATTTTCGTAATTTTGCAAATTTCTTGATTATTTTTTCTGCAAAATGTTCCGAAGGGATGAGGTTTTTAATTAGAAGAAAATTGCAGTAGCTTATATAATGAGGACTTCATCCAAGATTGTCTCGTTCATTTTTGCCTCAACGTAAAATAAAAAAATAAAAAAAAAAAGTTTAACAACCAGAAACGAGCATTGATAAGTTTTTCGTGAAACCACGAATCAACGCTTGCATCGCCTATTAACGAGTTAAATACGGGTAAATAACGAGTATCATGTATTACAGTGAAATAAGGGGAAAAATAATTCGCGATAACAAGTTGGTACGCCGATCATTAGCTGATGATTTAATTATAATTGACCCTTGTAATCAGCGAGTTTATCGTCGAATAATATACACGACTGTAGATTAAACTATTGAGCGTCCGTTCAACACTCGTAATAAAATTTATTCATATTTACATCAGAATAATTCACCCTACTCCAAGATGTACGTGATAAAAAACTAACGTTGTTAAATAGTTCAACTTCACGACGGGTTCAGGTCGACCTCTTCACACTCGTTCACTAAGAGCGGCGCAAATCCATCTGAAAGAAGAAAAACTCTACTAAAATCTCTGTGAAACGTTGATAAAAAAGTGAGGAAAGCTCTTCAATCATTTTTCACTACTTTTATCACTCATCAATTAGTGGAAAATACAATGCTCATACTTTCTCTCGGTCTCTGCCTCATTCTCACGAAGATCACGACCCCGATGATCGCTGCAGCAACGAGTAACACGACTCCTAACACTGCTCCAATCGCGCCACTGCTCATCCTTGAAGACTTCAGATTTTCTCTAACAGTGTTGCATGATGAGTCTGAAAATATATTCTACTGATTAACAAATTATTGCCGACGCAAACAAGATATGAGAATCGAAGAATATTTAACGTGTGGCGTGATTTCTCTGACTTTTTCCTCAAAGCGATCAGCATCAGCGAAGCGATATGATAAACATACCGATAGCAATGAGATGTAACGTCTCGTTTCTAGTGGTTAGGGTAAAGTTCACGGCCGTGGTATCGAGCTGTTCCAGACATTTCGTGTGACATGTTGGTCGTTTCCATTTGAGATCGTAGCTTTCTTCCATGAGCTCTGTCTGGTTCGTGTCCGCAAGTTCGCTTTTTCGAATTGAAAGAAGAGAATGAGACGGTATTTTGGTTTCGTGTTAATAATGATCGAATATGAGGGAAAACGGATCCTCACTTTTGCGGATTCGTCAAGTTGACGTTGAGGGGCTGAATGACGATGCAGAAGAGCGGCTCGTCGCAAGAATCTCCATCCCAACCGTAGTCGCAGTCGCATCCCTTGGAGGTGCAAATTCCTTGATTGCACGAAGTCTTGCACAGGGAATCAGCGCAGCTTCCGTTCCTAGCCTCACCCTCGTTGCAGGTGCAGGTTTCCGGCGAAGTACAGATAGCGCCAAATCCACAAGGCTGACTGCACATCGGCTCACAGGCGAAGACGTTCTCCTTCATGGGCTGGAAGCCGACGTCACATTCGCAGCGATCAGGATCAACGCATTTTCCGTTGATGCACGATATTTGGCAGACCGGGTCGCACCCGTTGGTGGCGTTTTTCTTGTATCCACGGTGGCAACCGCAGACGTTGGGTTCTGCGCAGTAGCCCTTCTCGCAAGTCATGTCGCAAACTGGTTCGCAGGTGTATTTGTCCACGCCCAACTGATGACCGATGTCACAGGTGCAGGTTTCAGGCGCGGTGCACTTCCCCGACGAACATGGCCGGCTACATCTTGGCTGACAAACTGAGGCGTCGTCCTTCGACTTCTCGAAGCCCCGGGAGCACGCGCAGGTATCGGGTGCAACGCAAGTTCCATTTTTGCACGGTTTATCGCAGACCGGAAGACACTCGTTGCCCTCGCTTTTCTTGTATCCAGGGTAGCACTCGCAGACATCCGGCGCTGAACACCATCCGTGACTGCATGGGGACTTGCACTTCGGCTCGCAAACGTACGGATGCAAAGTCGGCTGATATCTATCGTCGCAAGTACAGTTGTTCGGGGCGGTGCAGGTTCCGAATTCGCAGGGGTGTTTGCACCTAGGTACACAGACGGAGTTGTTGCCGGGTGGCGATTCGTAACCATGGTTGCATTCGCAGATGTTGGGATCCACGCACTTTCCGTTCTCACACCCCAGTTTGCACACCGGCTGGCATTCGTTCGCGTCGTTCCTCTTGTAGCCAGGAAAGCAATGGCAGAGTTCTGGTTCCAAGCAGAATCCGTTTTCGCACGTGGAAGAGCACACCGGTTCGCAAGTTGTCCCGTCCGCATCGAGGCTGTAGCCTTCGTCGCACGTGCAGTTATTGGGGCTGGTGCACGTTCCGAATATGCAGCCACCCTCGCATATCGGAATACAATGCTGCGACAGGATTGTTTCCTGGTAGCCATCGTTGCATCCGCACCTGTACGGCTCGGCGCAATAACCGTTTTCACACTTCGAAAGACATTTTGGTTCGCACGACCCGTCGATTTCCACGTAGCCGACGCAGCACTTTTCCACTAGCCGTAATGCTGGTCTGCTCTATAAACGAGTCAAGTTATTTGGGACGCGAAAAAATTTGCGAGGAGTCGATACTGTCTATCATATCATAGTCATTAAGAGCTTCTCTCACCCGACTCCAGGGGTCTTCTTCATATTTTAGGTGATCACCGTCGAATATCATGTGTCGCTGATAGTGACTGTGGAAAGGGTTCGTGTAGGGTCGAGAGTAACCATGATATTGAGGCAGGCTGTGCATGAAATGATTCAGCAGGATTAGAAACTTGTTGATATTCTGCTACCATTCTCAATCACTCGTGTAATGCTTTTCCTCATTTCTAGGGACTGAAAGGACTTACTTTTCAATTTCGTGACACACCGCGTCTTCACCTCCACTGAGGCTGTAGCACCCTGAAGACTCCAACAGGACCAGAATCGTGACTAAGAAAATACTTCGAGCTGTCATTTCACTCTTCTATTCGAAACTACTAGGTTCAAACAGCTGATGCAAGTCTAGACGGCGAGATAGAGAAGTAACCAATATCTAGCGATGCGATAAGAGACTGAGATTCCTGAAGCAAATTGCTATCCGAGTCTGATATTAGCTCTGTTGTCCGGAGGCGCCACCTACCCCGAGTAGCGTATCGACTTTGACGTTGGCTCTTGATTCTTTGCTACAGTCGATTTTTATCTAAGTTCCACTATATATAGTCCATACTGATTGTCTATGATATCTTATATTATTCTCCGTTTATAATTAACCCTGGTTGAGTATAAGCAAGTGGACAAGGGGCACGGATTATTTTCTTATTATTCCATACGTCAGTGGTTTTATCATTTGCACAATGATAAAGAGAAAAACACCTCGCTGATTACAGTTATTATTTCAGAGTAAAAACAATTCCACAGTATTAATAATACAAAAACACGTTGTTGTTACATTTGTGGACATTTAAACATTTTGTACATCAGTACAGATTAGTATGGTTATCACATGTTCACAGCAGGATGATAGACATATCTGGTATTATTAAATATTTCGATTTCACGAATGAATTGGGTCAACCTCCACCAAGTCGTTGACCAGGCGTTGCGTGTATTCACCTGAAATCAAAGAAATTTAATGTCAGTTTAATAACAAGTGGATTCTCTACACTGACAGTAACTTGGTTCTTCTTTAAAGATTTCGTTCGATGTACTTGATGAGTTACGACGACGCTAAATGACCGTCACAAGGGTTTCCAATTCATGGAGAACGTTCTATTCATACCTATTCTCCGTCTTCGCCTGATTCGAAGGAAGATCACGACCCCGACGATCGCCACTATAGCAAGTATTGAAATTCCTATGACTGCCCCCCTCAAGCCGTAGCCTGACATCGAAGATTCATTGGTTCCAACGACGTTGCATAAAGAGTCTGAAAATATCAGTGATTGATCATTTGTTCACCAGAATTTGAAAAGAGAATGTACAATGTTACACGTAGCATGATCTTCTTTAATCGGGAAAATCAATAAGAAAAATAAATCATTCTTAGGTCCCACTCACCAACAGGAATGAAGTACTGAGTCGTAATTCCATCGGTCAAAGTGAGATTGACAGACGTGGTATTGAGCTGATCAAAACATTGCGTTTGACATGTCGGCCCGTTCCATTTGAAATGGTAATTTTCGTCCTCAATCTCGACCAGAGTCGATTCCACGAGTTGGCTAATTGGGATTGAAGTGATCATAAGAATCTTGCGATTAGTCCTGTTATTCATACTGAGTGATGACGTTCACATTGAGACTTGAATGACTAACCTCTCTGGCTTCTCAATGCTGACGTTGGTGGTCCGAGTGACAGCGCAAAATATTGGCCTGTCACAAGAATCTCCGCCCCATCCAAACGCGCAGGCACAACCTTTGGAAGTGCAAATGCCATGATTGCACGATGCCTTGCAAGTGGACACGCAGCCTTCATGTCTGGCTTCGTCAGGGACGAAGCCATCGTCGCAGGTGCAGGCTTCGGGCGCAGTGCAGCTAGCGCCATGTTCGCAGGGCTGACTGCATATCGGGTCGCAAGCAAAGATGTCGTCCTTGACAGGCTGGAAGCCAAGGTCACATTCGCAGCGATCGGGACCGACGCACTTCCCGTTGACGCACGGGACTTCGCAAATCGGATCACATCCGATGGAGGCGTTCTTCTGGTAGCCAGGGTTGCACCCGCAGACGTTGGGTTCAGCGCAGTAGCCGTTCTCGCAAGCCATGTCGCACACTGGTTCGCAGGTGTATCTATCCGTGCCCAGCTGATGGCCGATGTCACAGGTGCAGGTTTCAGGCGCGGTGCATTTCCCCGACGAACATGGCCTGCTGCATCTTGGCTGGCAAACTGAAGCGTCGTCCTTCGACTTCTCGAAGCCGTGGTAGCACGCGCAGGTGAAGGGTGCTACACAAGTTCCATTCTTGCACGGCTTATCACAGACTGGAAGACACTTGTTGTCGTCGCTTCTCTCGTATCCAGAATAACACTGGCAAACATCCGGCGCGGAACACCATCCGCGAAGACAGGGGGACGTGCACTTCGGCTCGCAGACGTTCGGACGCCAAGTCGGCTGGTAGCCAACGTTGCAAGTGCAAATGTTCGGAGCGGTACAAGACCCAAAATAGCAGGAGGGTGTACAAGTCGGTACACAGAGGGAGTTGTTACCCGGGGGCGACTCGAAGCCAGCGTCGCAGTTGCAGGTATCTGGCTCCACACACTTCCCGTTTTCACATCCCAGCGTGCAAAAAGGCTCGCATTTGTTGGCTTCGTTCTTCTTGTAGCCGGAGTGGCACTCGCAGACTCCTGGTTTCGAGCACCATCCGTGTTCACACGCTAAAGAGCACACCGGTTCGCACGTGAATCCGTCAGCGGCCATCCTGTAACCTTCGGCGCAAGTGCACTTATTGGGGCTGGTGCAGTTACCGTTTATGCAACCCTCCTCGCATATCGGAATACACTCGTTCATGTAGGTTTCCTCGTACCCATCGTTGCACGCGCACTTGAACGGCTCGATGCAATGACCGTTTCCACACCACGAGAGACATTCTGGTTCGCACATTCCACGGACATCCTTGTAGCCTAGACAGCACTTTTCCACCATCCGATACGTCGCTCTGTGCTACAAATGATTGAAAGTAAATTTCAGTGACGCCAAGAAACTGCATCAGGTTGATTAATACTAAAATCATCGTTCTAAGAGCTTCTCCTACCCGATCCCAGATGTCGTCACCATCACTACTATCAGAATCTCCAAATGGTTCAAGTCTGGAATGGCGACTGTAGAAAAGACTTCTCGAGGAAAGGTAGTGATCCTTTGGCCCGCTGTGGATAAAATTATCAAGCAGTGATGTATGGAGGTTTAGAATCATCAACGCGAGTTTGCCAAGGTGAACAATAATGATGTCTTGAGACTGAACGACTCACTGCTGAAGTTCGTGGCACACCGCCTTCGGACCTCCATCGAGGCTGTAGCACCGTGAAAAAGCTAACACGACCAGAACCGTGATGACTGAAATACTTTGAGCTGTCATTTCGCTCTACGATTCGATGCTACTAGCTTGGAACAGCGAATGTTATTGTCGAAGGGAAGAAACAGAACTGGCCAATATGTAGCAAAGCAGTGTCTCGTGAGATTGCGTTTTGCGAGTCTGACAAACACATGAAGGACACGTATTCTAGTGTGAACAGAACTCATGTAAACATGTTTTACATCGTAGACATAATAATGTTGCTTCTGAATTGTTTGTCACTGTTATTGTTCTCGATAATACTTTATTCTTCATCGAAATCAATCTTCGAACATCCACAAAAAGTCGTTGTATATTTCTGTTTGTTCATCGACCGCATTGTGATGATTTCATCGTGAAAATCTCGAGGTTTTGAGGTGGACGGAATAAAAAAAAACTTCATCGCACATAGTTTCAGCCAACAATCGATTCAGCCGAGCATTTAGTACAAATGAACTCTTCTCTTCGAGATTATCAGAGTTTTTCAAAGTATCCATATACACACCAACAAAGAAAACAATAATACGTTTATCACACGCTTGGAGTGAAAACAAGTATATCTCATTCGAAGTAAAGAATAGTTTGGATTAATGAGTCGATTATTGGCTCAATTGTTAACGACCATCAAATTATTGACCAGCCACATATGAAACAACAGAAATTTGATGTCAGCTGATGAGTGCAAACGTGTCAATATTTTTTCTCCACTAGCAGTAAAGGTGACGTGGCTTGTGTACTTAGCGAATTTGGCAACAGTAGCAGGATATCGGATACAGCAACGAGGGTCAGGGCTTTTGCTGTGAATAAAATGAACCGTTGGACGATTGATGATCCAGGTCCGAGGGACTTCTTGGTCGTTTTCAGTCACAATTCACGTCTGTTCTGAGATCAGCTATAGGACTTCAATGATTATCGTATTGATCACTAGAATTTAAACAGTACGCATAGTACAAAAAATACTTTGAGCTGTAATTTCGCTACTCTGCTGGAGGCTAACAGCTTCAACTATTCAATCCAAATGTACGAGAGGATGGAAAAAAAGTCACTAATATATGTAGCAAAGTGATAAGAGACAAAGAAATTTCCCCAACAAAACAATTAAGCGCGTTCGATATCAGCTCCTAGCCCCACCTCACTTGATTTATACGGCCACATGAAGTGCACAATGTTCAACTGAAATATGGTACAGTCACATCGGCACATATCCTCCATCGAAATTGGTTGATGATGTGAAATAGTGGTGATACTTGCATCACCAGTTGACGGTATTGAAGAGTTTTTAGATTGACAGCCAATGATCGGAGTAATGATCATCAATAGGAACAGCGATTGATATGAATATATTCAGCACTACAAGTGCAAAGATTGATGTTGGTTGCTGATTGTTCGTCAGAATATTTCGTTTCTAATTTCCCAATGAGATGTGCTTGATTTAATGTTGATCTTATCACGATTTGGAAAACGACTCTTGGGTTCTTTCAATGAAATTTTGAGGGATTCAGAATACAATTATCAAAGATGCTATAGAAGATATAAACTTTATGCTGAATAATTCTGAACTACGGGGTATCAGGTGCACTTTCATCAGATCTAACATCTTCTCTAAACTATCAGATTTTTGCAAACGTATTGGAATGTCGATTATTTATAACAGACAGGAGATAATTTGTAATCGTTCTGGGCGTCATAACTATGGTTTTATCATCTTGAGAAGAAGAAAACAAGCGATTCATTCCAGTCATACCTTCCAAGTAGAAACAATTGAAGCGCTGCGATAACAACTTATTAATATTTTATTCGTTTCAGATCACTCATAAAGATTCTACGACGTGTATAAATGATATATAGTAATAATAAAAAAAAAATAATAAAGTAGCTGTCACATTATCGAAGGTATGTATTAACTCTAGACGTTGACCATGCGTCGCGTCTCGTTAGCCACCTGGAATAAAACAAATTCGATGTTAGCTGATGAGGAAAACCTTTGTGACTACTATAGTAACGTCTTCCTTTTTTGATGATCAATCAAGGAGGGAAGAAAATACCCTGATTTACTTCCAATGCATTTTACAAATCATAGCGATGCTAATTGGTCGTTGAAAAATTCGTGAATTTGTACGAAACATGATGTTCATACCTATTGCATTATTCTCGTTCTTTGTCTCATTCACATGAAAATAAATCCAATGACAATTACAGCAGCGATTGATGCAATTCCTATTAGTGTCCACATCACGCTGCTGCTCCACATCGAAAGTTCCGGACTCGTCTCAATGACGTTGCATGACGAGTCTACGAATATAAGTGATGGATAATTTTTGCTCAACGGAATTCGGAATGAAAATTAAAAAATGATGAGCATGACGTTCTGTTTTTTGACGAAGTGGATCAATAAAATACATGTATTTTTCATGCGTCTTACTCACCGACAGGGATGAAATACTGAGTCGTAATGCCATTGGTCCGAATGTGGTTCACGACTGTAGTATTGAGCTGGTCCAGGCACTGTTTGCGACATATTGGCCCTTTCCATTTGAACTGGTAGTTTTCATCGTCAATCTCGATCATGGTTGGCTTCGCGGATGGGCTGATTGATAATGATCAAATTACATAGCTTTAATATCATCATATTTCGTTCAGAACCCTACGAAATATCCGAGAGAATTTTGAATCTTCATTGTTATGAGACTGACTATGGATAATAAGTGAATGCTCACTTCTGTTCGTTTACGACGCTGACATTAACAGGCTGAGTTACAGTGCAGAAGAGTGGCTCGTCACAAGACTCTCCGACCCATCCGAAGGAGCAGGCACATCCTCTGGAAGTGCAAATGCCTTGATTGCACGAGGTTTTGCAAGTCGACACGCAGCTTCCACGTTCGTCTTCATCTCTGACGAAGCCATCGTTGCAGGTGCACTGATTCGGGCTAGTGCAATTCCCGTTGATGCAATCCCGATCGCATATCGGACTACATGTATTGAGTGAAGTTTCCTCGTATCCATCGTCGCACGCGCATTTCCCAGGCCTCGAGCAATGACCGTTTTCACACCGTGACTCACATTGTGGTTCGCATGTTCCACTGTTGTTGACATAGCCTTCGCAGCACTTTTCTATTATTATGGGCGCATGGGGCATCTGCTGAAAATGAAACAAATTTATGACGCAAAAACTTGCGAAAAGTGAGTATGAACGCTACAGTCTGTGAGAATTTAATTTATCTTACTGATTTCCAACGCGGTGTAATTTCGTCGCTGTAATATTCGTCGTAATATTGATCATGATAATCGTCATAGTTGTTATAAAAAGTAGAGGCAACCAATCTGCAAATGATATTACAATGAGTGTAGATCAGGATGAATCAATTGCAAAGATAAGACTACTGACTTCCTAACAATGCAGTCCTCACCTCGTGGGAGAAGCAAACTCCCGGCACACCGCATCTTCTCCTCCTCCGAGACTCAAACACTCTTGAAAAACAACCGTGACGAGTATCGCGATACAGAAAGTACACCGAGCCCTCATCTCTCCAGATGCCAAATTCGAATGTGGACGAGGATGGAGACACGTCACTTTCATATCCAGCGTGTGATGAGAGACTGGTTTAATTCCCGACGCAAGTTGCTCTGCGTCTGATATAGGTCTTGAAGTCGAAGTGAAATATGGCCCAATCGCATTGGCTGTGTCAGTGATTTTTTGTGTATAGTTCTCTCACGCGATTGGAGGATGATGTGAGACAGATTTACACTCTCACATCCACTTCACGGTGATTGATAAGTCAAGAATTCACAAACAATTTTTCGACCGATTATCATCCACAAAAACATCAAGCATTAAGATAAACGTGGGTTATTTCAAAGTGGTTTTTTACTATTTTTCAATCATGCTCGAGATTATCATAAGTTTGTCAAAGTATTCAAATTGCGAGTGATTGCTAACACACTCGCTCTAATTTTTCGTTATCATACGAGCATATATTACAACTACAAGAAACAAATCAGACGTTAATTATAAATACACACTAAAATAAAACTAACAACAAGGGTAACAACCTCGGTAACAACACAGGACAGCTCGATTTCAAAAAGGTATTGGCTCGATCTCCACAGAGTCGTTCACCAGGCGTTGCGTGTATCCAACTGAAAGCACGTGTAGTCGATGTAAGTAGAAATGATAAATTGGTCCTGCTTTATCGAATCAACGAAAATTTGTTTTTCATTATTAATGTAATTTGATACTCACAGAAATTCCAATTGTTGATCACGAGGTTCGACAATCTATACAAACATGGTGTTCATACCTATTCTCGGCTTCCGTCTGATTTGTATGAAGATCACGACTACGACAACCGCTGAAACAGCTGATATCGCAATTCCTATCAGTGCCCCGATCCCGACGGTCCCTATCATCGGTGATTCCAGACTGGCTTCAACAACGTTGCATGGGGGAGTCTGAAAATATCAGTATTTGTATTGAACTAGAGAAATTAAACGTAAATTAGTTTAAGGAATCCTTCATACGTCCTATACTCACCGACAGGGACGAAATAATGAGTCGTAATCCCATTGGTCAAAGTTAGGTTCACAACGGTGGTATTGAGCAGCTGTTCAAGACACTTGTTGTGACACATCGGTCCTTTCCATTTGTACTGGTAATTTTTATCCGCAATCTCAACACGGATCGGTTCCGCGAGTTGGCTAATCAAAATCAAAAGAGTTCCATCATGATGCCTTCATATTTTATTCTTAGATATCACGAGAAAAAAGGAGCTCCAAATAATTATAAATCTTGTGTCCAGTACAGTAATGAGACTGACTAAGATAGAATGAAATGACATTTATTAAGTGTGAAAAAAAATCTTCGGGGCCATTTGGGGCTTTTTATCACGTGAAGGAAGACAAGAATACCAAGTCCTTCGGCTTTTCGAAGCTGACGTTGGCGGGCTGAGTGACAACACAGAAGATCGTCTCGTCACAAGAATCTCCGCCCCATCCGAAGTCGCAGGCACATCCTTTGGAAGTGCAAATGCCGTGATTGCAGGATTTTCTGCAAGTTGACACGCAGCTTCCGTTTCTCGCCGCGTCCCTGACTAAGCCATCTTTGCACGTGCAGGTTTCCGGCGCGGTGCAGCTAGCAGCATAATCACATGGCTTACTGCATTTGGGCTCGCAGGCTGAGGTGTCCTCCTTGATGGGATGGAAGCCAGCGTCACATTCGCAGCGGCCAAGACTGACACACTTTCCGTTGATGCATGATGGTCTGCATTTAGGGAGACACGTGTTCGGTGACTTCTGTTCGTGGCTCTCGTTACACTCGCATTTATCCGGCTTTGAGCAAAAACCGTTTTCACATGGAGACTTACATTGTGGTTTACAGGTCCCATCGATGTTCACATATCCTTCGCAGCTTCTCACTCTTCATCAATGATGGATACGGAAGCTAAGAAAAATAATTCATTTTTTTTAGGATCTTAGCTGCGGAGGGTTGATTCAAACTCCATTTATGTAGCCTTTGAGAGTTTATCTTACTTTACAATGGTTTCTCCATGGCTCGGGTAAACGATGATAATGATAAAAATCATAATAGTCTAGATATGGAAACACAGAGCGCCGGCTGTAACAAATGTAACTATCCCGTCATTCTCCATCGATTATTGCAAACGAGTGACGATTGAGGTCCGGGAAAGCCATTAATCCCTTGGACAGTCTCATTTGGAGTATGCTTCGAGACCAAAAGTTGAAATAATCACAATTCAGGTTCGAGGTAATGGGTACTTACACGATATCGTGACACACTGCACCTTCACCTCCTTGGAGAGTGGATAAACCTCCTGTTGGAAGTACTACGGCCAGTACGGAGATACAGAAAATACTCTTAGCTGCCATTCCGCTATTTTGACTCGAAGTTGTACCAGCTCCAAATGTGGAAGATGAATTTAGCCGAGGAGGAAAGAGATTTAATATAAACACGAAGCAATGCGATAAGAGAGAGTAACTTAACAATGTCCGCCAGCTCCACAAGTCGAATTCGGCACAACCTCATTGACTCTGTCAGTGATTAATATTGTCTTCTTTATGATCCTCTGACTCGATTGGCGGAGACCTGATAAAAGTTCTGGTATTTCCCATCCAATTGACGGTGATGATATTGAGTCCGGAAATGATAAACAATCTTTCGAGTACGATTAACATTAACGAAAACATCAATTCAGATAGACATGACGTGTTGTTCGAATAATTCTTCCACACAATTTGACCCGATATTTTTTTTCTTCATCATATCACCGAAATGGGTATGAATGGAGTTTCGGGGAGTATCGGCTGCTCTTAAAGCTCCCGTTGTAAGTTTGGAGAAATATTAAACGGTCAAAAAGTTAGATCTACCTGGGAGGCGGCAGAAATCCGTTTTCAAATGATTTTTCCTGACGCCGCCTGGGAAGCTCTTAAAATACAATTCAAATCAATTGCGGGATGTTTTTATCAAAATAATCATCTGGTGAATATATCACGAACAATTCTTCGTAATGTTCTCATCAGTGAAAATCACCATTTTCTCAATCATCAGCTCTGAAATGAGTGATCGTAGAACCTTTCAGCTCGGTCTTATCTCCGGAAATTATTACAAAAAAAAAAAACCGACGAGTTAGAAAATATTTACTATTTTGGAAAGCTTTTTTGTTATGGATACAATAATCCTCAATTATATCTGAAAAAAACAAGCTTTATTTTTGTAAATTAATTGGGTAAACGCTTATCACAGATTAAAGTATTTTTGATATTAGCACAGTTTCGGCATAGTACATATAATAATTGAAACAAACCATAATTGGCGAGGAAAAAATTCCGCGTTCAACGACACGTCAACGTTCTTATCATTCTCCAATACGTGGAGGACAAAAACAAGGCGGTGATTATTATTATCTGAAATTATCAAATAGAATTTGACCCGGTAATCAGTGAGGGTTATCTTGTTTCCGATTATGCGAAGTCTCCTCAAGAATCGCGCGGTCGACGTGTGGGGAGACTTTCTCGACTAAACAATAGAATTTCCATAGTTTTTACGCAAGAATGGAAAAAAAAACACATCTTCATGATAAGACTTAGTATCTAGGATAATAGGTAACGTTATAGATCACAGTTCAATCTAGCGAGCTGATAGTGTCCACCTCCACGCAATCTTCCACCAGACGTTGTGTCGACTCATCTGAAATCACAGAAGCTTGATGTGAGCCGATCATTGAACAGAGAAACACATTTCTGTGATAAGAAACTGCTTGGTTGTCTAATTAATAATTGAGATACAGTTTCTCCGGTGGTTTTTTTTATCGATAAAGAGGTCAGATCACGCAGGGTCGAATTACGTGGGTGCCTCTTATTGCAAGATAAACGTTGATAGTCATTTTTTACCGCACAAACAGGACAGTCTAATTGCCTGCTGTTTTTCTTTTTTACCCATTATTTTCTAATTTCACCATATCGACCGTTCACAGTTTTCTCACCTGTTCTAGATCTTCGTCTGATTCTCATGAAAGTCAGACCTCCGGCAATCGCAGCCACAAGGACCACGGCTATTCCTATTCCCGCCCGCGTCCCGCTTGTCATCTCCGAAGAATTCAGATTGGCAGTGATGATGTTGCAAGGAGATTCTGACAAACGAATGAATTGTTGATAAAAGTATGATTACAATAACGGGAGTGAACTTCGCAGCAAAGTGTCATCCTGAAACTCACCGATAGGAATCAAGTACTGAGTCACGTTTTGATTAGTCAGGGTAAGCTTTATGGACGTGGTGTTAAGTTGGTTGAAGCACATCGTGTGACACGGAGGCCCTTCCCATATCGGTCGCGAATCGCCTGCAGTCGACATCCCAGTTGGTGTCAATTCCGGAAGTCTGCTGATAATAAAATTACACAAACACATTTAGGTTGGACGACATTACATTGTTTCACTTCAGGACAGTAAACTCGAGATAACCGTGGCGACTTCTCAATGTCATTCGTTCGTCATAACGTTCTGACTCGATCTGAAGTAGTACAATGGTCAATTGCATGAAGTCTCAAACTCATTGCAATGATTCTTCACTCAATGATAGTGATCACCTTCTTTTTATATTTGTTACTGAATTTTTACACTGAATTGCACTTTATCTGTTCATTTTTCCTCATAATTCATTCATATTTGCTTACCAATCACCCATTCAAATTTAGTAATGGCCATTTTGAGGTAGATTGAACACTAGAGTCGGGGATGAGGCCCACGAGAATTTTCATCTCAGAAAAAAATCGTGGGTCAATCTCCCCCACGGGGATTTGAACCCATGACCTACAGATCCGTAGGCTGGGGTCGTATCCACTCATCCACCGTGACCCTAGGTTTAATCGAATCATAGAAATATTATTATTCTCACCTAATTGTCAGATCGGTAGAATTGAATTGAACAACGCAAAATATTGGCTTGTCGCAGGTCTCTCCGTCCCAACCGAAGGAGCAGACGCATCCTTTCGACGTGCAATTTCCCTGATTGCACGAAGTCTTGCAAGCAGAGACACAGATTCCGTTTCCAGGTTTGTCATCGACGAATCCATCGTCGCAGACGCATTTGTTCGGCTCGACGCACTTTCCGTGTTCACACTTGTTCTTGCAGACCGGTACACAGACGTAGGGCGACTCTTCGTCGAGGTCGTACCCCTCGTCGCATGAGCACGTATCCGGAAAGCTGCAGCTACCATGAACGCAGGTCTCATTGCAGACTGGATCGCACGTCGAAATCGACCCGGGTCTCATCACGTAGCCGTCATTGCATGTGCAGGTTTCTGGCTTTGTGCAGACACCGGAAACGCAGGGGATGCTGCACCTCGGTTCGCAGGCGAAGACGTCGTCCGCCGAGGGCTTGAAGCCATCGTTACAAGCGCAGACGTCGGGACCGACGCACTTTCCGTTAACGCAGTCTCTCTCGCAGTCCGGATCGCACCCGTTGGCGTCGTTCGTCTTGAACCCAGGGTCACACCCGCAGATGTTGGGCTCCGCGCAGTACCCGTTGATGCAAGGCTTATCGCACACCGGTTCGCAGGTGTATTTGTCCGCGCCGAGTTTGTGGTCAGGTTTGCAGGTGCACGTCTCGGGCGCCGTGCATTTTCCGAAAGAACATGGCCAACTGCACCTGGGCTCGCAGACCAGGGGGTCGTCCTGCGACCTGTGGAAGCCGGAGTCGCACTCGCAGAAGTTTGGAGCCACGCAAGTGCCGTTCTGACATGGCCTGTCGCAGACCGGAAGACACTTTCCGTCTTCAGTCATGTTGTATCCTGGGTTGCAAGCGCAGACGTCTGGCGCGATGCACCATCCGTTTTCGCAGGGGGTCTGGCACTCGGGCTTGCAGACGTACGGTTCCCAAGTGCGCCCGTAGCCCTGGTCGCAGGTGCACACGTCCGGCGCGGTGCAGGTACCGAATTCGCAGGGGTCTCTGCACTTCGGGCTGCAGGAAGATCCGTTTCCGGGCGTTGATTGGTAGCCGGTATCGCAGGCGCAGAAATTCGGACCGACGCATCTTCCGTTCTCGCATCCCAGTACGCAGACCGGCTCGCATTCGTTGACATCGTTTATCTCGTAGCCAGGATGACACTCGCAATGGTCCGGGCTGGAGCACCAGCCGTGTTCGCAAGTGAACGCGCACACCGGCTCGCAAATGTGGTTCTCGGTGTTCATCTGGTACCCTTCGTTGCACGTGCAGATGTTTGGGCTGCTGCAGACACCGTTTATGCACTCTTTGTCACATTTCGGAACACACCCCATCAGACCGCGACTCTGGTAGTCGGTGTTACAGGCACAGGTGTTGGGGCTTGAACAGTATCCGTTTTTGCAGTCCGAGATACACTTTGGCTCGCATGTTCCGGTCTTGTTCTCGTATCCGATGCAGCAGACCTCCTCAGTCGTCCACTTGACGAATGGCTGGGACATGAAAGTGGGGAAGATTTCGAGGTGTTAATTGAATTATTGTCGTTGTCGACGGTAAACAAATTATCCTCAGTCCAAAAATCATTTGTATCCTATCCAAAGTTCATTGTCCAATTTTGGATAAGATATTAATGACTTTTGAGTATGTAGAATTTGTTGAATCGCCCTTACCTGATTTCTGTAGCTGGTACGGTGGGAGGTTTGGTAGCGAAAACGTAAGTACGGTCTACGCCGGTAAGTTTGTAGGTAAGGAACCGAACGAATTTCTGTGTGGCTGTGGAGAAGATTGGAAAGATTGAGCTCTGCGATGGTTTTCAAGATGCTTTCTTCTTCCTGATTCCGCGATGATGGAATAAGGATAATGAGCTTACCTCACAGCCTTGGTGCAGACGGCGCCCTTTCCACCCTTGAGACTTGAGCATCCTTGAGAAATGAGTATGACCAGTATTGCGAGTGGGAAAATAAGTCGAGACGTCATTTTAATTGTATGTACAACGTTACCAGCTCTGCGAGTCGAATACAAATGCGGTCGGATGGAGAGTGGCGAAGCTGCTGTCAGGGCGATAAGAAAGAGTGAAGAATTGTTATGATTATTACTGTGTGTGTGATAGGTTCGTCATTTAGTTACCATCAGCACCACCGCGATTTAGTTACATACAACACATAAGATGTATTCGCTTTATCAGCTATCGGACCGGCTGCATCTTTGCGTATAGTCCTTGCAGTGGGATGATTTTTATGAAAAGCTTACTGCGTCTTGCGTATTTAAGTATAAGTTGTTTTTAAAGTATGAACATTATTGACTGTAGATGCAGAAGTTCCCAAGAAATATGTTCTTTTCTTTATACATTCTCCTAATCAGACTGAAATCTGGTGGATTGATTGATCAATAATGATTGTATCGGGTGAGGTCAGGATCAGAAAATTTCGTTATCAATTATCATCAATTTTGCGCATATTTTAATAGTAAAGCTATATAAATAAACGTCATAATTTATGAGGGGTTTATATTTCAGAAAATCTTCATATTGATGGTAATAAGAAACGAGATAACAATAAATAAAATTCCACGAAGTTCTATCTCGATTTCGTTTTTGAATTGTTATAAAATTAGGTACGTAACATTTATTCTCTTAAACTTTTTTATACAATTTCATAACACTATGAAAAATCGTATGCATAGGTACACACAGCATAAAAAATGTGCTTAAAAAGTATCACTTTTCACACAATAACATTTTATCCTCTAATCTTTGAGTATTGAGTCTCAGCCTTCATAATAAAACCGAGAATCACAGTTTCAAGACCCGCAATTGTAATCCGAATGACTATCGGTTCAGTGATATCATTATTTTGAGCTTCCGTTCAAAAATCTTTCGAAGTTCCAACTGTTCTTTATAATTTTCAGTCACAGCAAGTTTATCTCTGGAAAATCGTGGCCGACTAACTTCACTAAACGGGTGGAATTGGTCAATTTTCAGAGACAAGCACGTAGTGGTTGACTTATCATTCAATTTGGTTGATTAAGAATGAAAATCATCAGAATCAGTCTTGTTTCAGGAACTGTAGAGGTTGTTTTCCACCATGCAATCTTGATGGTTATCAGATTGCATCGGAATGTCTGAAACGAAACAATATCGATATTATAGCTGTCGAGGAAACAGAATATTCTCTGCTTTCGTAGAAAAAGTAGCTTTTTCTTCGTTATAGATAATTACCATAACATTTTTCCGAATTTTTTCGTTTCTTTTTTACGGTGCAAACGATACAAATGATGAGAATCAGCAATGAGATAATTCCTAGCGCTCCCCCTGCTATCGGATACTTGTATGTTTCCAGAAGATCCCAAATGTCTACTTCTACTTTATCTTTTTCTACTTTGTCTCTTTCTACTTTGATCGTGTTGCATGGTGAATCTGAAAGTATGATGAACAATATTTAATAAACAAAAATCTTAGTGTGGATAATTATGCTTTTCAACGATACCGTTATACTCACCAATGGGATAGAAATGATACGTCAGGTTCCCACATTGAGTCAAGTTGGCAGCTGTTTCATTGAAGCATATCTGAAGACACTTGGTTCTATTCTTCACCGAGAGAATAATGGCCTGGTTCTGACAATCGCTAAAGGTAATCCAGGGAGACAATGAAGTTGAATTTGTTTTTAATATCACACATGAGCTTGATCACATGATCACACATGACTGAGCCTTAATCGTCAAAAGACATAAGCGTACGTTATAAACTATTGTCTGTGTATAATATGTGTACATGTAGAATGGTGTATAGAATTCTGCAACGACCGCATCCGGTACGATAAAATCTTCAAGCTTTCCTTCGTTCATGCAAAGTTAAGTGAAGATACGAATAATTGTGAGTCTATCTCATAAAATGTACTACAGTACATGTTGGTTCTTTCCAAAAAAAGGTTGATTTCGAAGAGCTTACCGTTGCACTGGGTTTTCGTTTGGTTTGGCTGGTTTAGTGATAACACAGTAGAGTGACTGTGAGCAGGTCTCATTTCGTAAATCATAGAGGCAGGTGCTTTTGTTCGACTCATCGTCAACTGAATTATCCATCCACAAAATTTTGGGGTTTTCGATACCATTCGTTTGTCCAGGATTCTTGGGAGGCGGAGGCGGTTTCGATGTCGGCTTCGGTGGTTTGTCCGCGCTCTATTGTCACATAGCATAAGACAGTGAGTATAAAAAGTATCAACGTGTTGACACAAACTAAATGAGCTACTTTTACCTCATGGTTCGGTGGGCTTTGATTATGTTTTCTTTCGTTCTTCAACCAACAATCTAGGTATTGCTGCTGGTGCTGAGGTGGCTGATAAGGACTGTGAAAACACAATTGAATATCAATGGTTTGAATGTTTCACCTACACTAAACTATACAGCATAGGGTAATATCTGGTTTCCTGGATTTCAACATGATTAAAAGTACAGGCAAATTACTTGAATTGTATGAGCATATACATCAGAGTATCTTTACCCACAGTCCTTTTTCCCCTCACGATGATCACTTTTTACCAGGCCAGATGCTGCCAAAGATGCTAGCAGAAACGGAATCACGATCAACGAGATGGTTCCAGCTCTCATTATACTTCTCTCACTCGAAGTGACGAGTTCCGACGGTCGACAACAAATGTGGATACATGAGGAAACTTGGAAGTCCGTGGTTGGAACGGAGTCATCTCTCCCACCGCCGACGGTCAATCGTCGCATTTTTTTCCCTCTATTTTCGAACTCGCAATAACATTCTTGTCGCTTACTTTCATCAAGTTGAACTTGATCTGAGAAGGGATTAACACACCTACTTCGAGGATGTGATGCGATCGATGAGGAGGACTGAGGAGTTCAGCCAGTGTCAGAAAGTGTTTTATCAGGGGAGATGCACTTTTCCACAAGTCCTACATGATCTTATTGAGAAGTGATTGCAGTTGAGAGACATAGAAAGAGGAACAGTGATTCGTTTTCAGAAAACGAATGATCTGGGTCTTTTATTTGAGGCTAAAATTTGCAGTTTGTTCACGAGAGATTAATATGACAGTGACATGATGCAATACTGGGCATGTATTGCGATGATTTAGGATTCTGCAATGGTTCAGGAGTAAAACATGTTTTCCACCATGTAGTCTTGGGTAGCCCCAGTTTTCATTGGTATATCTGAAATAGAAGATAAACGATATTGACTGATAAATCGACAGTATATTGCTTGTCATGATCGAAAAAGCACTTTCTGGGAGTGAAGTGATGTCTACCTTTAGCATCGCACGCTGCTCTCCGTTTCCTCTTCAAGAAACACGTCACACAGAAGACGACGATTGCGCATAATATAATCCCCAGTGTCCCTGCGAGCGGATACTTGTACCTTTCAAGAAGATTCTCAGAGATCCCATCGTCTTCGATGTTGCATGGAGATTCTGAAGGCATGGGAAACATCATTATCTCTTCAGACAAAATTTGAGAGCTACTAATTGACTCAAAAGTGCTGCTCATCGTTACTATTTTGCTCACCAACAGGCACGAAGTACATCTTCATGTTCGTCGATTGAGCAACGAGGGCAGATATGTTGGATACTTGGTCTCGGCATTGCGGACGACACTCAGGTCTTTTCCATTTTATGAAATTATCATTATAGGGAACCTTGGCTGGAAGATTGCTGATGATTTCCCGTGAACATGGAATAAAATGTCTCAATTTGAGCATGCAATAGGCGTTTACTCATCAGTGATCGTGATTGTGGTGATCAAACCGTTGTCACAATCTGCGAGTAGGCAATGCGGCATAGCTTGATAAAACCCTGAAATTCTGAATCATAAATGCAGTCACGCAATTACCGCATCCGGGAAAACATAGGTTGGCGAGTCATGAACGCATATGCTCGTATGCGTTATGGTTGATTAAACGGTCGGAATAGAAAATTTACAATGAATAACTTGTAAATATTTTAGGCACCTGAGCGTTGGAGTCAAGTTCACTTTGACGACGCACCAGAGTGACTCGGTGCAGTTTTGTCCGACCCAGCCAGGATTGCATTCACATTCGTTCGGCTTTGCGCAGTAATGACCGTCCTCGCATTTTGGTGAACATTGAGGCTTACAGACTGAACTTTTGTTTTCGTAACCTTCGCAGCATCTCTGTTCGAACGATGATGTGGCTGAGGTCTGTGCCAGAAAATGGGCATATAGGTAAGATAAAAAAAGTTACAAGAACTGGTTGAATGAAATGGACTCACCTTCTGCGTTCGTTTACACATTTTGCTCCTACACTGATAGTGTTTTCTGTGGAAACGATTTTCACATCTTCTGCAGTTCCAAACCGATTCAGTTTGTGTTTCACTGTGAAGAAAATAACCGGTTAGCGATATTGAGGATATCAGTACCTCAAAATATCGTAAATTCCAACGTTCTTCTCAATTGTGTAAATAAATCCTTATCCAGGATACCTGATATAGGTTGCGGAAACCTTTGAGGATCCAAGAATGGCCAATGTTACGCGGATATTATCTGTTTCATAGAGATTCAAACTTACGGCACAGTAAAATTACACACAGCACCCTCCTCTCCTCGCAAAACTGTATCCTGTGAAGCCACTAGCATGAATAATATCAAAGTCCAGATGATTATTCCACCAGCAGTCGTCATCACGCTACTCCTTCACTCCGAAGCTACCAGCTGAAAGTGCTGCTTGAGCAACTGTGTGGAAGAGGAAGATTGCGGTGTTCTATCAATCCCACTATGACTCGTTCGTTTGACCTCCAACACAAGAAGCGCCACAGTGTCTTCTGATCCTTCGGCACCGTTATGATATCACAACCTGAGATGGGCCATTTTTTACACTGTCCTCAATCCAAAGCTGCGACCGACAGACTATTTTGTCCTCAATTTCTATTGCTGTAATAAAAAACCTCCAGACTCAGAAGAGCAAGGTAGATGCAGACGACCAACAACGACACTACCAACTCTGTGGTGAGTCTGGACTCGTCAAATTTCGGTATACACTTTCAGTGTCGTATCAGACCGAGTTTCATTAAATTTTGTATTTTAGTAAGCTTCGAGGTATTGCAAACCCAGGAAAATTATTCTTCGCTCAAGAATAACTTTCATACAGTTCACATCCATTCAATATCGAAGCTTGTAAGTAATAATGTTCACACAACTGCATTCACTGGGACAAAGATAGGTAATCAGTACTTATGAATTGCCGGTAAATCAAAAATTGCATAGCTTCATCACCGATGAAATTTGCCATCACTGCATGGACAGTCCACAAATACCGGTCGGGACGAGGATCAGCACATGATATGATCGAGAAAAATGACGATAAGGAACATGAACCATATTTCTCTTTAGTGAATCGAGTTGAAGAGCACACAAAGAAATTCTACACAACCGTGAAGGAAAAGAACGAGATAGTGGATATCTCGGTTTTGATGCACTCTCATTTGCAGAGAATGATTTCACAAACAGTCGTCGTGAATTTCTTCCTCGAGGATTGATGCTCAAAGTCCTGAACAGAAGAAATGACAAATCTACGGATGATGACTACTAACTTGTCACTGATCCCGTCATAATTGGCATGGCTTCATGGTCTGACATCCAATCACAGATCTTATTTGGTACATTAGTATTTTACATAATTCCTTACCACGATTATTTGTGTAACATTGAAGATTTCTTTTTCTTGACAGCAGATATCAGACCTAATTGTAACTGTGTCATATTCCAGACTAGCATTTATTTTTTGAATCGACTCTTAATCAACTTATTCTGCATATTGAGATCTAAATCTTCTTCATCTGTCACTACTATATTCATCACAGTTGACAAAGGCGTGTATGTCAATTAATTTCAGCAGTATGGTGACTCGACGCAATGATTTGGTGAATTTAGAATCTAGAATAAATACTAAGATATTGTTATTCAGGAGTAGATCGTGTTTTCCACCATGTAGTCTTGAGTAGCCTGAGTTTTCATTGGTATATCTGAAAGGAAAGATAAACGATATTGACTGACGAATGGACAGGATATTGCTTGTCATGAAGGAAAAATCACTTTCTGTGAGTGCAGTGATGTCTACCTTCAGCATCGCACAATGATTCTCGTTTCCTTTTCAAGCAGCACGTCACACAGAAGATGACAATTGCACATAATATAATCCCCAGTGTCCCGGCGAGCGGATATTTGTACTTTTTAAAAATATTCTCAGAGGTCCCATTGACTTTGATGTTGCATGGTGACTCTGAAAGCATGGGAAACATCATTATCGCTTCGGGAAAAATTCGAGAGCTACTAATCGCCGCAACAGTGTTTCTCATCGCTACTATTTTGCTCACCAATAGGCACGAAATATATATTCATGTCTTCCAATTTAGCAACGTTGACAAATAGGTTGAAAATCTGGTCTCGGCATTGCGGAAGACACTCAGGTCTCTTCGATTCTGTAGAAGTATCATTATAGGGAACCTCGACCGAAAGATTGCTGGTTATTTCCCGCGAACATGAAATGGAACAAATTTGAGCATACAATAGGCGTTTCCTCATTCGTTCGCTGAAGGGAAACTTGCAATGAAAAATTCTGTCTAATTATCGTAATTCTGGCGGTAGTACCGTTGTCACGATTTGCGAGTGTGCAATGTGTGCGTTTGATCAAACGCTAAAATTTTTAATGATAAATACAATCACGTAATGACCGCATCTCGGAAGATACAGGTTTTCGAGTCACGAACATGCTCGTATGTGTTATAATCGATTAAACAGTTGGAACAAAGAATTTATGTTGAAAAACTTGTTAATAATTTGATCACCTGAGTATTGTAGTCGAGTTCACTTTGACGACGCACCAGAGTGATTCGGTGCAGTTCTGCCCAACCCAGCCCGGAAAGCATTCACATTTCTTCGATTTCGCACAATACCGACCATCCTCGCATTCTGGTGAACACTGAAGCTTGCATATTGAATTCTTGTTCTCGTAACCTTCGCAGCACCTTCGTTCTATCGATGATGTAATGAAGGTCTGTGACAGAAAACGGACATGGAGGTAAGATATAAAAAAGTTACAAGAATTTATGAATGAAACGAACGTACCCTATTTTCCTCTGCACATTTTTCGCGACTACTCCAAGAAAACCTTGCCCATATCCCCGCACATTTTTCGCGGGTCCGAACAAGCTGAGTTTTTGGTTCACTGTGAAGAAAATAAACAGTCAGCGATATTCAGGATACCGTTGTCGCGGGATGTATGTTCAATCCCAACCTTCTTCCCAATTGTGTAAATAAGGATACCTGATATAGGTTGCGTAAGTCTTCGAGAAATCAAAAATGGCCAAAGTTAAGCTGATATTATCTGTTTCATAGAGATTCAAACTTACGACACCGTAAAATTACACACAGCACCCTCCTCTCCTTGCAAAGCTGTATCCTGTGAAGCAACTAGGACGAATAATATCAAAGTCCAGATGATTATTCCACCAGCAGTCGTCATGACACTTCTCGTTCGCTTCGAAGCTACCGACTGAAAGTGCTGCCTGAGCAACGGTTTCGAAAAGGAAGTTTTGCGGTGTTGTCACAGTCTTATCAACCACACTACGACTGGTTCATTTTATCTCCAGCGCAAAAAGCGCCACAGTGAGTTCTATCAAATCCTCAACTTTAAATAATTTAACGCGTGAGCTCAGAGACATTACAAAACCAGGATAATAATTCTTTCCTCAAAAAGAACTTTCATACAGTATGTAACATTTATTCAATGTCGATGGTTGACAGTAGTAATATTCACACAACTCCATCCACCGATTGCGAGACAAAAATCGAAGAGTTGTCTCGAATTTTATATGCTAATACAATATCAAACATATTCTAAACGCTTGGGACGGATACAGTCACGAGAACTTTTTGATCACGAAAGAGGACTGAATAATTTACCAGCTAAACCAAAATTGGATAGATCCAACATGGATCCATCAATATCGTGCAAATTCATTTCAAGTAACTCGACTTGTCTCACAGCAACAGTAAAACGACTGATGATCATTATTTCACGAGTATATCGTGTTGTCCACCATGTAGTCAAGAGGAAAATCGGACCGCACTTGCACGTCTGAAAGTAGATAAAGAAATTTGATACCAGTTGATGATGATAACGGGAAAATGTCTTGCATTGTGGCTAGCTGGAAACTTTGACGGCGGATTCTTGTGGCATGGCGATTACAAATCGAGTTTATGAACCCTGGTATCCACAAACTACACATATATGAAAACCCACCATCTTTTTCCGTCTTCGCTTCCCGTTTCCTTTGCACAGTGTACACGGTGTAGATCGCCAACGAGAATAGTGACATTCCTATCACTATGAACAAGAAACTCACGTATTTCTTCCAAGAGGTCGAGTGGAATCCGCCAGCGCTGATTTCGAGGCAATCTGAAAACACAAACCAGAAGGAATGTCAGTAGATGATCCACAGCTCGAGTCCAAAGTCGCGTTATCACTTCACACACTGAGAGGAAGAAGACAGGAAACGATGTTCAAGTGCTCACGGTCAGCGATGTTCACAGCTCTGCGTCCTGATTGGTCGTGGCATTCGTGAACTTGTTCCGGTATCTCAACATCTTTGATCCTGTCCAAATGAGAAACCTCGCATATATCATGACAACTAACGAGTACGAAGAGGATTTTCTTCATCAGGATCTGACTCACTGTGGCTCATCAGTCGAGTTGCTTCTAACGACGCACAAATGTGGCTCGTTGCACGAGTCTCCTTTCCATCCGTAATTGCACGTGCAGGAATTCGGCTGTGTGCATTTGGCGTTTTTGCACTTCGGTGAACACTGGGCCTCACAAATTCCATTCTGGTTCTTGTACCCCTCGCAGCATGTCCGTTCTACCACCGATACGTTGTGAGCCTGTGATAGAAGACACAGTGTTTGAAAGGTGTGATTATTTGTTTGCAAAGGAAAAGCCCTGTACTTCAGGTTTGTAGATCGTTTCGGTCACGGTTCTAGTGGCGATGAAGAGAGTCCACCATATTCTGCTTTCGTAAGTTTCGTTGTAAGGCACTTCACGAATTTCGGTACGACTGTGAAAATAGAAAACGGAGAACATAAACTCGTGACGTGTTTTTTTATGTTAGAGTCTCAGAGAAACTTACTCCACTGATTTGTTACACAAAGCACCGGGTTTTTCTTTGAGAATTATACTCGTCGAAGACACTGTAACGAATATCATCGATATCGAGAATAAGATTTCACAAGCAGTATTCATTCTTCACTTTTCCTTCGAAGCTTCGTGTTCAAAGTTCCCTTTGCGAGTAAGCCTGAGCAGAGGAAATGACGAGTACGTGGTTGATACCGACTTATCTCTCCCACCGTGATTCTAATGACTTCATGGTCTGATATGTGACTGAAAATCTAAAAAAATGATCCATCAGCATCCTCTGTTACCTTTTTGCTATGATCATTGTTGTCACATTGAACTCTTCTTTCTCTCAGGCGCAGGTAGAAGACCTGATCATAACTGTATCACTTTAGACTTGCATAAATTCATACTCCAAATGAACTGATGTTGATTAACTCAATCTGCATTCGAAGGAGTGGTCCTCACTACTTTTTGTAGACTCCTCTATCTTCTGTAGGATGAACCCATTTGTTGAATATATTGACCTGATTGTGAGTTCCACTCGTTTTACATTTTTGTTGATCTTGTTGGACGAATAAAATCAGTACCTCTAGACATGGATGACACGGTTTTGGTCTAAATAGCTAAATGAAAAGTCCAGATCTGTATACGAGAGAAATTCCAAGATCATTTCATTTTTGAGACTCATCGAAGCTGGAAATCCTTTGGATACATGATCAGCTGAGCGATTATCAGACTGGCAATGAATCATTGTGACCATCACTGGACTTTCCTAAGATTATTTATAGATACATCGAGTTTCTAATGGCTAAGAGGCGTATCGACTGATCAAATTACCTTCCACCTTTATTTATTGTTTGCAGATAATTTAACGAATTGAATATAGTTCTAGGCATGTACATATGATATGATCAGACAATTTGATGAATAATTTTAATGAATTTGAGTTTTGGATACTATTCAAGCGATTGACATGAAAAAAACAGAGAAACCGAACTTTCTTTCACAAATATAAAAATCACCCTCATGGTGCTTCTGATCTTAGTTTGAGCAATACTAGACTTGTAATTTATTGTTATGAACATTCGCTATGCTCACAATAATTTCATAGCCTATTATGGTGATCTTACAATGACGCTAAAACGAGATACTGATAGTGTGGATTGGCACAATGATTGACACCACAGTAATTAATTACTCGAATACATTGAGTTTTCTTCCATACAATCCGAGAAAACGCACTGCGCTGATTCGTCTAGAAGACAAAAAAATCAGTTAATCACGATGACTTGCTGGGAAAAATATAGTATAGGTATTTCAAAGACTCGCGGCTCACTAGTGTTCATGCTTCTTCTCGCCAGTTGCTTTCTTCTGACGACATACAGGACGCCGACAATCATCGCACATAATAGAACTCCAATCCCAGATCCAATCGCTGCGCTGTTATGTTTCAAAAACACCCAATCGGCTTTGACAATGTTGCATGGTGAGTCTGAAAGCATGAGAAATTCATAGTGAGAATCCACATGCATCTTCATAATCAATTCCGAAGTGATTACTTCACTCACCGATGGACATAAAATGACGAATCGAATCTTTAGAGGATTGGGTAAAGTTGACTGTTGCACTGCTAAGCTGGTCTCGACATGCTGAGTGACACTCAGGTCCCTTCCAATCAGTTCCGGGTTCAGGAGTGGCACTGTTAACCTCAGGAAGCGTGCTGATAACGTTAAAGATAATATCATGTGTATAGATATCGCATAAAACGTCAGATGGGATCCCCGAGGTTGTTTTACAGCGATTATCAAGCTCACCTGTCTATTTCCATACTGTTATCACTGAGGGACTGGATAACGACGCAAAGTAGTGGATCCTCGCAGGATTCTCCTCCCCATCCAAAAGAGCAGACGCATCCGGTCACAGTGCAGGATCCATGATGGCATTCCGGCTTGCACACAGGTATGCAAGCCTTTGCGTTTTTTATGAAACCGCCATTACAAACGCATTCACCCGGTGCTACACATTTTCCCTTGGCACAGTCATCGCAGACGGGATCGCAGGTGCTCAAATTACCCGATGA
Source organism: Euura lappo (assembly GCA_018257835.1). Classification (NCBI taxonomy): domain Eukaryota; kingdom Metazoa; phylum Arthropoda; class Insecta; order Hymenoptera; family Tenthredinidae; genus Euura; species Euura lappo. The sequence goes on from JAEUYN010002234.1 coordinate 221,522, forward strand.
TTTCGCGAAGCCATCAAGACACTCACAGGTCTCTGGACTCTGGCAGAAACCGTTGACGCAGGGTTCGGTGCAGACCGGGTCGCAGTCCGTCGACGTAGAATTGTACCGGAAGCCCTGATCGCAGGTGCAGGTGTCAGGGGCGGAGCAAACGCCGTTCTTGCACGAGCCATTGCACCGAGGTTTGCACGTTGACGCTTTTGAATCGGCTCCTTCGGGCGTGACGTAGCCGTCGAGACACTCGCATGCGTCGGGAGCGACGCAGGTACCGTGAAGACACTCGACCCCGCAAATCGGTTCGCAGACATAACCCGACTCCTGGGTGAGGCCGTACCCGTCATCGCAGGTGCACACGTCAGGAAAAGTGCACCTACCATGAACGCAGGTCTCGTTGCAGACGGGATCGCAGGTGAAGTTGGACCCCGGTCTCATCTCGTAGCCGTCGTTACATGTGCAGGTTTCCGGCGCTGAGCACCTGCCTGCTACACAAGGGCTGCTGCACCTCGGTTCACAAGCGAAAATGTCGTCCTCCGAGCGCTGGAACCCTTCGTCACACTCGCAGACGTCGGGAGCCACGCACTTTCCGTTGACGCACGGCCTCTCGCAGACCGGGTCGCACCCGTTAGCGTCGTTTCTCTTGTAGCCAGGGTCGCACCCGCAGACGTTGGGCTCTGCACAGTACCCGTTGATGCAAGGCTTTGCGCACACCGGTGCACAAGTATAATTGTCCGGTCCCAGCTCATGCCCAAAATTGCACGAGCAAGTCTCGGGCGCTGTGCATTCTCCCCTGATGCAAGCCTGGCTGCACCTCGGCTCACAGACGAAAGAGTCGTGCGGCGATTTCTCGAAGCCCTCGTCACACTCGCAGATATTAGGACCCACGCATTTACCAAACGTACATGGTCTCTGGCAGACGGGAAGACACTCGTTATCCATTCCCTTAACGTACCCAGAGTTACACCCGCAGACGTTAGGCTTCAGGCACCAACCGTTATCGCAGGGTGACTCGCAAGTGGGGACGCACTCCTTTCCGTCAGAGCTGCTCATCGAGTAGCCGGGATCGCAGGTGCACACATCGGGCGCCGTGCATCTCCCGAATTCGCAAGGGTAACCGCACTCCGGTTCACAGACCGAGGCGTCGTTCTGGGACCGCTGGTACCCGTGATCGCAGGCGCAGACTTCTGGAGCTACGCACTTTCCGTTTGTGCATCCCAGTCTGCAGTTCGGAATACACTCGTTAGCAGCGTTCCTCATGTAGCCAGGATGGCAAGCGCAGAGGTTCGGAGAGGCGCACCATCCGTGTTCGCAAGGGGAAGAGCACTCAGGGACACAAGTGTGACCGTCGGGGTTCATCTTGTAGCCTTTGGCGCAAGTGCAGGTATCCGGACCGGTGCACTTTCCGTTTATGCAGGCCTTCTCGCATATTGGAACGCAGGAGGTGAGGCCGTCCGGTCTGTACCCCGCGTTGCACATGCAAGTATAAGGCTGGGCGCAGAAGCCGTTTTCACAGGTCGAGTAACAGTACGGCTCGCATGTTCCACTCTTGTTCTCGTAACCAACGCAGCAGGTCTTCTCAGTCTTCCAAGCAGTGTAGAACTGAAACAGTAGACAAAAGGTAACGTTGTTAGTGACCACGTCGCTGATCTGAGAAGAGAGCAGCTTCAAATACCTCAGTTCTGTAGTTCGTGCGATAGTAGGTCCGGTAAAAGAGGAACTTCTTCGCTTTGTACGTCTCTATGTAAGGGACACTTCGAGACTCCCTGTAACTGCAAAAGGATTTGAAACAATCGGCAGCAAGAACAAGACCACAATTCTAGGCTCTCCCAGTCTTGTTGCTTGAATGATGTTCTACATGGGTGAAGAATAACGGAGAGCCTTCTCATAGTCTCGAAATACCGATCATATCTATCATTTCAGCTTCTTGAATTTGACATACATCATCAGTTTTTGCACAAAAAAGACCAAGACCAGAACTTCAAGCTAAGGGTGCGAATGCAACAGTGAGACCAAGACTAAGATCGAGATAACCGCTCTTGAAGTCAGGCTGACACCTTACTGACAAGTCAGTTGAAGCCATATAAAGTAAGTTGGAGTCAATTCGAGTCAGTTGGAGTCAGTTGACTCCCTGGAATATCTTGAAGTCTTGAATTCGAGTGTATTGTCTACGAATCTGATTGTTGCCCGAGTCTAAGACTGAGTGTGTAAGACGAAGGCCAACATGGCCGAGGTTTTGGTCTTGCTTTTGGAAATTTGTATATCAGTGTTGATCAATTGATTTTGGATAACTTGAGAGTCTTACCTGACGGCCTTGGTACATACAGCATGGCTGTTTCCCAGGAGATGAGAAATCGCCGGAGAAGGAACTCCGACAAGAATTGCGACGGTTATTGCGATTTGAACCAGCATTGCTGGTTTCATTTGAGAAGCTACCGTTTTCAAGAGACAATTTCAAATGCAGATGAGCACAGAGAATGACTCTAGTCTGTTGTTGCTGTCACAGTCTCTTATCTCTCTCCCACCAGAGATACACGATATCGAATATACCGGACGTAGCAGCGTTGCTTAAACGTTTACATACGCTAAACAAAGGTCGACGATAGACGTTTGTGAATATTAATCGAGAAGGCTCTTCAATTGTGCAAAAAAGTTTCATCGATCATTCATTGATGTTGATGAATGTTTACGAAATGTCTTGTACAATCTATTTCCTCAATCTTATCCTCCGTGTTTCTGATACCAGAAAGAAAAGTGTCATTCTGTTCGAAGTCCTTGGATGTATGTTGCATGCGAGTAGGATGATTCACTCGGTGCACAACCGATGCATGCGCACGTTTTCTATAATCAACTGCAAAGGATGTGCGTGTGATAACATTTTAATAATAGTCGTTTAATAATTTCCTTAATTGACATGGGTTACATTTCATAACTTACGAACTAATTGGTCATTTTTTACATCACATTAATACTAATTCTTCTCTACATCAGAAGCCTTGCGACATCGAAATAAAATCATGCATTCCCTGTATCGAAACTAATAATTAGACTACAGAGATTGAACGTTCTCAGTACAGGGATGAGTATCGTCTTCTTCCTCGGATTCCTCCCTGTACACACATTCTCTTGAACCACCTGAAACAGTGAAGAAGATTTTGTGTTACAGACCTTATGATCTTGTATTACATGATTTTTTTGGGAAGATTGTCTGACTCACAGTTGATTTCCGGTTTTTGACTCCTGTTCATCCTTATCAATCGAATGGCGTAGACAACCATAGCAAAAAACACGATTCCAACGGCTCCACCTATCACACTGATGTAAGTTTTTGGCATTGTTGACTTTGCCAAGGCGATGTTGCACGGTGAATCTGTGTTAAGATTATCAGAGAATATGGAATTTATCTCGTCACGGTATTTTGGGAACTTGATAACGTAACGATGTTTTGACTCCCTTACCCACAGGGAGAAGAACGATTACTTTGTTGTTTGGTAAAGTTTTCGTGATGTGACCACTACTGCTGTTCAACTCAGAGGCACATCGGGGGTCACAAGTTGGTCGGGTAGGTCGTGCTTTCTGATTGGTCTTTTCCGGTCTCTTCGATTCCCTAATGATAACAATGAATTAAACCCCATTCAAGAATGAACTGAACAGGCTCTACTTTCTGTGTAAAAAGTTCAGAAAGGAGGAGAAAACTGTTAAAAAATATCTGAAGCAGTTGTTTTCAGGGCAGGAATGTAACCAACGAATATAGACAAAACGACATTCCGATTGATATAAAAGAACTTTGATAGAATTCGAATCAACGATTTGAGACGAAGTGGTTCATCAGAGTTTTGAAAATCGTAAAACTATCAGAGAAATATTTCTGGTTTGTGAGAAGATTTTTGAAATTTGGATAAGCCCTTGTGTCTTACTGTTCATATCTGGGCTTGAGTTTTTGTAATTGAGTTAAGTTATCAGCTGCATTGACTGTATCTGAATTGATGAATGAGTATCCTTCTCACCTTTCGCCTATGGTACCAAAATTCTGAGGAGACTTGCTGAGGAAGCACAAGAGTGACTTTTCGCACGCTTCTCCTCCATACCCAGGCCTGCAGACACATCCTTTCGCAGAACAGGTTCCATAGATGCATTCTGGCTTGCAAGAGGCAACACAAGTCTTGTTGTCAGCCTGGTCTCTGATGAAACCGTCATTACAAACGCATTGACCCGGCGCTACACATTTTCCGTTGGCACAGTCATCGCAGACGGGATCGCAGGTGCTCGAATGACCCGAGGATTTCGCGAAGCCATCAAGACACTCACATGTCTCTGGACTCTGGCAGAAACCGTTGACGCAGGGTTCGGTGCAGACCGGGTCGCAGTCCGTCGACGTAGAGTTGTACCTGAAGCCCTGATCGCAGGTGCAGGTGTCAGGGGCAGAGCAAACGCCGTTCTTGCACGAGCCATTGCACCGAGGTTCGCACGTTGACGCTTTTGAACCGACTCCTTCGGACTTGACGTAGCCGTCGAGACACTCGCATACGTCGGGAGCGACGCAGGTACCGTGAAGACACTCGACCCCGCAAATCGGTTCGCAGACGGAAACGGACTCCGCGGTGAAGCCGTACCCGTCATCGCAGGTGCACACGTCAGGAAAAATGCAACTACCATGGACGCAGGTCTCGTTACAGACGGGATCGCAGGTGAAGTTGGACCCTGGTCTCATCTCGTAGCCGTCGTTACATGTGCAGGTTTCCGGCGCTGAGCACCTGCCGGCTACACAAGGGCTGCTGCACTTCGGTTCACAAGCGAAATCGTCGTCCTCCGAGCGCTTGAACCCTTCGTCACACTCGCAGACGTCGGGAGCCACGCACTTTCCGTTGACGCACGGCCTCTCGCATACCGGGTCGCACCCGTTAGCGTCGTTTCTCTTGTAGCCAGGATTGCACCCGCAGACGTTGGGCTCCGCGCAGTATCCGTTTTCGCAATCCGTACTGCAAATTGGCGAGCACGTGTACTGGTTTATCTTCACCTCATGTCCGTCATCGCAGGTGCAGAAACCAGGAGCCGTGCAGGTTCCGTTTATGCAGGCAATTTCGCACACTGGACTGCACTGACCAATTGCATTTTGCGTGTAGCCATGATCGCATTCGCAGACATCAGGCAGTATGCATTTTCCAAATGTGCAAGGATTTCGGCAGGACGGCTCACAGACACCACCGGAATTCACGTACCCGTCACAACACACCATTTCCGTCTTATGGAATATGTGGCTCTAGTGGTGAGAAAAGATTCAAATCAGTCAATAATTCTGAATATTCCGTACAATTAATTGATTCTTACCTTTATTCTGTAGTTTATTCGCGTCCTGATTCTGTACGACCCGTGCCAGACTCTTTGTTTGTACGTTTCTATATATGGGACCGACCGAGTCAGGTTTCGCCTGGAAATTAGATCGACGACATTTGGTTGAAGCTAAGAATCCAGCCATTTTTTATGTACTTCGTTCTCAGGTACTTGAATGTATGATTCGATATAATTTTTACCTGACTTCTCTGATGCACATATGGCTGCGATAGTTACTTCTAAGAGCGCAGAGAGCCGGGGGTATAAGAAAAATCGCGAGCACCGCGCACAGGATCACGTTCACTGACATGCTGCTACTCCTTGAGGACATTAACAACGAAAGCGGAAAGCTGATGACCAATACTGCGGAGAATGCTGCGGACAAACTCGGTCCAGAACCGAGGCCTTTATCTATCCTCCCACCAATAGTAATTTCTGAGTATAGTGTATGACAGTATTTCGTCAGAGGACGTGGCTGTTTTTTGTTTATCTCCCATTCATTGTAGTGGATGGGAATCGGTCATGTGTTGACGATTGCTCGCTGAAAATCTTAACCTAGTTCAGACAACAAGTCAACTTTGGAAATACGAATTACTTTGAGTCATACTCAAAAACATACTGAATATTTTATCAAATTGTATAACATTGAGTAGACGCTGATGCATTCTATGATCAGGATTTATATACCGTCGGCGTTGTTAATAATTTGGTTTCCCTTTTTCCTGGTACTGATTCTCCTGTTCGAAATAACAATGTCAGAATTTAGCTCCCGCAGCCAAATTCCTGTCCTTGCAGGCTCCATTACTATGAGAATTGAAAAATTGCTTGCAAGATGTTGAAGATACACATTTTCGAAATTTAAGAATAAGACAGATATCTTTTGAAAAATGCTGTTCAACGGTTGACTGATTGTGAGGTAAAATTTGAGGAAATTTAACATGTAATTTTCATGTTATTAACATGACTCATTTTCTTCTAAGGTTGAGACAGTAAGAATATCGAACACGTTCATCCAGTAAATGATTATCGACAGTGATGAATGGAATCTGTCAAATTGTGACAATGTGAGTCACTTTTCCAGAGCGTCAGAACAAAAGTCTGATAATATAATCTGTACACCAAGGCTGACGGAACAATATATGAAAACCGCGAGATAAATAACATTAACGACGACAAATTGATGATGACGGTCAGTTCAGGGTGATAGAATTAAACACGTTCCAATCACATGGATTCGTTTAGTGTTAATATAATGATAATAATAATAATAATAATATAAAAAATAGTAAAATTGATATATCATGACATAATGTGTTAAAGAAAAAGTATTGTATACGGATCATCTGACATAGTTTCAAGTATCGTCGATATCGTGATCAATTAAGTATGAAAAAGAAACTCCTCTTCTTTCTTCCCTCAGACTCTGGGAACGCATCGCTGGGATCCCTTGACCCCACGTTCCTTAACGAATCCTGGATTACAAATGCAGAAATTTGGTCCCGAGCAAACGCCATTGGGACATCCACCCGCGCAACTGGCTACGCATCGGCTACGAGTCGGATCCCTGGGGTCCAGATTGTAGCCAATTCTACAAGTGCAGGTATTCGATCCGGTGCACTCCCCGTTCAGACAAGGACGATCGCAGGATCCCACGCACCGTCCTGTTTGGGGGCTCATAGTGTAGCCAGGGTTGCATTGGCACTGGTTAAAACCTACGCAACGACCGTTAGGACATTCGCTCTGACATTCCGAAACGCATTTTCCGGTGTTGTCGCGCATGTAGCCTGGTCTGCAGGTGCAGATTCCTGGCGATGTGCATTCTCCGTCAGTGCAACCGTTCGGACAGCTGGGGAGACAGGCTTCAGTCTCACCGGTAGGATTGACGTAGCTGATGAGGAATAAAATGACAGAATTTTAGGACGAAGTCAAAGAATTTCGTGCAGATTGGATGGAACTGATTTGATACTGATTAGGTTGTCGGGTCAAGGCAGCATGTCTGTTTTCACGATTGACCACAGAATTTAGACCGGGTCAAGAAATGAACTGGTGTCATGTAACGAGTGACGTTCACGCGATAAACTGATAGCACTGCTTCAATCTGCTCCGGGATTCAACACTTCACTGTGGACTTTACCATTTGTGTGCCAGATGTGCAAGACAAAAGTATTTATTTGCCCTACAGACCATTTTGTAATGAAGTGAAGTTTGATGAAACAACTTTCATGATTTGAAACATTCAAATTTTGCAAATCGAACTAAAAGTAACTGTTTCAAGGATAAATCACTGTGAGAAAATTATACAAAACTGTGATAGAAATATAAAAAAAAAATGTTATTCAACTTTGAATTCGAAAATTTCGATCAAATCTGAATCGTCTGTGGGGCGAATAAATACCAAGGCGATGTTACATCTGTGACAGGGTATAATTACTTTAAAAAATGACGAGTACGCAACAAACTCCAACTTGATGAGATTGAAAGAGGCTTCATCAAATTTTAGAAGCCTTTATGTGATTTCACAAGAATCTGATGAAAACTGATCTCATGCTGAGAGACTTCAGACTTCATGGTACTTCATAGGACTTCATCTACTCCACGAATTCCCAGATTGATCATGACTCTATCTATTAGCATTGATAATGCTTCCGTTTTTGGTCTAATAGTGCATCACTGGTTCAGTATTGGGTTCCAGATAGCCAATGTCACGAAAATGGGAGATAGACAGGAATTCTGAGGCTCAACGGTTGCGGAACACATGAGAAAATATTAGAAAAGTAAACGTGAAGTTTGCGATTCTGTACAGCAAGAACATGATGATGAGTGATAAATGTCCAAATATGTACATATATCCACAATTATTTAAAAAAACTTCATTGCTAGTGATCCAAATGTATCAAATCCAAATGCAAACAATGCACACAGGAAAAAGCAAAAACTGGGGACATATTGAAAGATCTGCAGATTTTCTCTCTGAAACAAGGTCAATCAATGAGAGAGTCTTTCAGTTCCTACCCATTGAAGCACGTGCAGACTCCTGGAGCCGTGCATTCTCCGTGTGGACATCCTCCCTCGCAGTTCGGAACGCAAGTATTCAGATCCGTCAGAGTGTAACCAGGCTTACATCGACAGACTTTCGGGGCAATACAGTCGCCATTAACGCACCCTCCGGGGCAAATGGGCTTACATTCACCGTCGATGTCCGTGTACCCCAACTCGCAGATGCACTGTTCAGGAGCGAAACAATAGGCATGTTCGCGACATCTTCGGGAACACACCGGCAGACATACTCCTCTCACGGCTGACCATCCGGGTGAACAAGTGCAAATGTTTGCTCCCGTGCAGCGACCGCCCTCGCACCCTTCTTCGCAGTGGGCACTGCAATTTCCGGTGGTACCGTTTCGGGTGAAACCTTCGCAGCAGTCGACCAAGGTCACCCAGGGCTGATGAGCCTGCCAAAAAAAGATCAGGATCAGGATCAGGATCATCGAGAACAAATATTATTTGTGACAAGTGTCACGAGTGAGAAAAAAACCGACTTCAAACCAAACTAGTTGACCGATTTTGATGAAATTTATATGGGATCAATCTGAAAGTATACCCTTTCAAATAAAAAAAGAATTTTCCAAATCGGTTGATAAATGACGGAGTTATGAGGTTACAAACATAAAAAAAAAAACGAATTGAGAACCTCCTCCTTTTTTGAAGTCGGTTAAAAAGAAGAATGGATGAAATTCGTTCATACCGCAACCTGGGGAGTTGGAGTTGTGGTGACCAGACGAGCCGTCGAGTTGGTTCCGTTCAAGGCGACCCAATGACTGTACCTGGAATTCGGGGATTTTTTATGGTTTTTTTTTTCATCGATCAGACTGCATCAGGAATTCATTTGCGAGTCGTAGAAGATCGCTGCGGGTGATTCGATCCAAGGTGAGATCGAGTATGTTTATTTATATCCATGACTCCCTTCGCATAACAATAACGAAGGACGTGAATAAGTTAGTCATTGATACATGATGCGTGCGTGTGCAGCATATGAAGATTACTGAAACACGTTTTGCGAGCGCGTATGTAGTACCGCTACATCAACAGATTTCAAAATACCTATTACAAGCAACGACTGTGAAATGGTGAAATCTACCTTGTCATCAATTGATATGGAGTCTAGAATTCAATTATGGCTCACGTGACAAGCGATTTGAAAGCGATTTCATGTGATTGTACTAAATTTTTAAGTCGTATCATCTTATTTCATGTAGTTTCGTATGATTTTTTTCATGTGGTTCTATATAATTTTCAAGTAATTTCATGTTATTGATGTAATTTGCAAAATGTCAAAGTGGTAAGTAATTTTACAGTAATTTGGGACTTTTTTTAATCGATTCAAATCGACTTTAACTGATTTCCCTGCGTTTGTAAAGTGAATTCACGATATTTTATACAATTTTATGAGATCCTGGGCAATCAGAATGATTCTAAAGTCAAAGTAGTTCATGATCACAACGAGATGGAAGCTCCTAGGTTTCACGAATTTCATTTTTTCTTCGAAAAACGAAAAAAAAATCCAAATTGCACAGTTGGAAAATCTGATAACTGAGACAAAAAATGACGATTCTCAATGAACATCATTATAACATTTATCGCAATCATTTCTCAACCCTATTTCCTAATTTTTTATCTGTCAATGATCTTCTGAATGAGAAAAATAACATTCCGTCGGAGACAAGTCATCGATGGATCTGATCGCCTTATTCGCAGAGATGGAGATAGTGAATGCAATTTCTACTTACGGTACTCTCAAGTAGCAAAGTCCAGTTTCGTTAGCCGCAGTTGGTGTTTTAGTATTCGCCAAACGACCATTGGGAGATCCTCTATGTCCACCTTTGACGCCTTCGACGGCTAGGGCCGAAGCGGATACAGCCAAAATGGCGAAGGCTATAACCAACAGTTTCTGCATCTTGACTCTGAGAACGTGGGCGGCTTACTGAAGACACTAAAGACACCGAAGACACTACGACTCGGACTCCCAGTAAACAGATATACTATCAAGTCTGCTGAGGTCACGTTATGATTTTAGATAAACAGGAGAAGAGATTCTTAGTAATCGTCGGAACAACTTGGATCTTTTGACCTTCTTCTTCGTACTCGATTCTTCATAACAACATAACATGATAGATGGAGTGTATTTTTACACTATACTCTCATTTATAAGTCAAATTGGAGCAAAATATAGCGAATGGAGGAATGAATTAGTGAAGATCTATAAATTGGTAGGAATCTTCATCTTGGCCTAGTAATAGATTAAAAGTCATGACCTCTAGCTGGACGACTCGATCTTGAATCAAAGGTGGTCGAATTCATTTTTCCATCATATCTCGGCAACCGTTGATCCTATCGTCACAAAGCTTATTATAAAAAATGAAGCTTAATAAATTCTCTACAAGAAAGGTTTAATACATTTTTCTCGTATCGTCGATAGTTTTTCTCTGATACGCAAGTGAAGACGCACATAATTCGCACAAGTTTCTATACAGATACTGATACTTTCAGCTCTGTATTACAAAAAAACTATTGAAGATACGAAAAAAATGTATTGAATTATTGTTGTAGAGAATTTAATAAGCTTCATTTTTTCTAATCACCTCCGTGACGATAGGATCAACAGTTCTCGAGATACGATGAAAAAACTGAATCGGAGCACCTTGGATTCAAAAAGATTTTCACTAATTTATCGATCCTTACTGATTGATTTATCTATTTACGCCAATTTGTGGGATGTATAAAATTTCGAGTCTGATCACGCTGCTACCAGTGGAAAATTTCATTATGACACGTATCCGCTTCTATAGTTTACGTATTTTAATCTAATATCATATTTAGTTTTAATTTACACAATCAGGCGGAAAGGATGTGCTGAATGTGAATGATGCCGACAATCTCTGATAACGAGTGTCAAACGAGACTGCATATCACTTCAGTACGTAATAGCAAAATAATATCTAATTCTTTCCTCGGTGTTAATTACCATATTGGTTGGGTTTTTTTTCCACGAACTATGACAATGAAACTGCGTTTTGATACTGTGGTATTGTTCCCATTGTAGACGTGAGTAGTAGCTAATTAACAGCCTGAACCAGAAGATTGGAAGAACTTGTGCAGAATTTGGACACCATTTTTAATACTATAAGAGCGAAATTTAGTATGAATAAATTGAATATTCGCAAAATGTTTAAAATTTTGTAATTGAGGATAGCAATTGTGATCTTCGTTATATTTTTCGTATTTTTATGATCATAACTACACAGGATAGATGATAAAAGTTGAGTTTGTGAACTTTATAGTTGAAAATCGATACCAAAACTGAATAATAATTAGTATGTCATCTGTATATATTTATCATTTTTTACACAGTTCATAAAAAAAACACAAATTACATGAGAATAAGATAAATTAATGAGCGAATTGATCTGCAGATAACAAGGTTAACAGATAAGTTGTGTCCTTTTTTTTGTTCTGACCTTTCGATAAGGATTTGCGTGGTTTTTACAGATTGCAGATCACATGATACATCTTATCATTTATACATGTGTACGACTTAAAAAACTAATTAATCCTATCTCATAGTTCAGTTGATCTTATTATAATAACTTACTAACTATCTAATCAACCGATTGCGTATTCACATTAACGTTAGGATAATTATCATAAGCGGTTGGTTTATCGGTGGATTTTAATTAAATATCAGCCTCCCTTAGGATTTAACGTGTTACAATTAAACAATAAATAAAAGTTGTTATTAAACCCTGGTAGAATCAATATTTTAGGGGGCAAAGGGTGGAAAGCACTTTCACATAATATGAGAGTTTCATTTTTCAAAATTGACTTATGAATCGATTAAGGTGAAATGAAAGTCACGTGACCTCGATATGATTTACACTTGGAATTTTCAAACGCTATTTTCTCAGCCAAAACACATTCGATCTATGTGAAATTGATATCAGTGACGTAGAAAAACTCAATGAAGGGCCTGCCAATCGTGGATTTTCGAAAATCAAGACGTAACAACAGTTTTCTAACAATATTGTTCTGTAACCCAAGGAAGTGCTGCCTCTCTCCACGAGGGGCAGCACCTCCTTGGGTTACAGAACAATATCGTTACACAAAATTCTGATTATGTCTTTCGATATTCGAAAATCCACGATTGGCAGGGCCTTCGTTCACTTTTTCTACGTCAGTGATATCAATTTCGCATCGATCGAATGTGTTTTGGCTGAGAAAATAGCGTTTGAAAATTCCAAGTGTAAATCATATCGAGGTCACGTGACTTTCATTTCCCCTTAATGGGAGCAGGAAGATTTTTTTTTAGGGGGAGTTTAATTCGTTGTTCTTCTAATTTCATGTTGATAATGAAAAAAAAAAGTTATGATCTTGTCATGGACGCCGAAGTAGGGACTCAAAAATTGAACCTGTGGGAGTGAAATCCCAAAACCCTTCAATTACGAGTCGATATTTGATTGAAAAGTAATTGAAAGATTTAATGAGTCATATTGAAAAAATCAATCGACCAGATTGAAAAAATCGATGAATCAAATGGGACGAATTGATTAATTAATTAATCAAACAATTTGATTGGAAATATTCGCAAAATTACAGCAGGTTTTACCTTCATACTTTTTGATGAAAAAATCTATCAATAATTGATGTAAAAAAATTTCTGATCACTTCAAGAAATCCGTTAAAATTTTCGTTGTGCTCAAATTTTCCATTTGACATAAAAAAAAATATATAATTCGAGAATCTTAGTCAGTTATTTTCTGTGTTCTGATTATAAGAAACTTTTATTTCTCGTTTTAAGGCAGGTCAGAGACCATCAGAATTGTTATCAATGCGAAATACTATTTTAAGACTTATATCGTACTGACCTAATTGTAAGTTCTAAAGTTTAAGTTAAAATTTGATTACTCAGTATATTTTTCTTCTTTTGGTATCAAAATATAATTGGCTTAAATAACCGCCACGATTGTCTTTGGTATAATTTAATTTCAATCACCTCAGTTTCATCAAACACTGCCATAACTAATCATTAAAAAAACTGATCAAAGCCTCGATCAAAATTACGTCATCGATCACGAATCAGAGATGATTACTCGATATGCTTTATCAGACTTATAGAAATTGACTTTTAATCGGGGAAAACCATCCAGAGCCTTTCTAGGGCCATTCCAGAAACTTCAGGCCTCAGGAGGGCCCTGGACGGGCTGTAGACGGTTTTTCCCATTTCAAAGTCAATTTTTACATATTACACGTTTTTGATCAGTATTGAATTTCATCTCATCATGAAATTTCAAATTGGCTCATCACACGTGAATCCTAAGGAACCAAATCATCCTTCCGAACACACAAGGGTGTGCTAAGTGGTATTTCGTCGTAGACGTGCTCCGCGTTCTGGTCGACTGCAGTGTGACGACAAGTGGCTGCTGGTGGTCTGTCGTAGTGGCTTTCCAAAAGATCTGTTCAGACAGAACAAATATTGCTGATTAAACATTCAAACAATAATGGAACAAGGCCGAGAACCGCTTTTATCGCTACATCACGTCAAACAACGTTTCGATTCTGATGGTAATACGAATTTGTCAATATTTTCGCACGCAAACACGCGAAGCACTTCTCGCAATGCTCTCAGGACTCCTATTTTTCTGGACTCTGAACAAATCTCGTTGATTTGTTGATAAATCTGATGACAAGATCGCGATCCATACCTCGGATATTGCCTGATACTCGTATGCTGATGGTACCAGTCCTGTTGTCGTAATGTTTGTTCAATTCGGCAGCGTCGAAGGTGATCAAAGCCGTTTCTGGGCTCGATGCAAATACTGGATTGACGAAAGTCGGTAGAGCTGCAAAAAACAGAGGAGCAAAAATCTAGTCAGTGTCGTTAAAAAATGACAAAAATCGACTGATCACTAACGAGGAAGAGTCGTGTTCGTTATCTTCATGCTCCTGATGGTGTTTCCCTTTTCTTGAGGTCCTCCTCCGTTCTTGTCGTTGTCGTAAATGGATATGGGAATGGACTCGAAGACCTTGGACCTCAGATAGAAGACCATGAGTACAGCGAGGCTGGTAAGACACACGGAGACAACCGACCCAATGACTATGAGAACCGTGGTGTCGTGCGACATCTGCGGTACTTGTTCTGCGGAAAAGTAAATCACTGACACAATTAATATTGATGAGTATTGCCGGGTCGATTCAAAGATATCATCGAGCAAATATTGATTATCGTTCTCAACAGCCACCTTTCTGCATCGTCTTCACGTAGCTGGGATGCGGGGGTCCCGCGATCTTCACTATCCCAGAATCCACGGAGTTCTCATCATCCTGATGTCCGCGGAAAATCCCACCATGCGATGACCCTGTGGTCGTTGAATCGTCGATTCGAGTCGTTGGCGGAGTCTCGACCAGGTTTGGTACCGGAAGTGCTGGGCTGATGAGAGTGAACTCTTCGGGGATTTCGGAGACCGTCTGAAGTCTGTCTTCTGCAATAAAGTGGGAAACGGACATTGCACGACTTTCTTCAGCTGTTAAACCAGGTATGGTGTATTTTAGGGCCCCTGAAACCCCGTCAAGCACACGATTATGCGTTTCCACCAGTAATTTAGTACGCCTAGCCTGGTAGTTTGGCGTTACACGAAAAATCGCGAGGGTCTGATCAGTCCGTTGATTTCTATCATCAAGGATCTGGACTATGGACGTATGAAGGACTGTTATTATCCAATCAAACACCAGAGTCGAGTTTCCTGTGTAATTTACAGCATCGCACAACGTTCGATATCTCCTCGTCTAATCGTCCTCTCATCGATTTTTTCTTTAATTTCAGCAGAGAAATCCACTATTTCACTATTTTTTCGTTCATTTTTTATTCTCGAGCGTAAATGATGAAACTTTTTGGATGGAGTAGATTTTTGTGCCATGAATGATCATGGAAATGAATTCCTTATCTCATACAATTTTTTTTAAATTTGTTTTTCAAGATTTTGGAACCAAATACGACCTTCTGCAATCGAGTTTTTCTTTCTGTGTTAAAGAGATTTTCACAAAAAGAAAAAAAAATCTCCTTTTCCACTGACCTTCAGCATGTTCGGTGGTTCTGGAAACTCTCGTGACGCTGAAGCCCTTGGTCTCTGAAAGGGTGGCTTCTGTCCCAGTACTGGTCTCACCGGTGTTTTCCTCGCTGGACGACATCTCTGAAGGAAGTTGCGAGACTTGGGCAGCTTCGAAGAGATTTTTCCTGGTCAAATTTCGAGAAATGACCCCTTCGGGGTCATCGGTTAATTGCCTCTGACAATCTCCGGTCTCTGGATGACACCACATCAATCTGCTACCGCAATCGCATACGGATTCGCAACGGAAACCCCATCTTCCAACTTGACAGGGAAAATGGCAGCTGGGAATGAAATATGAGAGAAAAAAAAAATTAATGAAAAATGAAAATTTGTAAATATTTTGAAAGTCTTGAGTTTAGTTTACAGATTTCGATGGAAAAATCATCGGCTCGAATGATTTTAGGTTGCAATTTTTTCAGGATTTGAGTTATTTTTATCTTCTTTCATCGAAGTTCGACTCATTTTTTCAAGAAATTTATTGATCACGATTTTAGAAGTAAATTATAGTAATTTAGTCGGGAGATTATAATAGATGACGAGTTTCTAAAGATTGCAATCAAACTGAAAATGGTTATAATTGAGGCCTAATTTTTAAACCTGTATATCTTCCGAACGGTCAATGACACGTGAAAAATACTAATGACCTTTTTTGTAGGAAAATGAAAGAGCTTCAAAATTTGTTCAGGTCATTTTCCTCGTAGGAGGAACTGGGAGTGAGATATCGTTAAAATTGAGATAAAAGTAGTTGTTTTCGTTTTCTTATCACAAACAGAAACTTGAACGCGGGTTATCAAAGCTGGAAATCTCCAGAAGTGAAAGAACTTTCAATATGCACACGGATAACTCTGGACTGATGTAGCAGACAGTGAATATAACATTGTTATCATGGATTACGATTATTGATCGGGAGCACACTCACCCAGGTCCTTGCCATCCTGCTGGGCATTCGCAAATGCCATTGACCGGGTTACACGATCTTCCTGAGGCGCAGTCGCACTGCTGCATACACTGTCTGCCCCAAGATCCCGGCGGACACTCTGAAACGATCATTTTAATCAATTTTTTTGTTCTTTTTCATTATCAAAAATAATATTTTTTATTATATTTGAATATTGAAAATTGAAGTTCAGTGTCAAAAATCAAATTTAGATGTCAAAAGTTAAATTTTTAATGTAATAAAATGAATTTCAATACCAAAAATTGAATTCCAATATCAAAAATCAAATTTTGATATCAAGATTGAAAGTAAAATATTAAGAATTCTATTCTTAATATCAAAAATCGAATTTTCAACACCAAAAATCAAATTTCAATATCAAAAATCAAAGTTTCTATACCAAAAATTGAATTCCAATATCAAAAATCAAATTTCAATATCAAGATTGAAATTAAAATAACAAGAATTCAATTCTTAAAATCAAAAAGCGAATTTTCAAAACCAAAAATCAAAGTTTCTATACCAAAAATGTAATTCCAATATCAAAAATCACATTTTAATATCAAGATTGAAATTAAAATAACAAGAATTCAATTCTTAAAATCAAAAAGCAAATTTTCAAAACCAAAAATCAAAGTTTCTATACCAAAAATTGAATTCCAATATCAAAAATCAAATTTCAATATCAAGATTGAAATTAAAATAACAAGAATTCAATTCTTAATATCAAAAATCGAATTTTCAACACCAAAAATCAAATTTCAATATCAAAAATCAAAGTTTCTATACCAAAAATTGAATTCCAATATCAAAAATCAAATTTCAATATCAAGATTGAAATTAAAATAACAAGAATTTAATTATTAAAATCAAAAATCTAATTTTCAAAACCAAAAATCAAAGTTTCTATACCAAAAATTCAATTCCGATATCAAAAATCAAATTTCAATATCAATATTGAAATTAAAATAACAAGAATTCAATTCTTAAAATCAAAAAGCAAATTTTCAAAACCAAAAATCAAAGTTTCTATACCAAAAATTGAATTCCAATATCAAAAATCAAATTTCAATATCAAGATTGAAATTAAAATAACAAGAATTCAATTCTTAATATCAAAAATCGAATTTTCAACACCAAAAATCAAATTTCAATATCAAAAATCAAAGTTTCTATACCAAAAATTGAATTCCAATATCAAAAATCAAATTTCAATATCAAGATTGAAATTAAAATAACAAGAATTCAATTCTTAAAATCAAAAAGCGAATTTTCAAAACCAAAAATCAAAGTTTCTATACCAAAAATGTAATTCCAATATCAAAAATCACATTTTAATATCAAGATTGAAATTAAAATAACAAGAATTCAATTCTTAAAATCAAAAAGCAAATTTTCAAAACCAAAAATCAAAGTTTCTATACCAAAAATTGAATTCCAATATCAAAAATCAAATTTCAATATCAAGATTGAAATTAAAATAACAAGAATTCAATTCTTAAAATCAAAAATCGAATTTTCAACACCAAAAATCAAATTTTAATATGAAAAATCAAAGTTTCCATACCAAAAATTGAATTTCAATATCAAAAATCAAATTTTCACTATCATTAACTAAATTTTAAAGCCACTCAATTGAATTCCCTAAAAATAATCCGCACAAAACGAAAAAAAAACTAACAAAAAACGATATTCCGGCAACTCCACTGCATTCCTGATCGTGACTTGAAATCAACCTAAAGACTCGCTGCTTCTGAGTCACATGCCAAGGTGAGGTTCACCGTTCACATCAGTCCGGGTTATAATACACATAAGTTACGTGAATGTACCTCTACAAAACGGTGTACGTATGTATTTCAGCTTAAAAAAAAAAAAAAACAGTTGGTTGTCAGAGACGCTCGAACTGAGTCTGTGGCCGTAACATGAGTATTCCGCGTGCATTCCCTGCGATAAAGAACCGCAGAGACCACGAATAAAACCCTGAGCTACCGAGTCCGGAAGTTACGATGAAAGTTGCCACTCCCACATTGATTCAATGCACGCAGTATTCATGTACGATTTACATACTATACGATGTATCGCTTAATGGTACCAGAAACAGTCGATAAAATTACACCGATTTGAATCTCCCGGCCTTAGAAGTTGGTACGAGACTCGCGATCGAAGAGAAGACGTTTTTCGGGTGTCTTAAAAATAATGAAATCACAGAATCGTATGCAAAAGATTTTTTTTATGACTGTCTTGGAAATGTTTGGTGATTTGTGATAAAGTGAATCGAATTCAGTATCGAGAATAAGATTTTAAATACCAAAAATCGGATTTTAGTATCGAAAATTGAATTTTTAATACCTAGAACCAAAATTTTTAACATCAAAAATAAAATTTCAATATCAAGAATTCAATTTTGATAGTCAGAAATAAAATGATGCAAAATTTGCATATATAAAATGGAACTGACTACATTTACTATACCTACAAAAGTTTAAAAAAAATTACAGCAGACGAAAAACCAAAAAAAAATAAAAAATTGATTTTGAATTTACTATAAATTGTACAGTAAATTATGTAATATTTTTCAATCAATTTCATGATTCACAAACTATTCATGCATACGTGAATAATTTCTGGCTTAAATTTGGTGAATTTGAAAAAAACATTTTTGCATTTTTGACAGTGATACAAAAAGTTGACAGAATTACAAGAATCTCCTACGTTTTAATGCGTCTGAGATGAAACAAAGAGTGAAAGCTGACCAAACGCTCTAGAACGTGTGTATGTAGGTAGTATAATTGCATCGTGGTCAAGCCGGACGTTTCTGGATCCGGTTCAAACGATTCCGAGATCATAAATTATTGTATATTACGAGATTCGCTGACTACATAAAAATTTCAGTATTACCATAACTCACACAATTATCTTAATAAAACAATATATTCACAGTAAATGTAGGCAAGCAATCACACAAAAATTACATATAATTTATGTCACATGATTGTTGAACAGTTCAGTAATTGTGTAATTTTTTTTTTTTTTTTAAGAAATCTATGTTATTCTCACTTTGAAAAATGTGTCACGATTTGAAATTTTTTTTTTTTTAAACAACAATTTTTATACTAATGCAGTTTTGGGTGGGAACGTGTTCTGCTAAAACTACAGTAATCAGACCTCATCATTTTTTTTACAGAAAAAAAAATCAGTAACATGGATCAAAATCAATAAAAAGTCTCCAGAAACTGAAAATTATTAGATCTGATCAAATTGAAAGCAGTTGCGTTCTAATTGGTTGGAAGTCGATGTCAGATGTAGAGTAAGAGGCGATTCGTTATCGTTGTGTAACAAGGCGGAGCAATAATCGAGTTTACATCCTGGCGGGTGCAGCGAACAGGTGTATCAAATTACCATGATCCCTAACGAGGTACTGACCGTGGGCGCAGGTATCTCCTTGGTACCCAGATTCGCATTTGCAAATATTTGGCTCCATGCAAATACCATTTTCACAATATTTGCAGAATGGGATGCACTTAGGTTCCGTATCCGCCTCCGCGTGAAGTTCCTGGATCACGTAACCGTCGCAGCATTCTGATACCGTTATCTCCTTCACGGTGGTCTGAAAGTATCAAGATATGGAGTTTCAATTGTTTGGCGGGAAAAATATTTGAACCTTTCCCACTGTCTAATTATTCGACACAAAGATACATGAAAAAACTGAAAAAGTGCTTTTTTTTCGGACGGCACTTTGCAATATTTCTTCTAATAGATCCGCGATGCTTTCAATAAAAAAGAATCAAAAATAACGAAATCGCGTTATATAACAGAAGTAATCAGACTCAAGTCCGCAGATATTTTTGCTATAATAATAATAATAATAATTGATTACGTAAAGATCGAAGTGCCCCGCTTGTTCGCTCGTCCTAAAGAGGTCTTCTCATTTCTAGTTTCTAGTCTGTCCTTTTTTTTTGCTCACGATCAATTTGTCTAGTGTAAGAAGAGATAGACAGAGAATCGTAGTGGTTCTGCAGAGTCCGAATATATTAATCGTTGAGACACTAAGACGTAATGAAATTTTGACACCCCGTAGAGAGTTGTAAGTGTAATAAATCATCGGTAAATGATGGTGTTACGAAATCGGCGAACTAAATATCTTGACGGTCATTTCGGTGGGATAACACTCGACGCTTGGTATACATGATCCGACTAGATAGGCAAATCACACCACTTGTCTTTCACTCTACTCCTCCTCCTGCAATGTATTGAGAAACGTTCGGTGTGGGATGTGGATACAGAAACACAGCCACATTCCAATTTTACTTCATTCACCTTTTTTTAACATTTTTTTAATTATTTTTTTTCTTCGACTCTTGATCACTTTTGCATCACGACGACGTAATTATTTAACCACCGAGAAACGAGAAAATATTTATAAATAATCCTTCAATTGATATCCCGCGTCGCACTCCACTGCTCCCATAAATTTATTCTAATCTTATTCAAATACAGCTCAATCTGTCATTCAACTACTTATCAAGATATACTAGTTTTGAAATTATATTCAAATACACTATTTTTTTTAATTTTTGATACCATTTTATACCCTAAATACGATATATCGTCGATTAGAAGTTTGAATCCGTGACTCTTTCGCGCCACGCGCGTGACGCCACTAGTTGACACGGCGCGCCCGCCATCTAGCGTCGTCTGTCGGAACCCACGTCGTATTTCTCAGTTTTCGCTCTTCATTTGGATATAGGGTTGATAAAATTGTGAATTCTGACGTCACGACCAATCAGAAAGCGATTTTGAATAATTTTAGTGGAAATGTCGTTCGAAAATTGGAGACTATAGTTTCTTTGAACAGTGTCGCGATTTATCACCTCGGTATAAAAAATGACAAAAGTGGAGCAGCTACATAGGTAATTAGACGTTCTATATTACGAAGAGTTTCTTTTGTTCTTTTTTACGACTAAAATTAACTATAGACCTGTGATGCAAACGTTATTTCGTAACAACTTTAATTGGCAGAAGCTGCTACAGTCTTTATTTATTGGACGAAATGTAACAGTGCATGGATGTAGAGTACCTACTACACTAGATTTCTAATTAGTGTATAGCGATTTGAGTTACTATAGAGAACCGTGATGACGGTTATATCGTAACGTTTATTGACCAATTAATCGTCTAATTGGTCCGCTGACCAAATATTTCATTAAAATTCATCTTTGCGAGTTTGATTATGATGATCCAGAAAGAGGCACCGGACCGTAACGATCAAAGGCGTTATTTAACTTTCACTGACATGAAATTGAGAGGAGAACGGGGGCCTTTGTATAATAGTAGTACGATATACGCTTATTTCCGGTTCTCTTATACACTACTATATTACGAAAGTGAACGCAATGCGTGTAAGATTTAGTACGATGATTGCGCGAAATGCCATCAAACTATTAGAGTAGCTGTAGGCACATAACTGGCATTACACAATACCAAATTCAGGATGAAAGAAGCCAAAAAAAAGGGAAGAAGTATGTTCGCATTTATGATTTACGTGATAAATCATATAACGTTGGGAACTAAATCATCATCATGTCATTCATCATATGGATTTGCCTTGTGATTTTGAACAAATTTATATATAAAAAGAAACACATGATCAATCATATAAGCGAGCATCAGCAGATATAATTTACCAAAAATCATATGGTCACTCATATAGTTTATCATGTAATTTGTTTTACATCATATCTCATGAGTCATGCCTATATTACATTATCATGTGATTTTTTACATATCTGTTCAAATTCACAAGATAAATCATGTGATGAATGACGAGATGATGAGATTCCGTTCGTAACATTATACATTTTCAGTTGGGAAATGATTCATTCGTGAACACTCATCAGAGATTGATGAACAAGATCAAGAAGTTTCAGTCCCAAATGATGAATTTCAGCTCTGAATGTTGAAGATAGTTGGAGTTATCATTTTTTCTAGTTTTAACCGTTGAGTCGAATCGAGCTCCGACAATTTTCAATATTTCTGGATGAAATTTGGAGGGGATGCTAATTTCATTGTCCCGAAGAAGCTATTCCTTCAATTTTTCGACATCTCGCTTTTTGTCGAATTTCGATAGTCGGAAAGATTCAAATATTCTTTTCCCGCCATTGGCTTTACGGCGTGTTTTTCAGAATTAAAAACAGTGTCCAGAAAAGGAGTCAGGCATCTGCCGGCGGTATTGAAGATAATGCTGACAAACACTTCCTGCGCAATTGCGTAAAAGGTACCCTGCACAGTAGATTGATGTACTCGTAGTCTTATTTCTCGATGGAGTACGTGACGATGAATTAAAAGATTCCATGCGTTCTTTTTGATGCACTTTCGCTCATACGACACGTTACTGTTTTTTTTTTTTTTTTACCGATATAAAAACTGGATATACACACTTATTATTACTTCTGGTTTCATTTGGAACAGCAAAAATGGAAAAAAAAAGAACTTCATTCAATTTTGTTCAGCTTCGTCTCCTGTAGAGCAACAAACGTGAAACAAATGACACAAGAGACCCAGTACACTTTTTTTTTTACACAACTCTTGTCAGCCTTGAGGTGCGAACGTCCGGGCGATTCTCTATCCTGATAAGATCGCGGGGAATCTATGCTTTATGCAATTCTGTGTATAAGAACCTTGACGAGTAAATAGAACATGGAGAAAGTTTGACATCTTCAATTGTATAAAGACACGATCTACCCAAATTTAGATGATATCGATTGAAACAAGCGGGTTTGGGCTGACTATGAGCCAGCCTTCGAACTTCCCGTTATTTATTTTGTTCTCAGCTATTTTGAAATTTGTAAATCTGACCTCAGATTCTTGATCAGCGGTTCAAAAAACCTTCGAGTACAAATTTCCGTAAGATTTCGAATGTTTTTAGTATTTTTCCCAGCAAATCGGACTCGCCATTTTGAATTTCGCTAATCTGACTTCAGATTCGTGATCAGTGACCCAAAAAACCTACGAGTACCAAGTTTCATCCAAATCCAAATGTTTTTAGTTTTTTGCAGCATATCGAATACGCCAAATGAAAATTTTGCAAAACTGACTTCAGATTCGTGATCAGCGATCAAAAAAACCATACGGTACTAAATTTCATTGAAATCCGTTGATTCGTTCTCAAGATATCGTCATTTTTGTTGTGTTTTTTAGAATTTTGTTATTTGAATAGTTCGAAAAGTACTAATCCTATCGAAGCCAAAATCTAATCAGTTCTGAGTTAAGAAAAGCCCCGTCGATTGAGCCCAAGTTGATCGAAATCCGACCACGCGTTCTCGAGATATCGCGCGGACAAAAATGTGGTCACGCACAAATGGTCGGAGCTGATTCTTTGGACCTCGAAACGTGAAGATTTAGTGAAAACTCAACTTTTCATTTGCGGATTGATCACAATAACTTCCTTTTTTCTCTGAAAACAGAGAAACGCGAAGTTAAAAAGAAAAGATGGTCGTTAGCTGATTCAACGAGAGGCAAACGAAAGGTCGATAATTGCGGAAGACATGAACGAAACGCGACCTTCGATTAGATAATGGCTGTGGCGAACACCGTTGAACTTGCTATTAACGCTTGATCGATCATTTGATTTTAGAATCAGTCGACCGGAAACCAAGTTCTATTCACCATTCAAATAATGAGAAGCGGTTGTTATGCAAAATTTTACCGCCTATGAAATTCCCATTACTGTTGAAATGCACGCAGGATTTCTAACTTGCTGAAATATAAATAAAGATAAAAATGAAAATTGCTACTTCCGGTTTGTAATGTATAGCGCGTGATGAAAGGGGTGCAGCAGCCTCGTCAAAGGGACCCCTTTGTTACTTTGTACTCGATAATGAGTGTCGTATAAATAGATCCCTGCAAGCTGCAAGCTGCAAGCAATGAAGGTTTACCGGAAGCCCAGAGTTTGGTCGTCGAGTTGCTTTCTACGGTGCTAATCGAATTTTCCCCTGGGAATTATTACCTCGTAATAGTGTAATAATTCTTGGCAGTGCCAATACCGTCATTAATCCACTCGATATCTGGTTCACGGCTAGGCCGAAGCCAATCATGATCAGAGAGAGGGGCTTGCGGATGGTACATCCGTTATTAACAGACCACGCACACACACACTAGTGATGTGATGTAATGATTCAATTGTCAAGGACGACACTTTCTACACTACGTACACGATGAAGCCACTAGATTACAAGATTACATGGTACAACACGATCGTTACAGAACCAATTACAAGTCTTGACCACTGGATAAGTCGGACAAACTTTAAGTTACTTCTAGCCGAATTTGGTCTCCTCAAATTATAGATTACTTCATGACAAAATGTAGATTTTCAGAAACAAAAAATTTTGGTGTGTTGCAGTTCTCTTCACTTTTGAAATTACAAAATTACAAACAAGTTTCGACTTCTGGAGGAGTCTTAAAAAATTATACTCACTTTAATCCTGAATCGTTCTCTGTTTTCCATACGAGTTTTAACGCATCTTGGAGGAACTTTCAAGCACCATGTAAACGTCTGCACGAACACTGGCTCTGTGTAAGTTTCTCTGAACGATATGGTTTGGCTGTGAAATAAACCACGGTTTAGATCATTAGAATAATTCGATGATTATCTAACAAAATTATATCCTAAAGTGTGCGAAGCGCTGATAACCTGGGCAGAAACGCTTTGTGATTGGTCGTGATATCAGGATTCTCTTTTTCCAATCGTCCCTCGTTGTAACTAGTCATATTTTCCATGATAAGTGGACGAAAAGATTAAGGGCTGCATGGTAGCAGCAGGACATCACCTCAAAATTCGTGTCAGTCGTTTCGTCCCGCAAGAAAAGAGACGAAATTTGACTAAATTTCTCCCAAAGGACGGAAGTGAAATAATTGCGGACTGCGCGTGTGCAAACCTAGCATCTGCGATCCTGGCTTGCAATCGTTCGCTTTCGTCCCGCTAAACCGCCATGCAAAGCCCCACTTTTCATGCAGGTACGTGTTATAAAAATTGAATTTTGTACACTTTATACCCGTCGAAACTGGTCCGCGGCATCAGAACACTGTTCAACCGGATCAATTTCTGAACAAAATTAGTCAAAACTGGATGAAACGTCTTCTGATTGGTCGTGACGTCAGAGTTCACAATTTCACCGTCATCTTTGGATAACCCCCAACGCGTATCCTTCAATAAAAAGCGATACCCACAAGACACGAAGTGGGTTTCTACAAACGACGCTAGACGGCGGACGCGTCAAGCTGAATAGTGACGTCACGGCGTGGCGCGAAATCGAGACCGATTTGAACTTTGAATCGACAATATATTGTATTCGAGCGGTATAACGAATGTTTGTAGTGCCTTTTCACCACTTATTCCGTATCCTTTGCAAAAGTTGGGTACCTCCCACTGTCACATGTCATCACGATGCAGTTAACGGTCAGTCGCACGCGATAGAGATTACATTCCATTCCGGTGTCTGTTTCTTAACAATCCTTTGGTTTAAGCTTTGGTATAGTACCTATGGTAGCTCGGCGAGTTCATTATTAACGCTAACGACGAGTAGATTATATGGAGTGTAAGTATTCTCCGCATACCTAACATATATGTCAACACTTATGCGAGTTGCATAACAACAGCGAGCAACGACTCTCATAGTGCTCTAGTTTATTACGAATATCTTGACCATATATTTACACCGCATTTACTTACTAACTCAAACCATAATCATGAAAGGAAAGCTCAAATTGCGAACGTTTAATTTTACTCCACACCGCATTTCAGACCAATCAGGGGTGTAGATACGTGCGACACTTTCACCACGTATTATCACAGCGGACGTATCACGTGGCCATTGGAACAAGTTTGTAAGTATCAAAAAGGCGATTTTGATGCCTCAAGATCCCAAAATGATAAGACCGTGTAAATAATTCGAAATCCTGAAAGAAAAAGGTCGCAAGCTGACCTGCTTTTGAGTATCCCATTTTTTTTTTTCAAGATCTCAAATTCGAAATAACAAAAAAATAATAATAATCTCACTTTTCCACCCTCGTGCATACGTGGTCGCCTGATAAGGAGTCTGCGAATGGTACCAGGGTCGATGCAGCGAAGATGAGGACGTGCAGAATCCGCCGATTCCTCATTTTCGAGGCGCTGAGGAAAAACGTATCGTTTAATTACCAATCAAAATACACAACTATTTGCATATATCGATATATTTGAGGATCGTTGATTTATAACTTCCCGTTTCTCTGTTTTCAGAGAAAAAAGGAAGTTATTGTGATCAACCCGAAAATGAAAAGTTGAGTTTTCACTAAATCTTCACGTTTCGAGGTCCAAAGAATCACCTCCGACTATTTTCAGTTTGACGTCTGGGTGTGTGTGTGTGCGTGACCACATTTTTGTCCGCGCGATATCTCGAGAACGCGTGGTCGGATTTCGATCAACTTGGGCTCAATCGACGGGGCTTTTCTTAACTTAGAACTGATTAGATTTTGGCTTCGATCGGATTAGTACTTTTTGAACTATTCAAATAACAAAATTCTAAAAAATGCAACAAAAATAACGATATCTTGAGAACGAATCAACGGATTTCAATGAAATTTGGTACCATATAGTTTTTTTGATCGCTGATCACGATCTGAAGTCAGTTTTGCAAAATTTTCATTTGGCGTATTCGATATGCTGCAAAAAAAGACTAAAAACATTTGGATTTGGATGAAACTTGGTACTCGTAGGTTTTTTGGGTCACTGATCACGAATCTGAAGTCAGATTAGCGAAATTCAAAATGGCGAGTCCGATTTGGTGGGAAAAATACTAAAAACATTCGAAATCTTACGGAAATTTGTACTCGAAGGTTTTTTGAACCGCTGATCGAGAATCTGAGGTCAGATTTACAAATTTCAAAATAGCTAAGAACAAAATAAATAACTGGAAGTTCGAAGGCTGGCTCATAGTCAGCCCAAACCCGCTTGTTATTTTACAATCTAATCGCCGAATGCTGCGGGTCGTTAATCGCAATCACCTGTCAGATCTAAATGTCAGTGATAAAGATTTAGATTCTTAGATACACCGAATAGAAAAATTTGAGGTCATGATCACACCGATTTGGTGATTTTTTTTCACAATTTCTAAAAATGTATTCAAAAAAGCAATTTTGGTATCAAAAGTTTCAGGAAAAAGTCCTTAAGAAAAAAAGCAGTTTTCAAATTTTCATCAAAACTCGTATTGAAGAGTAAAAATTATTTTTCAGTGTAGGCTGTGGTTTTCCTGAACCCTGAATTCCTGGACCAGTGCAGATGAGCACCAGGCGAATTATCGCGCTATCATATCGCAAAGACAGAAGGAAATATAGTCAAACCTCGTTAGTATCGTCGACGTTTTTATCCTGAGGCCGTTACGTCCGTCGGTGGTTAGGAATGAGCTGACAGTTCTACGAAAGCTGACGACCACGGACTCGAGTCGTGGTGAAATTGATATCGAGTTTCGGAGCTAGCGACTGATTGTGGACAAGACCGGAAGGGTCGGGTGTCCGGTAAGCATCGCCATGTTATCTCAAACGGTCGACTGTTTGAGTGAGTTGTAATCAGAGCCTATCCGGCGCCAATTACACCTCCTGAAATTTGAATCTTCTTTTTTTTTATCACGATCGGTAGAAAAACAAGATTCGCATATATTGAATATATATTCGCGACTGGCTGATTATCATGAGATCCGCGTGAGGGTCAGGAATTTTATCTACCTCCTGGTTTTTTTTTTGTTTTAGATTTTTTTTCAAAGGATATATTATTGAGAAGGATTCGAGGAAGATTTATATCGCGGAATTTTTATTGCAAATTATTTTGGACTCGATTAGCTGATTGATAGTAAAGTTATATGGAGAAAAAGATTGATTAAAAATATTCAAAAATTCGTTCGTTTCGGTTACGTGTGTTTATTTATGTTTATTACTACATGTGTGTTCGAGATGTGTGACGTATTTCAACTGGCATGAAATTAAATTCGTTATTAATTGAGGAAACCGTAGTTAATTGTCCCCATCCTGCGTTTCATGCGCAAGCTCCACTTTCGAGATAACGAAAACTGTAATTATAATTATAATTCTCAACACACGATTCGGAGATAACAAAAACAACAATAACAAAAATATTGTGAAATTGAAAATAAATTCTATCCAATGTCTTGCGTTTTTTTTTTTAACGATATTTTTTTACTTGGTCATTTTTTGAGTTCTTAATATCGAGAAGTGAAAAAGAGAATGATAAGATTTTATTGATTTTCTATTTATCATTTTTGAAAAATAATTATTCAATTCAATTTCTATGAATTTTCTCCAGTAAAATTTAAATGATAAGAAGCTATTTTTTTCATTTAAATAAAAGAAATCAAAATTATCGAATTTCAGAGAAATTTATTCATTCTAGAAGAAAAGAATATATTAAAATTTTTTATGAAAGAAGAACGTCTTACTTTTTTCTTGAATAATTTCTCATCATGTACTAGGCAAAGAAAAAATTAATAAATAATTAAATAAAAAATAGAATTTCTAATTTTCATAAAAATTCGTATATATTACCAATATTGTTATATTTTTTGTATCTGTGGGATAATGAGGCGAATGACCTGACTTGCTTATGTCACTGTGGTCTGAGTACTAAAGACCTGTTGAAATTACTATGAGACCATAAAATGCGTGACTATAAAGGTGCAAGAGTCAAGACACACTACTAAACTACCTACACCAAACTGCATTTATCTAGAAATTGGCTATTGCCACATATTTACAGTCCAATAATTATACATGGCCAAAGATAATTATCATTCAAATGCCCGATAAAACAATATGATGGGATATCATTTCTTCATAAACTCTTACGAGGCGAACTCTTAATTTATTTTTATTTTTTTATCACACCGTTTCGTTATTTCTTGTCCTTTTTTTTCTCTCCTGCTTCAAAATACAAGATTCGCAAATAACATTTTATGCAGTCAATTAGATTGTGAAAATTGAGATTAACATTTTTTTCATCCACTTCCACAAAAAAAAAAAAAAAAATCGAGGGATCATTTTTCTTCGGTTTCAGTTTTTGTTAAATTTATCAATTTTTTTTCCTCATTTTTTCTTCTTTTGAAATTCAATAACCAGTTTCGTTTGCAAAGTGAAGAATTTTGAAATAACCTAGTAAATTTATCACTGATAATATGACAATTTTAAAAATGTAAAAAAGTGTTTAATTGTTGCTTGATTGAGTAACATCTTTATTTTTCTTTTTTTGCTTTAACAGGTAGTCGATGATAACGCACCCAGTCATCGTTATACCTCGACGGCCGCTATTAATATTGTCTTATGTTTTCGTTTCCATTTGGAAAAGACCTATCTGAAAATGGCTCGGGGTAAAAGACTTAAGTCCTGTGTATAAGCATAGGAGATAAGTCTTTTACCCCGAGCCATTTTCAGATAGGTCTTTTCCAAATGGAAACGAAAACATAAGACAATATTAATAGCGGCCGTCGACCTGTTCCATGAAATTATTTTTTCACATACGCGAAACTACTTTCATTTTCTATAGCCACTATACTAATTATAGCCGTATAATATAATAAATATATATATATACATCTGTAAATTCGTTCGACAATGAGTCTCGTTCATCATGTCTTAATTCACTTCCCACTTCCGCGTCGCAGTGATGCGAATCAAAAAAAAAAAAAAGAAATACACATCCACTGAGGTCTCGGAAATCAAGAGAACCCATAAATTCTACTCCCAAAGCTACGTAACCACTCGGAATCTCACACTTGTTGAAGATACCAGAGGTCTTGGTGCTTGTACTTGTATAGTGACAGTAATGAAAACATTTTAGTGGCATATGGGACATCGTTTAATTTTTTTTTTTTTCTTAATCTTCTTCTTTTCATACTCCGGTGTTTTAATGATAGAAAAGACAACTGTGATCCAGTTTGTGTATAAACCAAGTATACTGTAAGTCCCTCAGTTACAATTAGAATTACGTAATCGGTCACCTCCTACGTTGGACATCGTGAGAATTATTATTTTTTTTTTTCAATTATTTTTATTAAAAAATACGTTATTACCACATGTAACGAATTGTATCATTTTGATTGGTTCTAATTACACAAAAACAAGGGTCCAGATGTGACCAATTTATACTATTTGTGACATACATTCTAATTTCTCTGATGTTACGTCTACTATTTTATTATTATTTTTTTTTTATGTTCATGTACGAATACGTATATTTATATGTGTTTCGATCGAAACGACCCAGTTTCTGACCTCATAATTAGGATATCAGTCAAGGTTATTATTATCATTACTCTCTTATAAATTAGGAAAATCTAACATAAAACCGGAAGTGAAGGGGGAGTGAAATATATGGATACGCGATTTTGAATATGGAGACGTCAAAAAAAAAAAAAAAATTGTAGGATTTTATTGATTTTGTAAGAAAAGAAATTAAAAAAATAATTCATTTAATTTTACTCTAATAAGTGTTTTAAAAACTATTTGCTACATTTTTCGATTCTATAGTTGATTCCAGTAGTTATTGGATTAGGACTTAGATAATCACTGTAAATGCAACAAAAAAAAAAAAACAAAAAAAAAAACTAGGAGTTTAATTAGATCGTTTTTCTCGTTTTTTTTTATGAACTTTAGATTTCTCAACGGTGCCTCGTTTCGTTCGAGAACTCCGAATATCGTACCTTGATCTAAAAAGATGGTCGAGTTATAAATCACGGAAGCTAAAAGCGTGACGTTAATTTAACAAATTTTTTTCCCGTTAATAATTGCAACATTGATGTAAATTTCTTTGATTACAACCTTGACTTATCTGGATATTTCGAATTCGCGAGTGTTTGCAGGTTTATAAATTATTCAAAAATTGGCGCCGTCTCATAGAGCAGGTGCTAAAATCCGGTAAACTTGTTTTTTGACTCAGAAATATTGCTAATTAGGCAAACATTCGATTGTATTTTTGTCACCTTTGAGTGTTTTTTAAAGTCTATATAATAGATATATACGAGAAAGGATTTAAAATTCACGCCAAATTATTATTAAGCGTGGAGAATCGATCGTATTGCAATATTTCAAAGTGTCAGGGCAATTAAATTTTTTTACCCTCCCAGTAGGTGGGAGATTCAATGTCATTCACAAAGCGGATCTTCCGCGTCTGCAGTCATAACTATGCGATTTTTGGGAGGTGATGCATCGAGTCATAAAACAACTGCGAATTTTAACTAAAAATATTAGAAATTGTTGGATTTTTTATGTTTCGCGTCTTTGCTGAACTCGGATAAACGACTTTGACTAGCCTAACCTGAAAATCAAATCTTTAATGTCGAATAACTTCTCCAATTTTTAATATTCTTGGATGAAATTTGTTGTGTGTGTTGATTTCACTATCCTAAACAATTAAACACGACAGACTTTCTGTAACTGCCCTTTTTGCCGATTTAGATTTTTTTTAACCTCAAAATCAAAACTTTAATGTCTCATAACTTCTCCAATTTTTAATATTTTTGGATGAAATTTGTTGTGCGTGCTGAGTTTGACGATCCAAAATAGATACTTTCCCGGTTTTATCATATCTTGCCCCTCGTCGATTCTGAAAAATCGGCAAGATTCAAATATTTGTTTTTTTTCCCGCCTTTGGCTTCACGGCCTGTTTCTGAGAGCCGAAGCCAGACCCCCTTCGAAGAAAATTAGTCTCGTATTCACATAAGAACGTGACATACCTACAAGATATGAGATAAAAAAATTAACATAGAGGAACAGCTGTATTGACCATAAACAGATTGCGGAGACTCGTTTATTCACGCATACCTATGTATCTATACATACATATATATAGTACACGACGACTTATTTATCACCACTGTAGTGTCCTAACGGCGATTAATCAGATTTTTAATAACTCTACATATTCATATATGGAACTTACGCTGCCATACGATTTATGAAGAGACCAGAATTTTTTTATGACGGATAAATTATGTAATTGAAACGAAAAATATCATATCCTCTGTACATACTTTTTAATTATAATTTACAAAAAAAAAAGGAGAAGGTTCAGACTTTCAAAACATAGAGTCTTTTGAATCTTTCAAATTCGAATTGGTTCTGAAATCGTACAGAAAAATGGTGCCATTCTTTTTTTTAACTTCCCGTTTCTCTGTTTTCAGAGAAAAAAGGAAGTTATTGTGATCACCCCGAAAACGAAAATTTGAGTTTTCACTAAATCTTCACGTTTCGAGGTCCAAAGAATCACCTCCGACTATTTTCAGTTTGACGTCTGGGTGTGTGTATGTGCGTGACCACATTTTTGTCCGCGCGATATCTCGAGAACGCGTGGTCGGATTTCGATCAACTTGGGCTTAATCGACGGGGCTTTTCTTAACTTAGAACTGATTAGATTTTGGCTTCGATCGGATTAGTACTTTTTTAACTATTCAAATAACTAAATTGTAAAAAACGCAACAAAAATGACGATATCTTGAGAACGAATCAACGGATTTCAATGAAATTTGGTACCATATGCTTTTTTTGATCGCTGATCACGAATCTGAAGTCAGTTTTGCAAAATTTTCATTTGGCGTATTCGATATGCTGCAAAAAAACTAAAAACATTTGGATTTGGATGAAACTTGGTACTCGTAGGTTTTTTGGGTCACCGATCACGAATCTGAAGTCAGATTAGCGAAATTCAAAATGGCGAGTCCGATTTGGTGGGAAAAATACTAAAAACATTCGAAATCTTACGGAAATTTGTACTCGAAGGTTTTTTGAACCGCTTATCAAGAATCTGAGGTCAGATTTACAAATTTCAAAATAGCTATGAACAAAATAAATAACGGGAAGTTCGAAGGCTGGCTTATAGTCAGCCCAAACCCGCTTGTTTTTTTTTAGATTCTACTCACATAGACTCGAAGCAGGCCGGATTATTGATAACCGTGAATTTCTCCCTTTGATGACTTCGATGATAAGAATTTTCACTTCATTCAAACAGGAATAGAACAAAAAAAAACAGAATAAAACTGATAACTCGAATCCGTCACAGCACAGAACCAGCCGTTGTTAAACCGTCAGAAGACACTCGTACAGCACAATGAACTCCGACCCTCCGAACCCTACGGCGACACTCTTGCGAAGCACTGAACTGTGCCGGAGAAGCACGACAATGCGTGATCACTACAAGGGTCCACGGGTACAGCGTAGGACCTGCGTCTCCGTCTCCTCACTTCTGCGTCTCTCGTCTCGTCGTTGAAGCATTGTTACGTTAAACGAAGTACGCGAGGATTGAAGTCTGCGTTGCGCGTACTCGCGTCACGAACTCCATGTAAAGTCGTCCGGAGCGTCGATGAAACGCATGATCAGTTCAATCTTTGAACAAAACCGTCTTGACGTCAGAATTCACTGTTTTGGAACTACAATGAGTGACGAGTGAAGGGTTCTAGCAGAAGACGCTAGATGGCGCGCGGGTCGTACCGAACAGTGACGTCACGGCGTGGCGGGAAAGGGAGGCCGATTTGAACTTTGAATCGATGTTTCGCATTGTTTCGATTGTTATTCGACACCCGTATCGTTATTGCGAATGATTTTTGCTCGAAGAACTCGATTGTTAATTTTTCTGACAAATTAGACGAGACCGTGGCTTTCAAGTTCGAATTGAATTCCGCATCTGATCGTGCGGTGACTCTTTAATACGGAGAACCTCTGACCCCACCTCCACTTTCTCTCTACCTAACTAGTACGTCTTTACTTTATTACAGTATCACCAAGAGTATATAAACTCGGGTAATGATCATACTCGAGGAAATTGCGGTGTGAGATCGTAAATCACACAAATGTCAAGGTCATACATACCGCAGGATATTCTTGACTTACTCGATGGGTCGATGCTTTATTTCCTCAAGCTCATCTCAATTTCTATATCATGTGGGTCAATTGGACGAAAATCATAAGTGTGCAAGGGGTGGTTTTAGCTCTGATTCAATCGCTGATAACCGAAGTCAACTGGTCAACGAAGGATGTAACTCCTCGAGGTTTGCAATAGGCAGAAGGCGAACGGAACGAGTACGACGATAATGTAATTGGTTGATTGGTCAATTTGTCCACGCTTCGTTTTTTTCCTCGTTGTAACTAGAGGCTCGTAATTTTCGTTGGCTGTGAATAATTTGAGAAAGAATGGAATGAGGATAGACTGACGCTAAAATTTTCATTACATTTTGTGATATAAGGTGACCCGTGTTATGCGGATGCTCGTATAATCACGCAGGTGACAAATTAAAAGAAAAAAAAATAAATAAATAACGAAAGCGGAGACGCGTTTTATCGAGGTATTTTATTTTCATGAAAGAAACGAGTTTTAGTAGCTTCGATCAATCCACGCATTCATTACTTCGAAAGTGGTTTGCCAGCTTTTTCGAATAATCTGTTCAAATAGTTGATTTCGTAGTGTAAAAGACGTAATGCTTGACCAAAAACGAGAAATGGACCTCGAACAAGTTTCGTCGAGGCTGTGCATCATCACATTTTTTATCATTTCGATTTCACCTATCGATAGTGTCTATACATTCATTATCTATACTTACGCGGATCACGCATAGAAAGAAAAAGAAGGAAAACAAGCGGGTTTGGGCTGACTATGAGCCAGCCTTCGAACTTCCCGTTATTTATTTTGTTCTCAGCTATTTTGAAATTTGTAAATCTGACCTCAGATTCTTGATCAGAGGTTCAAAAAACCTTCGAGTACAAATTTCCGTAAGATTTCGAATGTTTTTAGTATTTTTCCCACCAAATCGGACTCGCCATTTTGAATTTCGCTAATCTGACTTCAGATTCGTGATCAGTGACCCAAAAAACCTACGAGTACCAAGTTTCATTCAAATCCAAAAGTTTTTAGTTTTTTTGCAGCATATCGAATACGCCAAATGAAAATTTTGCAAAACTGACTTCAGTTTCGTGATCAGCGATCAAAAAAAGCATATGGTACCAAATTTCATCGAAATCCGTTGATTCGTTCTCAAGATATCGTAATTTTTGTTGCGTTTTTTAGAATTTTGTTATTTGAATAGTTCAAAAAGTACTAATCCGATCGAAGCCAAAATCTAATCAGTTCTAAGTTAAGAAAAGCCCCGTCGATTGAGCCTAAGTTGATCGAAATCCGACCACGCGTTCTCGAGATATCGCGCGGACAAAAATGTGGTCACACACACACCCAGACGTCAAACTGAAAATAGTCGGAGGTGATTCTTTGGACCTCGAAACGTGAAGATTTAGTGAAAACTCAACTTTTCATTTTCGGGGTGATCACAATAACTTCCTTTTTTTTCTGAAAACAGAGAAACCGGAAGTTAAAAAAGACACGATTCAAAGATTACAAAAATTGTCACCTTGTCCATTCTAAAGTTTTTTTGTTTATTTACACAACTTTTATTTAAAACACAAATGTTAGGTCAATTCTTGTGCAATCTCTACATTAGTACAAACTTTAGGAATTTAAGAGTTTTTCACATTATATAAAAAAACACTAGAAAACAAGCGGGTTTGGGCTGACTATGAGCCAGCCTTCGAACTTCCCGTTATTTATTTTGTTCTCAGCTATTTTGAAATTTGTAAATCTGACCTCAGATTCTTGATCAGCGGTTCAAAAAACCTTCGAGTACAAATTTCCGTAAGATTTCGAACGTTTTTAGTATTTTTCCCAGCCAATCGGACTCGCCATTTTGAATTTCGCTAATCTGACTTCAGATTCGTGATCAGTGACCCAAAAAACCTACGAGTACCAAGTTTCATCCAAATCCAAATGTTTTTAGTTTTTTTTGCAGCATATCGAATACGCCAAATGAAAATTTTGCGAAACTGACTTCAGATTCGTGATCAGCGATCAAAAAAACCATATGGTACCAAATTTCATCGAAATCCGTTGATTCGTTCTCAAGATATCGTCATTTTTGTTGTGTTTTTTTAGAATTTTGTTATTTGAATAGTTCAAAAAGTACTGATCCGATCGAAGCCAAAATCTAATCAGTTCTAAGTTAAGAAAAGCCCCGTCGATTGAGCCTAAGTTGATCGAAATCCGACCACGCGTTCTCGAGATATCGCGCGGACAAAAATGTGGTCACACACACACCCAGACGTCAAACTGAAAATAGTCGGAGGTGATTCTTTGGACCTCGAAACGTGAAGATTTAGTCAAAACTCAACTTTTCATTTTCGGGGTGATCACAATAACTTCCTTTTTTCTCTGAAAACAGAGAAACCGGAAGTTAAAAAAGACACGATTCAAAGATTACAAAAATTGTCACCTTGTCCATTCTAAAGTTTTTTTGTTTATTTACAAAACTTTATTTAAAACACAAATGTTAGGTCAATTCTTGTGCAATCTCTACATTAGTACAAACTTTAGGAATTTAACAGTTTTTCACATTATATAAAAACACTAGAAAACAAGCGGGTTTGGGCTGACTATGAGCCAGCCTTCGAACTTCCCGTTATTTATTTTGTTCTCAGCTATTTTGAAATTTGTAAATCTGACCTCAGATTCTTGATCAGCAGTTCAAAAAACCTTCGAGTACAAATTTCCGTAAGATTTCGAACGTTTTTAGTATTTTTCCCAGCCAATCGGACTCGCCATTTTGAATTTCGCTAATCTGACTTCAGATTCGTGATCAGTGACCCAAAAAACCTACGAGTACCAAGTTTCATCCAAATCCAAATGTTTTTAGTTTTTTTGCAGCACATCGAATACGCCAAATGAAAATTTTGCAAAACTGACTTCAGATTCGTGATCAGCGATCAAAAAAACCATATGGTACCAAATTTCATTGAAATCCGTTGATTCGTTCTCAAGATATCGTCATTTTTGTTGCGTTTTTTAGAATTTTGTTATTTGAATAGTTCAAAAAGTACTAATCCGATCAAAGCCAAAATCTAATCAGTTCTAAGTTGAGAAAAGCCCCGTCGATTGAGCCCTATCTGATCAAAATCCGCGAACTCGTTCTCGAGATATCGCGCGGACAAAAATGTGGTCACATACACACACACACACACACACACACACATACACACACACACACATACACACACACACACACCCAGACGTCAAACTGAAAATAGTCGGAGGTGATTCTTTGGACCTCGAAATGTGGAGATTTAGTAAAAACTCGACTTTTCATTTTCGGGGTGATCACAATAACTTCCTTTTTTCTCTGAAAACAGAGAAACGGGAAGTTAAAAAATATGGAGACAGATTCGATATCTTTTCGAAGCAGTAATCTTCTCAAAATTATTCCCTCTGTTCATGTCAGTGTTGTTCATTTTGGGTTTGGAATTTTTTGATAATTTTATCAGAAATGCTGTCGATAATGCATAATGAATAATAAGGTTAATAATTATTCACAATAATATTATTATTAAATTAAAAAATGAATAATAAATTATTTAATAATGAAAATGAAAAAATTGACTGTACCTACTAAAAATTATTGTATTACTAATTAATTCTGTTACCAACTCAATTTTATAATGTATATAGAACTACTATAATTTATTTTTGTATCTGTAAAATTGTACCTGAATAAATTATTAACATATTTTTTAGCCTTTTATGTATTATACTCTAATTACTATCTAAATTATAATATAAATTTACATTACGTATAGTAGACTATATGAAAGAAATCGAAACGTCTATAACCTAATGATGAACATAATCGTATAGTTTATTGTTTAAGTTTTGAAGAAATAAAAAATTCAATACATTTATGCAATCGTGAAGTATGTAAAAAAAAAAGATTGAACACACTTTTACTTTTCTTAAATTTTAAATGACAATAATTTAAATTTTGTAACTCCCACATATTTGCGCCCTAATTCAGCCTCATAGTCAAGACGTTATGAGGGCTTGTAAAAAATGGGGGCCCGCGGCTATGGCTATTTTTTTATTAGCTTGTCGGCTAATTCGGCCCTTAAACTGAGACAGAAGACCGAATTAAGGGGAGGGGACGCGAGTAATTCATCAAGCTACGACGGAATAAATTTTATAACATATATATATATCTCTGACCGGGTCCCGTAAAATTGACCCTAAACCCGATTTTTCGGGCTAATTAATATCTACGAATCATTGCTTCTAACGATGAGTACTTTTTCTCAAACGTACAGTACCAAACTATTTTTCTCCTCAAAGTATCTCATTTTTTAAGTATCACCAATAAATTTCATGAAAAAATATTAGGAATGTTCAAAGCTAAGATTTTCGAGTGAAAAAGTGGAGTAGAAAAAGAACTGCGATTTTTCCTATCGTCTTATCGATCGCTTGGACTTCTGCAGAAATGCAATTTTGCGATTCTTTTTTTCTATGTCTATGGAGTCAAAAATTTGATGAAAATGCAATTTTTTTAAAGACTTTCAGGGGTTAGGTTCTTTTTTTTTTGTCTTTCTTTTCTGTGGACAGTGACGCAATGCTTTTTGGTAACTTCCGGTTATTCTGTTGTACCGAAACGCAGAAATTGTATAGAGACGTGTTTGTGTCAGAAATATAAGAAATTCCACAAGTTTTATGGCGAAATTTTTTTCACATTTCACATATAGTATAGAATATATTATAATCTCTGCCATGGTTGACGTAGTTCTGTTAATTTTTTCAGATACATATATGTATAAATAATATATATATGCGTGCGTAGTTATAAAAGTTGATTATCGTTCAAGACGTACAATAAACTTGTAAGCCATCTGGCAACGTCAGAGTAACCACATTAAAGAATATAAATATAGTATATTGTTAATCTAAAATTGCACTACTGTATAAACATGTTTTTAAATTAACGATTATAACGATCTTACAGAATTATGAATTAGAAACGAAAAACTTATGGTAATGAGTTTCGAAATTATTGTATTTGGAAATTGTATTTGCAGGAATAAAGAAAACATTTATGAAATAAGTATGAAGTTAGTCAGCGATAACACGAGTCGTCCCTCATCGTAACTAGTCATATTTTCCTTGATAAGCGCACGAAAATATTGAGGGCTGCATGGTAGCAGCAGGACATAACCTCAAACTTCGTGTCAGTCGTTTCGTCCCGCAAGAAAAGTGACGAAATTTGACTAAATTTCTCCCAAAGGACGGAAGTGAAATAATTGCGGACTGCGCGTGTGCAAACCTAGCATCTGCGATCCTGGCTTGCAATCGTTCGCTTTCGTCCCGCTAAACCGCCATGCAAAGCCCCACTTTTCATGCAGGTACGTGTTATAAAAATTGAATTTTGTACACTTTATACCCGTCGAAGCTGGTCCGCAGCATCAAAACACTGTTCAACCGGATCAATTTCTGAACAAAATTAGTCAAAACTGGATGAAACGGCTTCTGATTGGTCGTGACGTCAGAGTTCACAATTTCACCGTCATCTTTGGATAACCCCCAACGCGTATCCTTCAATAAAAAGCGATACCCACAAGACACGAAGTGGGTTTCTACAAACGACGCTAGACGGCGGACGCGTCAAGCTGAAGAGTGACGTCACGGCGTGGCGCGAAATCGAGACCGATTTGAACTTTGAATCGACAATATATCGTATTCGAGCTGTGTAACGATACTTGATATGCGTTTAACAGTTATTTGTTATCTGAATCAGTTCGTGACGGACCCATAATCAATTAAACATCTACGGGAAATAAATGGTTCAGATCTACGCAAATGATCGTAGATATGAGTGATCCTAGTGATGTGTTTAAAAACTTTTGCTTGCGAGATCTCCTTTGATCTAGACTCAATACCAAATCTAGTCTGATCTTATCATCAAAAAATCTGTCACAAGGTCTAAGAAGATAAGTAGATCTATGATTATTTCAAGTTTATATCGACGTAGATCTACACCATTAATTTTTTTTTTTTTTTTTACTAACAACTTGTCGACCACTTTCTTTCATCAGTTTCGCAACACGTCCGTTAGAGATCGTCCGCACCTCGTCGTAAAATATCACTCGAAATTCCCGATCCAAATGGCATGTAATACATCGCAGATTGTGCTGTCCGGTCCGCGAGAAAGCAGTCTCAAATCTGCGAGGTCTGTGAGATAGTCTGAAGTGGTAACTTTGCTCGTATACATGTCTGTGTGTATCAGGCAGTTTCCCCGTGCATTGTTCCCCCGTGACATTTCGTGCGGTAGGTATCTTATACCTGGACTTCCACTTCACAACGTCCGGCTTTGCTCTCCCTGCAGCTTCCATTAAACTCTGCGGTTACGCAATTAAGGCTATAAACTCGCGGACTCCTGGACCAGTTTTTTTCTATCCGAAGAAACGCTCCTCCCAACTCCTTCTTCTTTTTCTTCTTCTCACTCGTTTTATACTCCTTTAGGGCCTTAATTGTAGTTCCATTGACGCACTAGTATCGTTACGCCTGGGTAACCAGCAGTAATTGTTTACGCGGAACCGCTGGAGATGATATTGGCTCATTTCTCTTTTTCGCAAACAGGAATTAGCGAAGAGACCGAGAGTCGAAATATCATCACTGAATCATCCACGTCAGTCAGAATTTATGATAGAAATTTGAGAATTCATTTTCATACACAACCAAAAAACCAATTTCTTCGAATCTGAATTGAATTCTAAAAAACTATGAAATAAATATTTTTTTTGTGTGATTTGCGAATAAAAATTCAGTTAAAAGTGGGGGAATCGCGAATCACGTAGGCAGAGACCCTTCCTGACTGGTCGTGACGTAAGAATTCACTATTTCACCGCCATATGAGTGAAGGGTTCCCAGAATCGACGCTAGATGGCGGGCGCATCGTGTCGACTAGTGGCGTCACGGCGTGGCGCGAAAGAAGTACCGATTTGAATCGTTTGAATCGACAATATATCGTATTTAAGCGATCTAGTAACGTTTAAAATTTCGTTGATAGTAATTATACATTAAACAACAGTAGAGAAAAAAGATCTGTGATTATTAACTAATGATGTTTATTTTACAGAG
This sequence comes from Euura lappo, assembly GCA_018257835.1. NCBI lineage: Eukaryota > Metazoa > Arthropoda > Insecta > Hymenoptera > Tenthredinidae > Euura > Euura lappo. The sequence goes on from JAEUYN010002234.1 coordinate 262,962, forward strand.
TAAGATCGAGTAAAACTTGTGACTTTTCAATCTCTTTTTTTCAATCTTAGGTGATTAGCACGCAACAGATTTATAGGATTTGTAAGAATCTCGAAGATGAGATTATCCACATGGTGGCGACAGTCGCGAAGAGGAATGCGGTTGGTCCATTTACGATGAATCCAGAATTGTAAAAACCACTTCCGTATACTTGGAGTCCCGCGGTCTCTATGCTTCGCTTGCAGTAATCACCGTCTGTTGTGAACAAAGAAAGAAAATAATAATGTGGAGTGAATACAAGATTGCAATGACACGGATCTAAATTCTGCGCTTTATGCAACGCGAACTGGACTCCCTGTTGGTCCACTGCAACCTCCGGGTCACGACCAATGTCTACGGGTACTTGAAAGTATCTCGTGGAGGAAAATAATCGCGAATTGAACTGTCGAGAAAATTGCATGCACGTTGCGTGTGTAAAAATCGCAATATGACAAGTGACGGCTTATTTATTTTCGCCGGATTTCACGCTCTGATGCAAATGGGAATTAAATATTTGCTGAAATTCAACCGAGCGGAAGGAAAGTGCGGAAATTAAAATTCACACCCGCGATAATTAAAACAGATAATAATTAATCATTCGTTATATAGCCTCTCACCGTAAGTCCAACCGACCAATTCTCCGTTTCGTAGATTTTCGGTTCTCAGCCAGTCTTCAAGAGGCCTGAAAAATTCCCTCAAAGCATCACCGTCGAGGGTCGTTTCCCCTGTGGCTTCCTGAAGCGTTTCTTGCCACGGTATCGATGAGCCCCTTTCCATGAGTTTCCTGAAATTAATCAAAATATCGTTATTTTTTAATATCGCGGGTCTTCGACGTATTAGACTTTTCTCTTTTTCATGTGATTTTTAATTTATCGCCGAATACATCATCCGGTTTTGCACACGATCAGTGAGAGCTGATAATCGATTTCGCATTAATAGCTTACACCTGTCGTTTTCTATCTTCAATCTTGTCGGTCGACTTGAATCGTTTTCTCTTCAAATAATGGGACGATATTTTTTCTAATTATGTAATGAATACATATTTAGCCCCCGGGTGATTTTCTTTTTTTTTTTCATCGAATAATTTATTAGTGCGAGAAATTGGTGCGAGAAATTATCATATCTGATGCTTGCGAAATTTATTACACTGATACAGGGAGAATCTACGTCTCACTTTGTTCAAACTAATAACCAACAATTTCTGAGGAATATAATTTCACGAAAAATTGGAATTCTGGCGAATTTTTTTCTGCCATGTGAAATTTTGTTGAACCAAAAAAAATTAAAAAAAAAACTGTTGAATCGACGTCAATTTTTTTCTCAGTGCTTTTTTGTACTTTGAGCATACACACCAAATTTTTAATCGAAATATTGAAGATTGTAGAATAGTTATGAGTTTTTGTCGTTTTTGTTGTTGTTTTGTCGTTTTTGTTACGATTTTTAATATTCTTGGATGAAATTTGAAGCGCGCACTCAGTTTCATCATCCCAAAGATTAGATCACGTCAGATTTTTTAAATCTCGCCTTTTTGTCGAATTCGATTTTTTTTTAACCTCAAAATCGGAACTTTAAAGTCCGATAACTCCTACAATATTCAAGATTTTGAGATGAAATTTGTTCTGTATGCTCAGTGCACGGTTCCAAAAAAGGCACTTTTTCAATTTTTCGATATACTGCTTTGTGTCGAATTTACACAGTCAGCGAGCTTTAAATATTATTTTTTCCGCCTCGTTCTTCGCGGCATGTTTTTCTAAAATAGAAACGATATCAATAAAACTAAAAAAAAATAAAGTAAAAAAAAATGCCAGCCATTCGAGACCACCCACTGCATTTAGACTCGCCTACGCATCGTTAAATTTCGACATTCAAGATGCATCTCGGTGTCTAATTATCGATAATCCCTATTCTGAATGGTAATAAAAAGTTTGAGCGACAATCCGCTATAAATAACCGCGCAATTTATTACAGTATCGAGAGTAGGACGAGATTAGAAAAATTCGCTACTTAAAATTTCGCAGATTCTAAAAACATGAAATTCTGTTTCCTAGCCAAATTCCTTAGCTTTATAAATTATTCATCGCCCGCCTAAAGCGCGATGATATCTCCGAGTCGACTTCAGCTGCATTAGTTAGGTAATACGCGGCTCACACACCTTATTTATACCTTCACAATTAGCAACGTCACAAACCGAAAAATGTCTTAAAAAAATATTAAAAATTGTAGAAGTTATTCAAGTTGTAATTTCGATTTTGATATTGAGATCAAAAGTTGAGGAAAAACATGATTAACTCATTGAACATTCTTCATTACTCAAAGTTGAAATTTGTCTAGTGATAGTATAGAATCGAAGACCGTTCCTGACCAATATTTTATTTGCTTCCAACCAGAAACATTTCAAAAGTTTTCAGTATCGAATGAGTCCATTAAGTAACGAGTAAAAGTTATTGCCAGGTGTGAATCATCGCTTCTGAAGAATTTACGATCGTCTGAATACCGAATACCTCTGTAAGAATTTAGAATCAATTTTTACATACATGAGAGTGGATATAATCGAAGCTAGGCTAGGCTCAGGTACGGTTTAAATATTGTGTAGTGGCAGTAAATTCCAATGTAGTAATTTATTAATTTTATAATTTCCGGTTCACATAAGGGAAATCGGTACTTTCCGTTGGGTATATAGTAATATACAGTAGATGCAATACATACAAACTGTAATGTCGTAATGTAGGACGCGACGCTGCATGGCTAAGTAGTTATTGCATATACGATAGGATATATTGACGTGAGAAAATAATAACTGTGAGAAAAGTGAAGACAGGAGTTTAGAAAAGTTAAAACGAAAGGTGTCACAACATCGTTCACTCCTGTCGAACTACATTGAAAATTCTCAACACACCATGAAAATTATGATTCGTTTAATTTTCGCTAAAAAATCTGTATAATTATTCTCAAATTCAATTTTCGCCTCGAGGACAGGATTCCTCGTTATTTTTTGTTCCACAAACATTTGGAGCAAAAGAAAAATTGAAAATCATGAATCTATGTAACGAGGACTTTTCCCCTCTCTCTCTCTCCCTCTTTCTCTTTACTGTAACGTACACTTTATCACCATCAAACGCGCTGACCGCGCGGTGGATCTACTTTCTTCGGACGAGAAAATTTTATCCTCCAGGTTAAGGAAGTGCAATCCATATATATTGGTTTCGTAACATTTTATGACGCAAGAACGCAGACAGTTTCCAGTGATTCCAGTCAGGTGAGAATATCGTGACGTTTAAGATCTGATAAAAAAAATTTCAGTCAATAATTTCAGCTAAAGAAATTCAGAATTAACAGAAATCTTCAAAATTCAACAAACAAGTCATCAAGAAATAAAAACTCCAACCATATTTATGAAGTCTAGTTTTATCGTTGAGCCCATTTGCCTCGACTGGTTTGTATAGTTTTTTATTTTTACGGAATAAAATTTCGCACTATTTTATACGTTCTAGTAAAATTGACTTTACGTAACGTCGGCCTGATTATCAACTCGATGGCACCTTTCTCCAAGCACCTTTCTTCAAGTTCAATCCTTGTTATTTAAAATTTATACTTTTTGCGACGAATAATTGTATCGAGAGTGACAAAAATTATTTGAGAGCAAGATTGAACAATCTCGAAGAGAAGAAAAAAGAATTGTTACCATTTTTTCTTACGATACGACCTATGCTGCAACGTTTGATAATCGCATAGAGCAAATGAGCGTTGAAATTATTTGTAATTTTCAATCAAGTCATTATTCAATTATTATATTGAAACTGAAAGTAAAATTGTTACGATTTCAAGCATTGAGATATTATGCAGTTGTTCGACAAATAGTAAAATCTTTACAAATACGGTATAATAATAATGACAAAATAGTCTAGACTGCATAAAAATTCAACCTCTTTTATTTCAATTTTTTTTTTTTTTTGTGACATAAATTAATTCCCTTTTCAAGTATGTCACCAAAATGTCAAACTTTTTTTACACTCAAAGATTCTGTAGTTTCGCGGAATTATTTTCCATTCGTTATTTTAATACCGATCGAAATTGGTCTGTAACATTGAAACGGTATTTTTTTAGTGGTCAAATATTAAGAAATAGCATTGGTCAAAAGTGTTTTTATAATTTTAACATAAATTAATAAATTATTAGCCATTTAAGGGGGAAGATACACCTTAAAATTTCAAAACAGTCAAAATTGCGATAAGTCTATTTTCAGACTTTTTAATGACTTCTACAAGATTTTAGATACCAATTTTTTTTGTTTCTCTATATGTTGCATGAAATAAAAAAAAAATTCCTTACTGGATAGTTTGAGACCAGAAAAACTGAAATCGGTCCACCAAAAAGGAAAATGTCTTCCTAAAATCGTGTGAAAACCATTCTAAAATGGGAAAAAGGTGAAATGAAAGTCACGTGACCTCGATATGTATACACTTGGAATTTTCAAACGCTATTTTCTCAGCCAAAACACATTCGATTGATGTGAAATTGATATCAGTGACGTAGAAAAACTGAATGAAGGGCCTGCGAATCGTGGATTTTCGAATATCGAAAGACATAATCAGAATTTTGTGTAACAATATTGTTCTGTAACCCAAGGAGGTGCTGCCCCTCGTGGAGAGAGGCAGCACTTGGATTACAGAACAATATTGTTAAAAAACTGTTATTACGTCTCGATTTTCGAAAATCCACGATTGGCAGGCCCTTCATTCAGTTTTTCTACGTCACTGATATCAATTTCACATCAATCGAATGTGTTTTGGCTGAGAAAATAGCGTTTGAAAATGCCAAGTGTGAATCATATCGAGGTCACGTGACTTTCATTTCCCCTTAACCAAAAATTGATATGCTTTGAAGAAAATAAATCATTCACGATTGCCTTTTGGCGTCAGAACTCACAATTTCCTCGAAAAAAAAGCGAAAACTAGATAAAGAGAAGTGCAAGGTTCCTAAAAACGATGCTAGATGACGGGCGCGTCGGATCGAACAGTGACGTCACGAAGTAGCGCGAAAAATACACCGATTCAAACGTTATAAAACCGTTTTTCAGCGATATAACGATATTTAATACCGTTTTAGCAATTTCTTTATCACCAAGAGATGAAAAAAGAAGAAGAACGTCAATGACAGAAGTAGAACAAGCGTAATTAAAACAGTTACATGTTCCCAATGACATGAGATGAACACGATCCGATATGCACAACAGTTTATAAGACACGTACACAGTCTCAGATTGTACATCACGTTTGATACTGTCGCGTGAATGTGGGTGTGACACTGCAAGCATTTCGCAGCAATTCTTACGCGATTAGGTACGTTGAACGTGGGAATTTGTTATACAATATGATACCGGCAGGCATACAGAGAAGAAAGAGGCGTTGTGCCTGTAATTCCACCATTCCCCCTTTTCTGGATTCTAGCCGAACGTGATCAACGCTCGTGAATGTTTAGAATCTCGATAAAATATCGAATCGTGATACGTGAAGGGAATCAGAGCACCCGGGGAACTAGGTGGGACTTTGACGGTATCAAGATATGCGCGTTACATACCCCAACCAATTTCTCACCTTCGCACATTTATTGTCTTGTTCTTGTTTGAACGAAGACAGAAAATTGGTTCACGAACGTTGGTCAACGTTTTAGGAAATTCGGGATTTTTTATATGAAAAGGAGCTCACGGATCCGATGGCCTTAGAATACCCGGAATTCTTGGTACCCTTGAACTTAGACCGAACCGAAATGTCGGGATTAGAGAAGAATTCCGTAACGCGTCTAGCGAGCGTAGGAAGATCTTAAAATACGAAAATATGTGCAACTAGGAAGTTTAGCTGCCTCTAATTATTCGCTACTTGGTTACAACGAGTCAGAAAATATTCACTTTCGTATTCAACTTATTTAACGATATTCAAATGACATTGAAGAAAATTCAATGCTGGTAGCGTGCAGAAAACGAAAGTATGGTTAGAAATAAAATGTCAGAGCAGGTCCACCCAAAATTTTATGTTAATTTTGACACTTTTTATTGTTTACGTAAATAAAAAAAATGTCAAAACGACACATTTGATGTTAAAATGACATACATTTGTGTTATACCGACTAATAAATGTGTAAATATAACACAAATGTAGAGTGGACCTGCTGGGACATTTTTTCTAGTTAAACTTTTCCAACAGTATACAATCTTCGAGTTCCTTAATTTTTCTTCTCGAAATTATGAAAAAGTCAGTGCTGGAATTCGATTGATTATTCCTCCTCCTGCGTGGAAGATACCTCAAATTTCCATACAAATCGTACACATATACGAGTGCTATACCAATGTGGTTGCGTAAATCGCGACTGAAGACGTAATTTAACTGCGTAATATTTCTTTCGCCTTAAATATCACATAGCACCGGCATGTGTGTGTGTATAATAAAAAAAAACCTAGGAATTCACAGGCTGTATAACATAATAATTTATGTATTCATTTTCCCATGGGCTGAATGGGTTAAAAAATGATTAATAAGCTAAAGCAATATAGTCCAGTCAGTATATAAAAAAAAAAAACGACCTAACCCTTGAAAAATTAGATCGCCCGATTTTCTTTTTCTATGCCCTCGGGGGGGGGGGTCACTGGGAGTGTAAATTTGCTTTTGATTGTTTTCGAAAAGTGGTTTTTTTTTCTAAAAAAACGGTTTTTATCAAATAACTCGGCCATTTTGGAATTTAACGAAAAACCGTAAGAACAAAAGCTGTAGGAAATTTTGTCCGTTACAAGTTTGGTCCTTACCATTTTTCTTGTAGGATCGATGTTTTTCGAATTACACTCAAAAAACCGTTCCAAATTCCAAAAATTGCATTATCTCGTTTATTTTTACCTTTTCAGCTATAATGAATAGAACCAAACTTGTAGAGAATGAAATTTCCAACAATTGTGGTTTCTATCATTTTTTTTCAAAAATCAATATTTTTCGAATTAAACCCGAAAAACGCGATTTCAAAATCTTTGCATTATCTCGTAAATTCCGCCCTTTACAAAGATTTTTGAAATTGGCGCGTTTTTCCGGTTTAATTCGAAAAATATCGATTTTTCGAAAAAAATGATAGATACCAAAATTGTTGGAAATTTGATTCTCTACAAGTTTGATTCTATTCATTATAGCTGAAAAGTTGAAAATAAACGAGATAATGCAATTTTTGGAATTTGGAACAGTTTTTTTTAGTGTAATTAGAAAAATATCGACCCTACAAGAAAAATTGTAGGGACCAAACTTGTAGCGGATAAAATTTCCTACAACTTTTGTCATTACGGTTTTTCGTTAAATTCGAAAATGGCCGAGTTATTTGATAAAAACCGTTTTTTTCGAAAAAAAAAAACACTTTTCGAAAACAAGCAAAAGCTCAATTTGGTCGCCATTTGAAATTCACACTCCCAGTGACCCCCCCGAGGGCCTAATAAAGAAACTGTTTCATCGATCAATTATCAAAAGACGATATGATTCGACTCACCCCAACACACGACCTGCCGTAGGGCTTCTGTAAAAGTCACAACGATGCAGCGGTTTTCCAGAATCTCTTGGTGACTGCTCCCCCGCAGCTCTGCATAAAGCTCTGTAAAGCTGAAACTGAAGTACTCCGGCGACAAAGTTTCTGAAACAGAATCAATAAACAATAATGAAACCGGATTCGTTAGACTAATTGCCTTGGGTGGGTCTAACTGGACTCGAAATCATGATTCGAAGCGATTTGATCATCCGGAATTTTCTATCCGCTGATCACAGGATCTGGAAATCATTTCGCAATCTATGAGTGACGAAGATCATTCACGTAACGGATGGATCACGACAGTAATTTATGAATGATGAATTTTAATTGCTTCCATTTTTTGGCTCGCCCTGAACGATCTGTAATAGGTTTGTCTCAGGCCGTTAAAATACCCAACTCTCGGCATAATCGGATAGAAAAAAAAGAAATCAAACAAGTAGCATCTCTGACGTCATTTGGCTAATGTCAACCGCGAAATATATTCCGGATCTTGGCACGAATCCGAATTTATAACTAGCCTTGGATTATTTTTTTATTCATCGTAGTGAATAAGATGAACGCGTGAAAGAGATCAGAAATGAAGAATTTCGAAATACCAGTGATCGACGAGGACGTTCCTTATGTCGTAATTGAACGATCAGAGAGTATCTGGCACTGTTTAAAATACGGATAATCAGAGAAAGAAGCAGTATCGGATACATTGTTGAAAAATAGCAAACGAACGCCCGAGCTCCACAGCCACGGGGAGAGGCAGGACCTCAACCGCGGGTCCGCGACGTCTCACAAAGAGACGTGGGGGTAGGGCCTAGGCGGTTGGGCCAGTCCGAAGGCGAAAGTGTGCCGCGTATATAAGGCCCAGAACCGACGGCAATCAGCATCCAGTTCACTCCTGGACTCACCCAGAACCATCGTTCACACAAAAATGAAGAGCCTGGTACGTCCGAGTCTCAGAAAAGTGCATAACCACCGGCGCTACCAGCACAAGACAGTGATTATAATTATCGTGATATTTCTGTTTCCTTTCAGCTATTCGTAGCGCTTTTCGGTCTCGCCGCAGTGGCGATCGCCGAAGAGGCTAAGACCAAGGACACCGGTAAGCAAGCCGAATCCAAGAAGACCGAAAAACGCGGAATCTTCGGTACCGGATACGGCTACGGCTACGACGTTGGCGGCTACGACATCGGGGCCGGCCACAATGGCGGTCTTTCCATCGGCAGTGGCCTCAGCAGCCATGGTCTGAGCGGCTACTCCTCGCTCGGTAGCGGATTCGGCGGATACAGCAGCGGCTACACCAGCGGTCTTGGAGACAGCTACGGTAGCGGTTACGCCGGTGGTTACGGAGGCGAGAACGAACACGTCAAGACGGTGACCATCGTGAAGAAAGTGGCCGTTCCCTACCCGGTAGAGAAGCACATCCCCTACCCGGTCGAGAAGCAGGTACCGTACCCCGTGAAGGTTCCGGTTCCCCAGCCGTACCCGGTCGAGAAGCACGTACCATACCCTGTTAAGGTTCTGGTCAAGGTGCCCGTCCACATCCCTCAGCCGTACCCGGTCGAGAAGAAGGTACCGTATCCGGTGCACGTGAACGTCGATCGTCCGTACCCAGTCAAGGTACTCGTTCCCCAACCGTACCCGGTCGAGAAGCACGTCCCGTACCCGGTGAAGGTTCCGGTACCGCAACCGTACCCCGTCGAGAAGAGGATTCCGTACCCGGTCAAGGTACCAGTCCATGTGCCGCAGCCGTACCCGGTTGAGAAGATCGTCCCGTACCCAGTGAAGGTTCACGTTGACCGTCCATACCCCGTTCACGTGCCGAAGCCGTACCCAGTCCAGGTCGAGAAGCCGGTGCCCTATCCGGTCGAGAAGCCAGTGCCCTACGCAGTCAAGGTTCCGGTCGACAGACCGTACCCGGTTCACGTAGACAAGCCCGTTCCGTACCCGGTTAGGGTACCCATCCCGCAACCGTACCCCGTTGTCAAGACTGTGCCCTACCCAGTCGAGAAGCCAGTGCCCTACGAGGTCAGGGTGCCGGTCGACAGACCGTACCCAGTTCACGTGGAGAAGCACGTTCCATACCCAGTCGAGAAGCCTGTACCCTACGCAGTCAAGGTTCCGGTAGCGGTTCCAGTACACTCTGAGGGCTACGCGAGCGCCGGATACGGAGGAGTCGATGGAGGGTACGCGAGCGGGAGCAGCGGCCTCTACAGCGGAGCCTACAGCGGAAGCAGCGGCCTCTACAACGGAGCCCACGGCGGAAGCAGCGGCCTCTACAACGGAGCCCACGGCGGAAGCAGCGGCCTCTACAACGGCGCTAGCAGTCTCTACAGCTCTGGAAGCAGCGGGTACAGCAGCATTGGAAGCGGAGAGTCGTACGGCGGATCATACGGAGGTTCATACAACCTGGGTAACGGCCAGGAAGGTAGCTACAGCAGCGTGAGCAGTGGAAGCTACGAGCATCATCATTAAGCGTGTTTGACGTTACGATAGAGTATCGATATCTAAGCTGATTCAATTTTTTTTTTCTGTTTATTTTTTTTTTGTCCGACAATTATTATTATTTTTTTTTTATTATCTTTGTTATCGATATGTAAACCTTCTTAACGGACTCGTCGATCTCTTGCGCAGTTAAAAAACAAATAATAATAATAATAATAATTCAAGTCAAGCAAGATTTCGAGCGATGTTTATTATTAATATATTATATTATATAGAAAAAAAAAACATCGAATAATTTAGCTACGTAACGAAACGGCGTGCGCTAATTCGCTTGTACCAAACGAAGATGATGAAAAAAAGAATTTCTCTTTACCTATATATATTCCGTTTATGATTATTGTATAGTGAAAATATTTTTTTATACCGAATATGCGAAATAAATGGAAAGAAAAAAAAAAAATAATTACTGCTGTTTCATTTTCTTTTTCTTTTTGGTTGTTTTGTGAAAAAAAAAGAATCTTCATATCATGACCTCAAAAATATAGAAAGTGAAGAAAAATATTTTGACCGTGATCACGAACCAAAACCAGCTCCTTGAATATAGCTGATTCTTTTTTAACCGTCTTCAAAAAAGGAGGAGGTTCTCAATTCGGTTGTATTTTTTTTTTTTTTTTCTATTTGGTACCTCATAACTCCGTCATTTATCAACCGATTTGGAAAATTCTTTTTTTATTCGAAAGGGTATACTTTCAGATTGGTCTCATATAAATTTCATCGAAATCGGTTAAGTAGTTTGGTTTTGAAGTCGGTTTTTTTGTCACTCGTGACGCTTGTTACCTCCTATATTCATCGATAACAAGCGTCACGAGTGACAAAAAAACCGACTTCAAAACCAAACTACTCAACCGATTTCGATGAAATTTATATGGGACCAATCTGAAAGTATAGTCTTTCGAATAAAAAAGGAATTTCTCAAATCGGTTGATAAATGACGGAGTTATGAGGTAACAAACTTAAGAAAAAAAAAAACGAATTGAGAACCTCCTCCTTTTTTGAAGTCGGTTAAAAAATGAGGAGAATAAGCAAAAAGTTTGGGGGTCTTGGGATTGTTTGATCCGTTGTCCAATGATGCAATCTGAGGATTGTGACTCACTCCGTGGGTCCATTGTCGAATGTGTTAAGCTCTAACAAAAATTTCGAGATCGATAATCCATTGATTAGACTCTCAATATTTTCCACCGTTGTAATTGACGTGTAATTTCTTATTCCTAGAACACTGTTACACCTAGTAATATTCGATTGCGATATTTGTCTGTGTTTGTTTTTTCTCCACCTCTAAGTATATTTGCACAAGCGTAACGCACTCGGGCTGCCCACGTACCCGTGTTACCTACTTGGTTGTAAAATTCTACTGGGTCATTTTTTTTTTTTCTCTTTTCTTCTCCTCGTAAAAGAGGAACTGAACCGTGAGGATTACGTCACATAGTCATTAACGTATGCGACCGCTACGCCAGAAAGTAAGAGTGAAGCAAACCTCCTTCTTCCTCTCTATACTCGGTTACAGCGAGGTCCGAGTAGAGCAGGAGACGCATCGATGCCTTTGGCCAAGGAAATGATATCTCTTCAGAGGCTTGTATATGAGGCTTGGCCACACGATCATATATTGACTCTCACTCGATTGGTCCTTTTTTTTTAAGTATTACTGGTAAAAAAAAATCCACGAAGATTGCTGTTAAAACAATATATTAGTGCCAAAGTTCGTTTGTTTCAGAAAAAAAAAATTAATGGAAGATTTGTAACTTTTGTAACATTTCTCTTACGAAATTCTTCAGGGTCTCAATCCGTTTCTCAAAGGATCGTTCTAAATCCAAATTGTGTAAGACCGTGAAATACGGATCGAATTAATTATTCCATGATCCACGTCACCTCGAAAGTTATGTCGAATTAAAGAATTTAAGGTTCATTATACAGAATTAGGGGCTCTCCCCCTGTGTCGACGCTTTGCGCCTCAAAAATTAGTTCTACCCCTTTTCATCCCCTTCGGAGTCGAATTTCAAAAAACGCTCAAACTACTTTCTAGGTATTTGAATGAGCAATAATTTGAAGCGAAAACGAAGTCAATATCTCATCGGGCCGAGGAGATATCCATGAATCCGCGAAAACGTGTTTTACCCCTTTTATTCTCCTTGTGGGGCGAATTTCGAAAAATCGCTTCTTAGTGGGTGTTTACGAAGGGGAGGGAACATGTTGCCGAAATTTCAAGTTTCTAGCTCAATGGGTTTGGGCTAGGCGTTGATGCCACTTGTTCCTTTATAGATATAGAAGATAAGAAGAAGAAGATAGATGAAGACGATTAGATCGTCTCTATGTATAAAACAGTCTACGCAAAATAATGCAAAAAGTCATTTTGGTAGAAACGAAGCATAAATATGTCCATCAAGAATAATTTAAAGCGCGCTGAATTATTCATCGAGGTCTATCATAGTATGCAGAAAAATTTTATTTGCAAAAAATCTTCCACTTTGAAAGGCGTTCTCGCGGTCACACCCAAAGCCAATAAATTCACATTTAATAGACCCAGGTCCCATCAATGTAGAGGATCGGATTATTGTAATTGCTATTTATACCCAGTTACGTAACAATGATCATGGAACCAATTGACCAAATCTGAAGTAACTGATGCAGTTGTGCAGTGCTATCAGAGCCATCTTTCCATGCTCATGTGCTTTCCTCAAACTGCATAGAAAGAAAGTAGATTGGTGGTCGGTAAGATAGCTTCTATCGATCTTAGCTGAATGAATTATTGTGGTCTTACCAACTGACAATGAACCCCTGATTGGTATAATTCTCTAACAATAAGTCTTAAGATACTGAATAAAAATCTGTACCGGAAATCGTAGAATTGTGAAACGTCCTCGGATTAATATGCGGCTTGTTGTGCGAGTTCAGCAAACAAACGGTCAAACCATATTTAGAGTCGACGACGTTGGGAACAAAGAATATGAATACCAATGAATACCAATGCGAGAAAGTAGGAAGAAACCTTGCACGACTTTACAGTGATGTTTCTTTTTTCTATCGGATGCACATGATTTTTCTGCCACCCTGGGCTTCACTGGTTGTTTTTCAAAACTCGAAAAACTATTATGGACTCTGGGAAACCTAATTATAATACATTTTTTAACTATTATTTTTCCGTTTTGATTGAGTATCTCTAACGCATACCGCATGAATAGAATAATTGAATGACGTAATCGCTGATTAATTAATGAATTTAAAGAATCTAAAACTGAATAAAACACAGAAAAATTTAGTCCCTCAAGCTTCGAGGATCTTAAATAATTTTCTTCTAGTAATCAGACGAATTTAATTCCATCTTCTGACCATAAACATCCAATCAGATGATGAACTCGATTTTCGAACTGTTATGATTATTCTCTCATAGTATAATCTGAATCCTTATCAAAAATTCTCAGTTAAGTCCAAATATTCTATGGAAGAAAAAATAAAGAAGAAACGTGTCTATCCTTTGTTTGTTAATCAGCGTTTATGAAACCTTAAACAAACAAGGGTTTCCTCAATGCTCCAAAGTTCCCATCCACACGCACAAAAATACATCCTGAGAATAAATCCTAAACGGGAGTCGAAACTTGGACGTTAATTAAAATAAAACCATGCAGTATATCCATTGTGCTACAATAAGAGCGGTGGAAGAAAGAGTTTAGCAATATGTATAATGAGAGGCTTATCATCATCGACCGTGTTAGATCCGAGGAGGCAATAAGATTTATCTGCTAATTGCCATGCGTTTTATAGCAATTAACAATTACCTGCAGTAAAGCGTGAGAAGGCTGGGCATTTAAGAACGAGAGTGAACTCAGCATGTGAAACTCCGTTTCTCGACATTTAGAGGGTTAAATACGAGCCTCGGCTAATCAATGGGATAAAGATACAGATCGACGATGATCGACGTATCGACGTATCATCGAGGAAAACGGAAATTTAATTTTCCTCATAGAAAATTTCACTTTTGCAGACATCGCAACGCCTCTCACAAGATGTCTGCTCTACTGCTAACTGCATCATGCGGTCAGTTGCTGCATGTGCTCATCAAGCGGAGAATGATTGCAGCGAAAGTAGCTAAAATCTCGGCCTCTTTGCACGCGATAAAACTTCTTTTTTTCAGATTAATTGTCGGTCGTACGACTCGGGCTATGGTCGTATAAAATGTGGATTCCAGTTACCGAGTATCGCCAGTAAGACTGCAAGACGCCACAACGATAGGAGGCTCGAGATTTGTCTCCTGCACGTTCCAGATGATGACGAAAGTTGGTACATCGGTCTATTCGTCAATTCGATGAAAATTATTAACTGAAAATCATTTTCCAGATGTTATATCAAATTTTCTGCGTCGTATTCGGCCTACTTGTCCCGGAAAGAGTTGAAGGATATCGATTCGATGCTTACCAGATGATAAAACTTGCGGACAAGATGGGACCGTGGATACAAATCGGTAATGGATACGAAATGACGAGGCTTCGATTCTCGGAGGACAGAAGTGACGTTCGTGGAGGGCAATATCAAAACGAAATATACAAATACGGAGGAAATGAACGGGTTTCTGGTGTACCAGGTAAAAGACACGATATTGTAGACTTTTCATTACCCATGCAAACAATGCGGTACCTAGCACTTGAAACGCACTGTCCGCAGGCACGAAAGTAGGACTACACTAATTTTAATCAGATATTCTCCTTGTCAAATAAATATGACAATCACAGAGTCTTGTACGTGATTTGAAAGCGAAGATTTAACCACTTTCGAAGTCATTAGGTCAGTTCAAGTCACCAAAAGTTACCAGAAACAATTCAAAGTCAGTTTAGATCAATTATTCTTTTCAATTAGTCACTTAAAGTCATTTGAAGTCAGCTAAATTGTTGTGAAGTCAATTGAAGTCAGTTGAATTAATATCGAGTCACGTGAAGTCTGTTGAATTCTATCATTAAATGAGTAAAAGTCACTTAAAGTCATTTCAAGTCATCAAAGTCATTTGAAGTCACCTCAAGTCATGTGAAGTTAATTGAAGTCAGTTGAATTGATATGGAGTCACGTGAAGTCAGTCGAATTCTATCATTAAATGAGTAAAAGTCACTTAAAGTCAGTTGAAGTTCATAATTCTTCTAAAGTCACCTAGAGTCACTTATAAACTCAATTGAAGTCACGTGAAGTCAGTTTAGTTCTGTTACTGAATCAAAAACACTTTCGAAGTCCTTTGAAATCTCGTAAAGTACTTGAAAGTCACTTGAAGGCACTCATAAAGTCACTTGAAGTCACGCCAAGTCATATGAAGTCAGTTCAAGTTCACAATTCATTTAAAGTCACTTGAAGTCACGCCAAGTCATATGAAGTCAGTTCAAGTTCACAATTCATTTAAAGTCACTTGAAGGCACTCACAAAGTCACTTGAAGTCACGCCAAGTCATGAAGTCAGTTCAAGTTCACGATTCATTTAAAGTCACTTGAAGGCACTCATAAAGTCACTTGAAGTCACGCCAAGTCATATGAAGTCAGTTCAAGTTCACAATTCATTTAAAGTCACTTGAAGGCACTCATAAAGTCACTTGAAGTCACGCCAAGTCGCATGAAGTCAGTTCAAGTCCACAATTCATTTGAAGTCACTTGAAGTCACGTCAATTCATATGAAGACATGTGAAGTCAGTTAAAGTCAATAATTCATTCAAAGTTACCTGAAGTCACTCAAAGAGTCTCTTGAAGTGACGTCAAGTCATTTGAAGTCTATAATTCACCTGAAGTCAGTCCAAGTCAATTGAAGTTCGACTATCTATTTGAAGTCACCTTAAGTAACCTGAAGTCGATGAACGTCAGTCAAAGTGTCATTTTTTCAGAAACCATTCGGACATTTCTTCCAGAAAGTAAGAGTGGTCACGGCGAGACCTCATCTGGAGATTCCGAGAAATTAGCAGGTCACATATTGGGTCAGCATGTGCACGAAGACCACCACCGAATAATAACGATAGTGAAGAAGGTAGCGGCGCCGTATCCGGTACAGAAGACAAACTACTATCCGGTGATAAAGAAGATAATGTATCCGGTTAAGGTACCGGTGCCGCAGCCGTACCCCGTTGAAAAAGAAGTCCCGTATCCCGTCAAGGTGTACGTCAAGGTACCGGTAAAGATTCCGCAGCCCGTTCCAGTGGTGAAAGAAGTACGATATCCGGTACCGGTACCGGTGGACCGACCCGTTCCCTTCAAGGTCTACATCCCTCAGCCTTATCCAGTGGAAAAGAAGATCCATTACAAAGTCGAAGTACCGGTTCCCGAGCCGTTCGCTATACCCAAGAAGATTCCGGTTCCGGTCAAAGTCGAGGAACACGTAGCTCAACCGTATCCGGTAGAGAAAGAGGTGCGATATCCGGTCGAAGTTAAAGTCGACAAACCGATCGCTGTTCACGTACCGAAACCGTATCCGGTGAGGATCGAAAAACCGGTTCCGTATCCGGTCGACAAGCCAATTCCCTATCCGGTCAAGGTTCACGTAGATCGACCGGTTCCTGTTCCTATCGAAAAACCGGTTCCGTATCACGTTCCCAATCCGGTAGACGAACCTGAGGCTCATTATCAACAAGGAGAAGTACCTCATCATGTTCAATCTCAGGATCATCAGGACCACGATTATCATTAATTGATTGATAAGGACGAGATCCCTTCTTGAGGGGGGCTTCGAGAAAAAACAGTTTTTGTACTTCAATGAGGTGCGATTTCAAGTTCCTGTCACCAATTTGATTTTTGATTTCATGAAATTATTTTTAGTTACTCAAAACTTCAGTAATGTATTGCATTTTGTTGGTAGGGTTTTTTCGTCTATGAAGTTTCTCCCAAATCTATGTAACAGTTTAGTATATATCGCCAAAGACGGAGAAATGATTGTGAATCAAAATTGAAGCTACTAGACTTTAAGAAACAGAAAAGAAAAGATTGAAGGCTTGTGTTGGAAGAGGTGAACGATTGTTAAAATCTTCAGGTAGATTGACGACCCAGGTCACGAACCGGGGTTTAAGCGTCGTTGGTCTTTGACTCTGTACCGTTAATTACATGGTCGAGTTAACTCTTCGTGCTAATTGTCTTGTCTGTCTCTTGTGAGAGCCTGAATAAATCGATGTGTTTTCTTTTCAGTACAGAATGTGTTTTGTTGATAGGTCAGACACTCGATGAATGTGCAAGTGTATAAGCATTTTTTTTTCTTTCTTTCAAGTAGGTTTGTAGAATAGGTAATTTTTAGTATCAACCTTATGTATAATTGTTATTTATTTTATAAGTTAAATAAATTAATACCAAATATTTATCATGTATCGTTGACTTTTTTCAATTATATAATTAAAATATTTTTAGTTTTTGGTGAAATTTTGTCATATACGACGAGATTATTTGTCCAGTAATTATCGTTAAGTTTATAATTATCATCGTAGAATGTATAATTTTACGGACAAATAAATTGCATTAATGTTAACCAGTCTTTTATAATTCGACATTTTATATTGAATAAAGGATGAGGAAAAAACGAGGCTAAATTAACAAGTTAAAAGACCAGTATAAAAATAATTAAACAAGTAAACGAATTAGGAGATGTCCTCAGCTACTTCTTCCCAAATTATTGAATCAGAAGCAAGTCTCGATAATTTTATTCGCCAATCGCTAAATTTGCGACCAGGTCTTCGTTCTCCCATTTCCGTTAATTATTTCCTCGCTGATCGTCACGGGGTCACTTTTTCGCAAAAAAGGTCAGACTTTCGACTTGCTGAATATTCCGCAAGTGCATTTTACCGGATGTCTTGTAACTCGGTACCGAGTTAATTGCCACCGACTGTCACTCGTCTTCGGGTTAACGAGTTCGAGAAAATCTCTTCGTCAAATTACGCGCCAATACTGTCTATTGTTTCAGTAATCGAATAATGACGTCTCAATTGTCGCGCGGTCCTTAAGGGGAAATGAAAGTCACGTGACCTCGTTATGATTTACACTTGGAATTTTCAAACGCTATTTTCTCAGCCAAAACACATTCGATTGATGTGAAGTTGATATCAGTGACGTAGAAAAACTGAATGAAGGGCCTGCCAATCGTGGATTTTCGAATATCAAGACGTAACAACAGTTTTTTAACAATATTGTTCTGTAACCCAAGGAAGTGCTGCCTCTCTCCACGAGGGGCAGCACCTCCTTGGGTTACAGAACAATATCGTTACACAAAATTCTGATTATGTCTTTCGATATTCGAAAATCCACGATTGGCAGGCCCTTCATTCAGTTTTTCTACGTCACTGATATCAATTTCACATCAATCGAATGTTTTTTGGCTGAGAAAATAGCGTTTGAAAATTCCAAGTGTAAATCATATCGAGGTCACGTGACTTTCATTTCACCTTAATGATAACGAAATTTTGCATCGATTATCGCAATCGTCGGAGAAGAATTAATCGCGAGTCTATTGGCAGGTTCTTCTTGGTACCTAATTAGGCTTTGTTATAGCATCATATCATCACGTAATGCAGTACGATGAGAAAGTACAAGTCGGAATTGAGTATAAAACTGGTCACTGTAACGACAGGCCATACAGTAACCGCATTACCACTGGAGAGGCGACAAGTACGACACTCGGGACTCTCTATAAAATTTATACTATTACGATTAAAATAATAAATGAAATTTTAGCAGTTTTTTTGTAAAAAATTATAGATGTTTATAGGAAAAGTTTATACAAATTTTTACAAACAAAATTTGTAGAGTGAACAGAGTCAATTTCTATGACGAATCTACAATTTTTTTCAAAGAATTATTCAAATTTATAATTTCACACGAAAATCTATGGAGTGAAAATTTTTCTAATCATTTGTAGAAAATTGTCAAAAAAAAACATTTTAAACGAGGAAACTGAATAAAATTAAAAAATTGAATGAGAAACGCTTGAATTTATTTTTCCCCGATAATTTGGCGACATGTTAATAATTCAATATAAGAGATGCTGCTCATTAATATCGAATCAATTTTTTCTAGAAAATAAAATGTTTAATTTTGGTCTTCTACTAATTATTCTAGACCCTTTA
This sequence comes from Euura lappo, assembly GCA_018257835.1. Taxonomy (NCBI): domain Eukaryota; kingdom Metazoa; phylum Arthropoda; class Insecta; order Hymenoptera; family Tenthredinidae; genus Euura; species Euura lappo. The sequence continues at coordinate 282,085 of JAEUYN010002234.1, forward strand.
AATTATGTTCTGATCCGGGTCTCAATTCTGACTCATGGCACTTGATCTTGCAATAATTACAATAATTATTACCATTTTAATTGTTGGTAGCCTTCGATATGATGATTTAAGAGCTTCGTTTAGGAATATGGGAGAGAAAAAAAGATTGTTCATATCTTCGAGCAGCTGGACTAGTAAAGTTTGAAAAATCACGTGGTTTTTGATTTTGTCTCTTTGAATACTTAATTTCCCCAAAAAGAATTGTTTCTGGTTTTGAAAACACTAACTATCAAAAGGCGTTAGATTTGTTTTTACCTCATTTACCTTATTTCAACAATTATTTTTTTCGTTTTGTTTAAGGACGAACCCAATTTTAATCATCTGATCTAATCATATACGGAGTTAATTACGCCTCTCTGATATTAGATTCGTCGATAAATTACAAACTGACGACCTTGTTTCAAAATCGATTGCGAATTTTTGGAAACTGAGTTAAAACCTGAAATGGAGGGAAAAAAAAAGGATTTTATACTGAAGTGATAAAATCGAGTCGCGGAGTAACTTTCAGTACAGAATGTCAAGGATGTTCCTAGGCTGCAGGAATCCGAATTCGCGAAGATTACGCAATCGCATAGCTTGCCAATTCCTAATGCAAAATCGGCTCCTTTTTTTCTTATCCTTCGTTATTGATATTCGTTTTTTTTTCTTTTTTATCGAAATCAGTGGTCAAACGAGTATCCAAACGAGGAAGATGATCCCACTGGATTGGAAGAAGAGGACCTAATTAAAATTACGACGTTGAAAGGACTAGTTTTTTTTTTTTTTTGTTTTTTTTTTGTCCACCTTCCTCTACGTTGGAAAAAAGGTTACCAAGTAATAAATCAAATTAGTTTATGTTTGTGAGGTATGAAAACTTTGAGTAAAGAAGAAGAAGAAGAAGAAGGGGATGGACCAGGATGTTCGCACAATGGAAAAAAAAGCACATTTTTATACGTCCAGGAGTTTAGTTTATAATAAAATTTTGCATAAATATCTCATTCGCTAGTGAATCTCGGAATTAATTCGCGGACGATGCCGATGTGACTTTTTTTTTCTTTGCAATTTTAACAATATCGAGATACACCACAATTTTATAATTCTGTCAAACATTTTCGATGATAAAAATTCGATTTAATATCCATTTGGCAAAATGCACTTGCGGAATTAAATATTCACGCTATAATTCAAAAGCTACCCACCTAGTGCAATATTCAAGTTTCATTTTCGTTTTCTTTTCACGCCACGATTATTTATACTTGAAATTGTTTTTTTTTGTCTTTTTTTTCAAGAATTGTAAATGACTGTTTCCAACAAGGATCACTCGGTCAGATGTGCTTAGAGAGCGTAATTTATAATCCGTCTATATTTGTATCGTTAGTTTGCATCACTTTGATTAATTAATGCACTTTGTGCCCACTTATATTTTGCAGTTAATTTGCCCAACCTAGTCCCTCACCAATTTAGTGAAATGAGGATGAAAAAAAAAAGAACGAACATTCCAGAACGAGTCGAAAGAGGAGGTGTCATAATCTAAACCCACGTCAAAGTAGCAAAGATTCAGAATCTTGAATAAATCTGCATAATTTTAAATATTTGCTAAAGTTCATCGCTAGGATCCACCTGCAATCATCGATGCCATAAATTTCATACGACTTTGTTGTTCTCTTTCGAAAACATTAATGGTATTCGAAAAAATGCCAGACACTGAGTCGGGAACTAGAATTTGAAAAAATACAAATGTGACAAAAAATGATTTACTTCAAACTGGCGTAACTTCAAGAAAAAATTAGATACACAAGTTTTCAAAAACGAATTTTGAAGCTTTAAATGTCTGCTTCAAATCGTCTTTTCAACATTCGATCCATCTCTTTTCGTTCTAAAGTTACGTTACTTCAAAGTCACTCGTGCAAATTCGTAAAGTGAACCAGGACGTGAAATAAACTCGAAATTCAAACTGATGCACGGGGCGGAATAAATTTTTTTAGGCATTCATAAAATGGGCAATTTGAAGCTCTGGATGTCTTCTTTGAATGACATTTTTGACAATTGCTCTACGATTTTTCCTCATTGAGATATAGGCTGTTGAGTAAAAAAGTGTCCTCGATATGTTGGAACAAATCTTCCATTGGCATCGTTCTGGGTCGAAATCTCTTAGACTCTTCAGAGTTATAAAACTTCTGGGCAGTAATATGCAGTTTGTAAATTAGGCAACTGTCAAACTCTCTACGATTCCATTTCTGTTGACACTGGATAAGGATCCTAATTAATTTCTATCGCAGATGATATCCAATTATTTGTAGAATTTATACGGCGGCTGCATAAGTGAGAGTAAACTTCACCCTGCAATAAAGCTGGAAACATGTAACCTGTTCACATTGACCTTCGTGACGTGATTTGATCCGTTACATAATTTTCGATTATATCTATCATCGTTTATTGCTGTAATTGGAATCATTTTTTCGCATCAAAACTTCGCTGATTTTTGTAAGCTTATCAACAGGTTATCCACGTTAAAATTGCTCTTCAAAGTATTTCGTGGTTCCCTCACACGTATATGTACATCGTATATCATCCATTACGCCATGGATTACGCAGACATTATGAAACCAGGTTACCAAAGTCCCAAAGTAGCCCAAAAATTAATTTTAGTTATGCAATTAAATGCAAAAGTTTAAACATACTGGCAAAATCTGTCATGACACGTAGCGTTAATTTAGATCGTCTGTAACAGCTCTGGATTCGCAATTGAAAGTAGCTTTCAAAAATTGAAACACGATTCCTAAATAAAGAAACGAAATATATTTTTAATGACACTGACACGTTATCGATGAGATTAGTGTCGATCACTTATTTCGGTAGAATTTTCGGCACGTTCAATATATCAAATTGCATGGAATTGTAAAATGGTATTCTGGATGATACGGAGTAGAAAAATAGGTGTTGGTATCTCAGAGGATCGAATACGAGTGTGGATCCGATACTTTCAAAAAACTTTGACAATGTCAACGATCATAACGTGATCGCGGGTAAAGAGGTGAGGGGAGGCGTGGAGGCGAAAGTTCCCTCTAGTATAAATAATCGCGGAGATCCCCTGATCAGCATCCAGTACTAGTTTGGCTCTCTTGGACTCTTGAGTGCCCAACCATGAGACACCTGGTCAGTATTTTTATTTTCAGTCATCATCAGACACAGATCATGCAGACACCAGTGGTCTCGCTTTTCATCACAGTTTTTCGCTTCAACTCCTCTAATCGATTTCCGTCCAATGATTTTTACAGTCTCTCGTCGCCCTTTTCGGGCTCTTTGCCCTGGCCGCCAGTGCCGGCACCGCCAACAAGGAGGCTGTGAAGCCAGTACAAGCTGCAGTCAAGGCTGATGTTCAGAAGACCAAGAAGAACGACAAACGTAATCTGTTCGGCTCGGAAAGTGGAATCGAAGGCATCTCCCAGGGATACCAGTACGGAGCTCCCAACGGAGCATGGCAATCCGGAGCCCTTCCTCTGGAGTCATCTGGACTCAGTTCAGGATGGCAATCGTCTGGTCTTTCGTCGGCTGGTGAGACCTTCGGCAGTCTAGGATCAGGATGGCAATCCGGTTTCGGATCCTCAGGAATCGCTTCTTCAAGACTGACCTCTGGAATCCAGTACTCTGGTCTCAACTCTGGTCTCGCATCCTCTGGACTGACCTCTGGTCTCCAGTACTCTGGTCTAAACTCTGGTCTGGCATCCTCTGGACTGACCTCTGGTCTCCAGTACTCTGGTCTCAACTCTGGTCTCGCATCCTCTGGACTGACCTCTGGTCTCCAGTACTCTGGTCTCAACTCTGGTATCGCATCCTCTGGACTGACCTCTGGAATCCAGTACTCTGGTCTTAACTCTGGTATCCAGTCCTCTGGTCTCAACTCTGGTCTGAGTTCTGGAAACGCTGGTCTTTTCTACGGCAGTGGCAGCGGTCTGTCTTCCGGTCTGTCCGATGGTGTGGTTGGTAACGGAGCTTACGCTTCCGGACTTAACGGAGGATTGTACAACAGTGGAGTAACAACCTACGCTTCTGGCTACGCCAACGGCGGTCTGGCCAGCTACGTATCCGCCCCAAGGGTGCAGAGCGTGCACACTTTGAAGACTGTGACTCTCGAGCAGAGGATTCCCACCCCAGTCGAGGTCGTGAAGAACGTCCCGGTTCCGGTGGCCAAGCACGTCCCCTATGAGGTCAAGGTTTCCGTCCCGACCCCTTACACCGTCGAGAAAAAGGTACCGTACCCAGTGAGGGTCTACGTCAACGTGCCCGTCAACGTACCGCAGCCGTACCACGTCATCAAGCACGTGCCCTATGAAGTCAAGGTCGACAGGCCAGTGCCATACCCAGTGAAGGTTTCAGTGCCACAACCGTACACCGTCGAGAAGAAGGTCCCGGTCGAAGTTAAGGTACCGGTCCCGCAGCCTTACACCGTCGTAAAGAACGTACCATACGAGGTCAAGGTCCCAGTTCACGTACCCCAGCCGTACACAGTCGTGAAGAACGTCCCGGTCCCGGTCAAGGTCCATGTCGACAGACCGTACACAGTCTCGGTCCCCAAGCCGTACAACGTCTACGTCCAGAAGCCATACCCAGTTGAGGTCGCCAAACCGTACCCAGTCGAGGTCAAGGTACCGGTCGACAAGCCGTACACAGTACCAGTCGAGAAGCCGTACCCAGTGCCCATCAGGATCAGCGTGCCCCAACCCTACCAGGTGAACAAGCCCGTCCCGGTCCAGGTCGACAGACCCTACCCAGTCCACGTTAAGGTACCGGTCGACAAGCCGTTCCAGGTCACCGTAGAGAAGCCATACCCAGTAACTGTCGAGAGGCCGTACCCAGTACAGGTCCCGGTCCCAGTCGGTGTCGAAGCTAACTCCGCTCTTACCAACGCAGCAGCCTACGAACGTTCTTACGGATCAGCAGAAGGCCTCAACTACGGAGGCTTCTACGGACAAGCCGGAAGTCTCGCTAACGGAGGCTACTACGGACAACCCGGAGGTCTCGCTAACGGAGGCTACTACGGACAAGCCGGAGGTCTCTACGACGGACAAGCTGGTCTCGTCGACGGAGGTGCTTCTTCGGTAATCGCTAGCGGAGCAGCCTACGACCAATCTGAAATAAGCCAGGGAGGATTCTCCGGCGGAAGCTACGCCACAGCTGGTCAAGGAATCGGATCTTACTCCGACTCGACGTTCAACTCTGGTCTGATCGGTCAGGGATTATCTGGAAGCTCTGAATCCTTTTCTGGTCTCGACCACGCAGCTCATGGTGAATTCAGTGCCACAAACGTTGCTGACTCCGGTGTGTCTGAAACATTCCACGGCTCTTCAACCGGATTGAATGATCAAGCTGAAATCATTGAACCCACTGTTGGATCTTCTGTCATTGGATCCGGACTGAGCTCGGGAGCTATAGGAGAAGACTCCGAGTCTGTAGCCATCAGCAAATCTGGATCTGGATGGTCTTCGGGAAGCACTGTCACCTCTTCGCCATTGACTAGCGCAGCAGCGTGGTCTCAGACCGTCAGCGTTACCCCAGCACCAACCGTAGGCTGGTCCACCGCAGCCCCCCAAAAGGCCTGGTAAACTTGCCATGAGGCTGGTTGCTCGAGATAACAAAATCTCGTTACCTTGACCAGTCAGATTCTGATTTTTGCATATTTTTTTATTGTATCGAGTCAATGAGATTGCATTCCTTTGTTTACCTGCACTTGAGTCGTATTTTATAATGTGAATAAAACAACCCTTGTTCTCGACAATTAATAAATATGTTTTACATGAGAATTTTTTGCTTTCCTTTCTTCGGTCTGTTACAACCCCAATGTAATATGCTAACGATACAGTCCGTGCTTGGAACTGGAACTGAATTGAATTTTTGTCACATTAAATGTTGTTCTAGAAGATGTCAAATGGAGTAGAAACTATTAACGAGCTCTTAGGATCGTTCATGAACCTACCTCGTCAATGTTTTCGAAAAAACTGGACAATTTGAATCACTGGGCAATGTAATTGCTACTACAGAGGTGTGGCGTGGAGGCAGAACAGACAGAAAGGCGAAAGTGTTTGCGGTATAAATAATGGTGAAAATCTCTCGACCAGCATCCAGTTGTATCTTTACTCTCTTGGACCCTTCATCGTTAATCGCCATGAGACAATTGGTCAGTACAATGATTCTTGTCATCTGGTAACTTGTATCAATTTTTTCTTAAACGTTGGTAGTCTCCGTCCTTCAAAAATTCACCAGATTAATGATTGTTCAAATGTCTCAGTGTCTAGTTGCCTTTCTGGGTCTGTTCATCGCGATCGCCTGCGCCATGACCGCCAAAGAGGCGAAAGAAGCATATCTCCGTGACCTGGAGCGCCGTATTGAGCATCAGGTTGAAGAAGTGGCCGAAGAAGTTGGAAGAAAAACAGCCGAAGCTGAGGCTGAACAGAAGGCTGAACAAGTAGAGAAGACAATCGACGAACGGGGTACTCCGGACTTTGACTACGAAGCTGTGGAATGGCAGTTCGGAGATTTCAACAGAGGATGGAAATCCTCAGCCGGAAGTAGTCTTGGTTCTCTTTATTCTGACTCTTCGTACAAAGACGCGGGTACCAGAGGCTGGCACTCCAGAATGAACGAGGGTGCAGACAACGACGAACCGGGATTCGGTTCATTATCGAGCTACGAAGTTTTCCCGAGCAGGAAGAACAAGACGACCTTGAAGCGGAAGATTCGAACGCCACTAGAGGTCATGAGAAGGGTTCGAGCTCCAGGGGTCAAGTTTTCGGCCTCTTACACCGTATCATAAGGACGAAAAAAATACTACTTGTATAAATACCACATGAATAAATGGTTCTTTTTGTATTGATTTTTGTATCAACTATCGGTCCACTTTCTTCAGATTTGATAGCGCCTCACTTAGTACTCGACGAGTCATAAAATGGCAAAACGGTCATAAACCTGAAAATGAAAGGTTGAAGTATATAGATTTAGTTTGATTCCATTTCCACCTCGAGATCCTGGATAAATCAAAGCCTGATGCAAACTAGATTGACATTTTACACAAATTTTGAGCTCATGTCGAGACGTCGGATAAATCGAGCATTGATCCAGACTTTTTGTGTTACTTTCAAAAAATCCATTCAGTGCTATCGGTTGCGTTTGTTCAATTACTAAGTTATACATGTTTATGAGAAGATGAATACCTTCATAAGTTTGTCGGGATAATGTTGAAAATTGAATATTCAAGTATTAGTTTTATTGGGCGAGCCTACATGAACGATTGTAATAATTCATGCCAACCGCAATTAAGTGAGAGAACTTACTTTCGATATTACGCGTCTATAAAACCTGGGATGAATATATTTTTAATTAACAGATGAACCCCACGTAACATGTTTCATCCTTAAAAGAGTTATTCGTAATTTATAGACACCGTGATGTCATTTTTTTTCGCCAATTTGCATCAGGGTCAAGGTGGCCAATCCCGGATTCTAGAAAGTAAAGGTGATTCTGATTCGAGAAGAAAAAATCAATCAATCAGATTTGCGTTGATTTGTCAAAATTCCAAAGACAGTCCAAGAAACCTGAGAATAATTGCTCCAGAATTGTTTTTTTTTTTTAAACGGAAGTGAGTACGTATAACTCAGAAGCAATAAATCTTCATAGGAAGGTATAAAACGTTTATCGACAAGAAACAATAAAAAACAAAACCCCGAAGCGACGGAAGTAGCAAAAGCTTATTAGCCAGTGCGCAGCTAGTCATTTTGTGAAAGTCACTTAATCAAGACATGCAATATGTGTATCGGTGATATAATAAAGCCCAAGATCGAATCTTTCCTTCTCGCATAATTGTTTAATTGTTCACTTTTCGACCTTCACCTGATAAAAACTATACTCTAAATTTTTGGGACCCCATTCTCGAAGCCATGAAAAAAATATGGGTCACAGGTGACTGACGATCTTTTTCTAAAAAGTGTTTTGAGTTTTTCAAAACATGCCGTGAGGCCCAAGGCGGGAAAAAAGTGTTTGAATCCCTCCGATCGTCTAGATTCGACATAAAGCAAGATATCGAAAATCTGAAAAACTGCCTTTTTCGGTTTAGTGAACTGAGCGTGTGCACCAAATTTTGTTCGAAAATATTGAAAATTGTACGAGTCATCAAACTTCAAAATTTCGATTTTGAGGTCAAGCCTGGTAGCAGCGAAAAATATAAGAATTGATAACTCCTACAATTTTCAATATTTTGAGATGAAATTTGGTCTGTGCACTCATTGTACTCAAACACATCCATGAAAAATTCGACGACACTTTTGGCCAATAATTCTTCCGGTCGCTTCGACGAAGTAGAAAATGTGTATTTCTGTATTCGATCTTTGATTTTTAATCGATTCTATCATCGACGATTAGATGCTCCAGATCGGAATAAAATTTCTAATATCAGTAGGAGGAAATACACGAACGGGACTTTTATCCGTGAAGCACACAAACCAAGGTTCAACGCCCTATAACTTTCGATTCGACAAACAGACGAAGATATCTTCCTGCGGTCCCATAAGAATACAATTAATTTCGAGATTTGATCGGACCAGATAATATATTTCCGGTTTAATTTCACTCGCAAGTTTCATTGTTCCTCCGGATGGTTGCGTAATTCATATCTCATGTATCCGAGAGACTATTTTTTTTCTTCAGGTATAGACGTGATTCATCATATCGTCCGATCTGATAATGAGAGCCGAAAAACTGATCTCAATTTCAAAAAGTCGTATGAAATACAACCTTTTTTCTCTTGTACATTCGATTAATTCACCAAATTTATTGATTCTTTGTGAAATTTGGGAATAATCAACTCTTGTAATGAAAATACGGATAGCATCAGACCTGATGCAATTATCGAGGGATTTTTTTTTGTTTTTTCGAAACTACTTTCACACGCATTTCGTACTCTTAAGTTGATATCAAATTGTCCAATTTGAATTGTAATATTTCGACGTGATCAGGGACTCGAAAAAAAAAAAAATTAAAAAACCCCAGGTTCCATGTTTCATGAGAATAAAACGCGTTTTGGATTTTTGATTCGTTGTCAAAAACCCAACGAAACTTTCGGATACCAATTTCGATCGAAATTGGGATATTTTTGGATTCATAATTTTGAATTTGACCAAAATACCTTCGAGTATCAATCAAGATAACGTAATTTTTATTTCATTTTTGGGAATATTGCTCTCTAAATAATTAAAAAACTACTATAAACCGATCGAATCGAAAATCTTATCAGTCTCAAGTTTGGAAAAAGCCGCGTCGATTGAAACCAAATTCATACAAAATCTGGTTAATCGTTCTCGAAATATCGTTCATAAAAAAAATAAACATAACCTCAAAAAGGACCCAAAATAAATTATTATTATTATTAATGTCCATCTGAAAACGGTTGTCAGTTATTCTCTGGCTTGACGTCGAAGACGTTCACGTCAACTTTTTAGTTTCGGGGTAATGATGATACCATAATACTTGGTTCTCCAAAAAATGACTTTTTGGCATCGGTTTCCATCGGTTTCTATCGGTTTCTATCGGTTTCGATTCGGTCTCCATCGGTTTGCATCGGTATCTATGGGTTTTAAGTCGGTTTCTATCGGTTTAACTCGGTTTCCATTGGTTTTGATCGGTTTCTATCGGTTTGAATCGGTATCTATCGGGTTTAAGTCGGTTTCTATCGGTTTCCATCGGTTCTGATCGGTTTCCATCGGTTTTAATCGCTTTCTATTGGTTTTAACACGGTTTCTATCGGTTTCTATCGGTTTCGATTCGGTCTCCATCGGTTTGCATCGGTATCTATGGGTTTTAAGTCGGTTTCTATCGGTTTAACTCGGTTTCCATTGGTTTTGATCGGTTTCTATCGGTTTGAATCGGTATCTATCGGGTTTAAGTCGGTTTCTATCGGTTTCCATCGGTTCTGATCGGTTTCCATCGGTTTTAATCGCTTTCTATTGGTTTTAACACGGTTTCTATCGCTTTGCATGAGTCAAATTCGACATGATATGTCGGAAGTGTGATTATTGATCGATCGAACGGCCATTCAAAGGTAATTTCCCCATTTATGAAAACATTGGGCTACACAGTCTTCCGTATAATTTTAAACGATTATTGTATGATTTGAAAATGACTCGTTACACGTCACGGACGATTTATAGTGTTTCAATGATTGTTATGCAGTCCCACATAAATACAGCCATGCGTTCTCGAGATTATTACGTAAGCTGTTCAGTGCCTATGACAAATTGAACGAAGTTGAAACTCGTTCTTCATTTTTCTTTTTCCTTTTTTTTTTTTTTTTTTAAGTTACGCGAGAAAGACCAGCGATGAGTTTCTCTTACATCAGGTTTTCTACGTATAATTCTGTGTACACAAATATAAACCGATGTGTAACCCTGTATATCAATGATAAAAGATTAAAAAACGATTTTTTAATAACATTCAGCTGAATATCAACGACTCGATATTGCAATTTAAAGACGAAAGTCGGTGCATAAAATTTCGAAAACAAGATAAATTGCGATTCTATTTCTCACTCAAGTATTATATGTTCTCAGAAAACTCACTTAAAACGCGGTTAAGCTTTTTACCTCAAAGATCTTACGCAGACTTACGACGGACCAAAGCAAGAGTGAAACTGTAACGATCTTAATCCACTTTCGATCACTGATGAGAGGAGAGCTTTCCCGACCATCCGCGTGCGCAAATATTTTAATCGCAGAGAAATCACTCAATTATCAACAATTAAAAAAGAGACACCGATTCTCAGCTGACCCAACAGTCGTTAATAAGATTTTGTCAAAACGCAGAAACCGTGTCTTCAGATCCACCAGTAAAAAGAAAAAAGTTACGTAGGTGTCAATCCATCAACGATTTTAAGTCAATATTTAACCAGCTTCATTTCTTCTTCTTCTTCTTCGTCCTTAATGGCTATATCTCATTTGTCATTTCGTCTCTGTAACCTGTGCGAAATCGATGCGAGAAGTGAAGAGCACAGAGATAAATCGTGGCTCACTTTTTCCTTTAGACGAAAAAAAAAAGATAAACCGTTTCAGTTTGGCCTCGAATTTCACGCATGAAGGAGAAAAAATGTATGCGCGGTGAAGGCAGCAAGTGAAGCGGGGAAAATGATCCCAAACCGCAAATTCTTGGACGGGTTCACGTACACAGAGGATCACGGACTTGGTCGAGTGGATCCAGGCCTTTTACTTTCACGTATTTCCATTACCATGAGGCTCTGAGTGTATAGACTACATTTACAGTAAACGCAATCGCGCAGATCGCGTAGCAATGAACTTGCCACGTTTCTTTTCCTGCGTGGGTGTGATTCGAGGAATTCCTCTTTTAATCCACGAAAACGCTCACGGCAAGAGCGGCTTGATGGATCATTTTTTTTTCTTTAGTGATCGTTGAATAACGATAGACACGCAGGATCGAGTGTAATGGGTAGTCAGTCTCATCATAAACAGGGAACAAAGTTTCTCTGGTATAAAAGAACGGGCACATATTTACACAGACTCGTGTTCTTCCGTATTTTCGATACCTTATGGCGGCTAAATGTATGTGGGATCACTTTCGCGCTTATGCCTGTGTGCAGAAGACTAATTAAACTGGTGGACAAAAATACAACCGGATTTTGGCCGACCCTGATCCGCGAGCCCTTGCATTTTTCGCTTTCACAATCAGAATTCGAATTTTGGGAATTCAACTATGAATTCGTGATCAGTGGCTCGAAAAACCCTTAGAAACACGTAGATAACGACTCATGATTGCAAATTTTGGAAAACTGACCTCAGATCCGTGATCAGCAGCCCAAAGAACCTGAGGATATCAATTTTAATCCAAATCCGTTAGAACGTTTTCTGGAAATCGTCATTTTGGTACTATATTCTAGGGAATTTTGTTTTCTCAATGAATAAAAAACTATTGAATCAATCAACACCGAAATCTGATCATTTGTGAGTTCGGAAAATCCGCGTCGATTGAGACCAAGATCGTTAAAATCCGATAAATATTTCCCCAGATATCGTCGATCAAAAAGTGCCACATAACCTAAAAAACTATTGAATCAATCAACACCAAAATCTGATCATTTTTGAGTTCGGAAAATCCGCGTTGATTGAGACCAAGATCGTTAAAATCCGATAAATGTTTCCCCAGGTATCGTCGATCAAAAAGTGCCACATAACCTAAAAAACTATTGAATCAATCAACACCAAAATCTGATCATTTTTGAGTTCGGAAAATCCGCGTTGATTGAGACCAAGATCGTTAAAATCCGATAAATGTTTCCCCAGGTATCGTCGATCAAAAAGTGCCACATAACCTAAAAAACTATTGAATCAATCAACACCAAAATATGATCATTTTTGAGTTCGGAAAATCCGCGTTGATTGAGACCAAGATCGTTAAAATCCGATGAATGTTTCCCCAGATATCGTCGATCAAAAAATGCGACATAACCTAAAAAACTATTGAATTAATCAACACCAAAATCTGATCATTTTTGAGTTCGGAAAATCCGCGTTGAGACCAAGATCGTTAGAATCCGATAAATGTTTCCCCAGATATCGTCGATCAAAAAGTGCCACATAACCTAAAAAACTATTGAATCAATCAACACCAAAATCTGATCATTTTTGAGTTCGGAAAATCCGCGTTGATTGAGAGCAAGATCATCAAAATCCGGTGAACGGTTTTCGAGATAAAGTCCAACAAAAAATGTCACATAACCTCGAAATGCGAAGATGTAGTAAAAACAGGAAGTAAAAATTTGGGTTTAGTTAGTAAGCGGCTGAAAAAGAGTGGATCGGAAGTTACGTCGGACCGCGTTCGTGCAGCTCACTCGCAAGTTTACTTCCAGTTCCTTGTCGAGTAAGGAGAGATTCTCATCGACCGATGTACACTAGTGCATTTAGCTACTCGTTGCAGTGCATAGAAATGAGAATTACCGCTACGACGCAGATGTATACGACGTGTCTGACATAGAATTCTGTGTCTGTAGTTGTAGATGAGCGAAGATAGTAGCTCGCGAGGTTCGTATGAAAAAGAAAGAAAGAAAAAATGTCTACATGCAGTGAATGTGGACGTGTATTACCACCTGACGTAAATGTGTTTCACTTTCAACCGTGAATAACCTGGACATAATACCACCAACGGGGAAAGCAGCCGCTGGTATAAAGTCAGGTGCCTCTTGAGGGCGAGCATCCAGTAAAGTCTGGACTTTGGTCACGATAGTGAGAACGGAATTATGCGACTATTGGTAAGCCAGAAGACGATAAAACCAAGTTCAGTGATTCTAACTGTGTCAACATCTGTGCATCCTCGATTATAATTTGTTAAATGACTTTTCCAGCTGGTGACGGTACTGGGGCTCGCCGCCCTAGCATCCTGCGAGGATGGAGAAGCTGCGAAAAAGATCGAGGAAAAAAAATCCACCTCTGAAACCGAACCAACGTCCGAAAGCAAGAAGCAGGAAAAACGAGGCCTGGTCGATATCGGTGGACACGGATTCAACCTGGGCTCCGAACTGGGAGGAGGACACGGCTTCGACCTGAGCGGCCACAGCGGCAGTTTCGGCGGTGGCGAAATCGGCGAGGGTCACGGTCTCGATCTCGGTGGCGGTTCCGGGTACAGTTACGGCGGCCACGAGGAAGCCGAGGGTCACGGAGGTCACGAGAAGATAAAGCATATCACGATAGTGAAGAACGTCAAGATCCCGTATCCGGTAGAGAAGAAGATCCACTATCCGGTTGAGAAGGAGATTCCGTACCCCGTCAAGGTCCCGGTGCCCCAGCCGTACCCCGTCGAGAAGAAGATCCCGTACCCCGTCAAGGTCTACGTCAAGGTGCCAGTCCACATCCCCCAGCCGTATCCGGTAGAGAAGAAGGTCCACTATCCGGTCCACGTGCCGGTGGACAGACCGGTTCCCTACAAGACGTACATCCCCCAGCCCTATCCGGTCGAGAAGAAGATCCACTACCCGGTCAAGGTGCCGGTTCCAGCGCCCTATCCGGTAGAGAAGCCAGTCCCATACGCGGTAAAGGTTCCGGTTCACGTGCCGGCACCGTTTCCGGTCGAGAAGCCGGTGCCCTATCCGGTCAAGGTCCACGTGGACAGGCCCTACCCGGTTCACGTAGCTAAGCCGTATCCGGTTCCGGTCGACAAGCACGTTCCGGTACCGGTCGAGAAGCCCGTCCCATACCCCGTCAAGGTTCACGTCGACAGACCAGTTCCGGTTCCGGTAGAGAAACCGGTTCCGGTACCGGTCAAGGTTCACGTTCCGGCGCCATATCCGGTAACGAAGCACGTTCCGTACCCCGTTGAGAAACCGGTGCCCTACACGGTCAAGGTGCCCGTTGACAGACCGGTTCCGGTTCACGTGACGAAGCATGTTCCCTATCCGGTTGTCAAGCACGTGCCATATCCGGTCAAAGTACCGGTGCACGTACCGGTACACGACCACCACGAGGAGCACGGATCTAGCGGAGGGTCCGAGCCGAGCTACGGAGGTTCGTTCGACGGTGGACAAGGTGGACAAGGTGGACAAGGTGGACAAGGTGGAGGATACGGAGGCGAAGAAACCTCCGGCGGAGACTACGAGTCAAGTTTCGGAGGACACCACGAGTCCCACGGATACAATTGACCGGTGAAAACTATCGTACCTTATTAAGTTTAAAATGTGTATTTTCCTAAGTTACCCGACATCGAAAGCTGTAAATTTGTTGTTTGTAGCATCCACGACTGAATTTCTTTGTATTAGTACCGAGTACCTATATCGTTTTATAAAATTTCTAATAAAAATGAAAACGACCAAAGAAGATATACCGATGGATGCTTCTCACTCACCTGATGTAGGGGATGTTCGCTGGTACGTGGTACTTTGATCCGGGGTCAAAGTCGCCTTCGGATCTCAGTACCGGTGGTTTTATACCGGAATACTGTTCCCTCAGTCTGTGCCAGTGGCAATTGTACTCATCCCTGTTGATTACTTTCCTGAATATGTCCCACCTCCATTTATCGACGGCCAGACTGAACGGAAGTAGGACGACCTTGTCCATCGCAAGGGCGAAGAGGTAGTTGATGTCCGTAGATGGTTCGACGGTGTATTTCGGAGCCAAACCCAGAGTCTGAAGATGTCGAGGCGTAGCTACGCTCAGAGCAATCGCTTCTCCGACTGCCTCGTGAAAACCTGGAATCAATTAGGTCCCGAGTCGTCATTAGTGCCTAATTATATTTCCGATGATGAATCATCTCTGACAAACTTTCTCCATTTTTATTAAAAATTGACGCGTTCGCTCGATTTGCACCTAGTATTGTAATTGGATTGAGAAACAGAAAATGAAAGAAAAAAATGGTCATTACGTAAAGGGATACGGGATCATTACATGCACGCATGCTTCCGGATCATCTTGGGTATCGTTGCCTCCTCTCGCGTTTTTTTCTTTCACGCTTTTGCTCGCTGGACGTTATTATACTACCGTTTCAACGCAAGTACGTAAATACAGATACGCGCGAGCTGCGGAGAAAGTGCAATTATA
Organism: Euura lappo; assembly: GCA_018257835.1. NCBI lineage: Eukaryota > Metazoa > Arthropoda > Insecta > Hymenoptera > Tenthredinidae > Euura > Euura lappo. Next base: position 297,681 of record JAEUYN010002234.1, read on the forward strand.
TATCTTCTACATGAGAATAAAAATTTATTACTGACCACGCGGTACGCGGTGGGTACACATCACGTTATTATTCTCTGTGCTGATACCTGATTGAGAGACTTCTTCGTATACTCATATATATCCCTCGTTATAATTATTATTGCTCCTTCATTTATGGAATGACTCGGACCGTGTCGCTCGTTAGACCAACTTTCCACCTATTAAATGTTAAATACTCAATGGAAATGGAAATGGGTATCGTAAGCACTCTCCATTGAACTACCATCGACCGTTTACTTCCGGAATTGTTAGCACGTAACTCCATATATTTTCAGTCAGTTTCGTTCTGCTGTAAAGTTTGCTTTTCTAACTTCGTCACGATTTCGAATACACGAAGCTACATCATCATCATTGTTTACCTGGATTAGCACCGTCCCTGAATTCTCTGGGGAGCCTGCTGTACTTGAGGAAGTACTGAATGTGGGCCATCTCGTGATGAACTGTGATTAGGTCCTTCATCGTTACTTTGGTGCACATTTTTATTCTGAAAAAAATAGAAAGAGGCTCTTGAAAAACTCTGCATCATCACAATCATGATACCATAGTTGATCCGGTACTGTACCTGTAGTCGAGACGGTTGCAAAAGTCCCATGCTGATGCTTGACAAATTATTGGCCGGTCACCAGGGTCTGCGAAAATACTGCTGGCCCAAAATTCTGGTGGCAGTGCACTCAGGTTCAGAGACAGATAAAACTCCTCAGCAACTCGGAACATGTCGATTGGCGTGTATCCCTGAAGAAAATTCAAACACTTTTAACCGAAATATATTTCAAGCTACTGAATCTTTATAAGCAATAATCAGAGACGAAGTCATTCAAGGGGATCCCGAGGACTGATTAAAGTGTCGAGTATTTCTAAACTCTTTGGAATTCTCCAAGATTTTTCATTTTTAGATTTTTATTTACTCAGAATTCTTGAATTTGTAATTTCTTCAAAACGTTATGTAAGTCTTTTTCTTCCATCTTATGATATTCTATAAAATTTGATACAGTTTTTTTTTTTTTGTTTTTAACTCTCCATGAAGTCCTTGAGACTTTTCTGAAAATCTTTCAAATTCGATAAAATTCTGTCTAATTTTTTTGGATCGCTTCTGATTTTTGGGTAAAGTTTCCAATTCAATGGAATTTCTTATTTCACTGAGGATAATGTTCTTTATATAGTTTTTTTTTTTTTTTTTTTTTTTTTTAAGAATTTTTGGAATACTTCGAACGTGATTGAAATTTGAAGGTGACTTTGCACAGCTGAAATTGAGGTGAAAAAAAGCTCCTCACCGAATCGTCACGCGTTTTACCTGATTTTGCATTTCCTGAGTCACATCGAATCGATTTTTTCCAGGATACGGCATCGTGATGTCCAGAATATTCGTCCATGACTGACCCCACATATTACCTTGAACCGAAATTACGTCACGTCATTACGTATTGGAAATAAATGAATCTGTAATAAATCCCTCTTCAAAATTCTCCCATTTATATCCATTATTCACTCGATAATTGAGACTTAAGAAAAACTCAATTCAACTTAATTCAACTTCAATCCAATATGAACTTCAATTTCAATTTCGTTCGACTCAATTTGACTCAATTAAACGTCAACTTCAATTCAACTTCAAAGCAACTGCAATTCAAACTTCAATTCAAATTTAACTTCAATTCAACTTCAATTCAACTTCAACTGCAACTGCAATTCAAACTTCAATTTAACTTCAATTCAACTTCAACTGCAACTGCAATTCAAACTTCAATTCAACTTCAATTTAACTTCAATTCAACTTCAATTAAACTTCAATTCAACTTCAAGATTAACTCAACTCAACTCAAAACTTCAATTCAACTCCAACTGCAATTTGAATTACGTATAACTCAATTTACCTCAAATTCAATTCTATTCATCCTAGGTGAATTCAATTAAATTCTGTCAATTCAATTAATTTTCACTAATTTAGGTGAATTGCGAATTGACACGTCAATTCAATGAGTTATATGCCCCTCGATATTTCCTACCAAAGTATTAATGTATAAAGTATATAAAACTGAAATTACTTTTTTCAAGGATGTCAGCAAAAAAAGGTCGTAAAATATGATCACAGTTTGCACTTCATTTATACGTCGATCATGCTTCAGCTTTGATCATAAAAGGTGCGATCATGAAATATACGCTACTAAAGTCCGAGCATCTCTTAATTGGCAGATACATTCGATTACCAAGTGCCGCAGTTATATCATGTTAAGACATTCAAACGGGTATTAAGACAGTAAAATACGAGATAAAACTCATCGAGTGGTTAACTCAGAAACTCAAAAACGGATTCTCGGTGAAATTATAGCGATTTAAGAATCTGAGGGCAAAGGTCGACTGTCAGATTCACTCATTTATGAATTTCTGCCAGCGCGAAAATATCCTAGGCACCGGATATTGATTGATTTCTGTGGTTACGCTGCGTGGCTGAAGCAACAAACGCGTCTGACGCTTTTCACCTGAATGTCGTTTTTTTATGTCAAAGAATCATGACTTGAAAATCTGTCTTCATCTATTGTTTGGGATGATAAACTGAGTGAATGCTCCAAATTTCATCCGAAAATATTCAAAATCGTGATAGTTATTCGTCTTAAAAATTAATAACTTCTACAATTTTACATCTTTTCTCCTGAAATTTGGTGTGTGTGCTCAATGAACATAAACGCATTCACAAAAAAATCAAAAACCGTTCATGACTGACGATACTTGTATATTAGCCGCTTAAATCTCACTCACCGAGTATATGAGACGGTAGCGGAGCCTGCGCACTAATTTTTTCAGGGCCGTAAAGATTGCGGAGCTTCCTTCTAACGTAGGCGTGTAATTCTTCGTACAGAGGCCTGATGGTCTCCCAAGTGTCTTCGAGGTCTTTTTGCAAGTCGAAACTCTCGTATGGAAACATCCAGTAATCGGCAGCGTTTGTAAAATCTGTAAGACAAAAAAGAAAAGGGAAATAAAAACGATTTTTCTGATCAGTTACAAACACTTCAAGCTTCTTGCAGATTCTTTTTTCTGAGACAAAATTAGCACTCACTGTTAAAATTTGCCGCTTCGTTGTTCAGGTCGATGAGCTGCTCGAAAAGGTCTCTCATCTGGGTACCGCTGCGTCTTCGCCATTCGAGCCAGACGTACTGCAGCTCGTCCCAGTCCCTGCTTTTCGCCATTATTCGCGAAAGATCTGTAATAAGGCATTAAAATGCATCAAAGCGATCGAGTGAGCCTTACAATTGACCGAATTCGCGACGTAGGTCGGAATTATTCCTGCTTTTGCGATCTCGCAATTTCCGCGAATGAATGAATCGCGAATCGTGAAGGATAAGCCTGAAATGGTTCTGAAAGCAAGATTAGCGGACGACAATTGAAACAAGATTTTTGGATAGTGATAACAAACTGACCTGGGTAAAGGCGGAGTCCACATCTGAAAGGATCGTTGTGGGCACAAATCGAAGCTCCATTGTAGATGGATAACATGTCATTTATGACACGATTGTACTGAAACAAGATTTTCAAATGATTTTATAACAAAAAATACGAAAATTGACAACATAATATTGTATCAACTAGCCCTAGTCTCCCCCCACTTTTTGCAAGGACAGAATCAGTTTTGGGCCACCCCACCATTGGTGGCCAGTTTTTAAAGGTTGATTACTTATTTCCGGTGCTTACTAGCATAAATATGGCTTGAAGAAAGTCGAGGATACAGTTTTTCAATAATTAATTAGTTTCAAACCAATTTATTCAAAGGTTGAAGCGCGTTTTCACCGTTTGTACCGTTTTTGCCCACCTTTTTTTCACACGCGTTCGATATGGCCACTAATGGAGCAATTTATGGCCAGAGACGGTACTAAGGTGGCCAAAAACGGTGCATCTACCCTATCTGTAGCTTCCTCGTAAATTCTGAATCAGTCGATATCTGAAAAAGAGTCCTAATTTGGTCCTAATTTGTTGCTACAGATATTAAACAGACTCTGATTGGTCTAGAAAGCAACGATTAATGTTTCTCAGTTTCACATGATCAGAAGTCTCTTCAGGATTCATCTCCACGATGTCTTGAGTGTGGGGGAGGGAAAAAACTCAAGATTTGACCAACACATCATCCATTTTTGGTGAAATACTTCAAATTATTTCATCCGTTTCACTGATTATTTTTTGTTTTTCTCATTGTTTAATTCGGTTTCTTGGTAATTCCTAATTATTTCAGTTACTTTCTCAGTTATTTCTCAATATTTCACGAGCTATTGAGACTCACCCTGTCCAATTGATCCGGTGGAAGGGCTGCTGGTCCTACGACTGATAAGAAAGTCAATCGCCTTCTGATCGTTGGATCTCTTATACTGTTTATGTTTATTCGACTTATCAGTTGCCAAGCTTCGTTCTGGAACTGCGAATATTGCTGCTGAGCTTCTAGCTGGAAAACAAAAATCAATACGAATCAATACAAATGTAGATATTCACTTACTGGAGTATCAAAACACTTAAAAATCGCTAAAAAAAATCATGAAACATGCTTTTCACTCCTTAAAGTCCATCATGAATAGCTCAGAGTTGTTAAAAATCGGTTGGAATCGCTTAGAAATGATCCCATAACCTAACTTCGAGGCAAAATCACAGACTATAGTCCGTCAAAAAGGTTTGAGGAAAAGGTTTCATCCTCATCCCCGAGCTCAGAATAAGACGACTCAAAAAATTGACTAATCGAAAACGAGGAGCGAGGACATTCAGCGCCTGCAGCGTAACGCCTCGGAATACGCGGATGATCGGCGGGCTGCGGTTCTCTCAGGCGCTGAATGTGGACAAACAGGCAACCGTACGTACGGCACTATGGGACGGACGTACGGTTGCCTGCTTCAGGTGCACCGAGTGGCCCGCATAGCGGGAAACTCGCAGTATATACAGTCGCCTGTAGTTATTCTCCAATTGAAATCAACGTAGAATGAATATACGGGTTTTGCAATATCGAGGGATTATTAATTTCGCAAAAATTCTCACACATTGTCATTCCTCATTCTACCACTACCACGGCGTCGGTACTCAAACCGCGCCTTCGAGTCGAGGTTGACCCAGTCACACGTGTAAATGCTACGTCGTCGCATGATAAAGCGAAGAAAAGAAGGAAAAAAGAGATACCTCAACTATTGCCCAACCCACGTTCAACTGGTGGCTAGAAACTGCACAATGGTATCGTTGTGGGAATATTTCCCACTTCTCAGGCGACAAGGGCATCCGTCGCATGTTATACAAAATTATAGACACTGTTCATTCTTAAACAGCAACAAAAAAAAAAAAAAAAAAAAAATGTCTGGATCATATGAACTGAATCATCGTCGTGATGATACACGCATTGACGTGATTAATCCACGAGGTGCGCCCGTCCCGTGTTTTGCATTATATCCGTCATCGGAACAATTAGTAAACCGCGAGTCCAACGTCATTCATGAATTTCATTTATCAGACTAGGAATTAAATTACTGGGTGAGAAAATAGAAGCGATTTAAAGACAAGACTTCGCACTCTCTTTTCACTAAAAGGATTCCCATTTTTTCAGAACTCAAGGAAACAGAAACTGACGTCAAAAATTTACCAGAAAATTAGCTGATCACCTGTAAAATTCGTTTTTCGAGATTCGAAGCTTCATAAATTCGCCAAAATTCGTAGTAACGACACTTTATTCAAAGACAAATGTGAATCCTCTGAAGTCTCTTCTTTGTGACGTTTTTGGAAAATCTCAGCCTTGACCACTTTTCAAACAAAGTCGTTTTAACATTTCTAGACGGAGCTGAGTGTCAAATTTGTGAACCAGAGTCGAAAATTCTGATTCGTTTTTTCGAATTGACGCTACAACGATTTTTGTCAAAGTTACAAAGGTTTGAGATTGATAGAATTTTTGTTTTTCTACGACTTCAGGCAATCCACTAATTTCGGGTTATCCGTCTAACGATTTCCTAGCAGACTAGAAAGATACTAAATTGGTCTACAGTCTAACATGCGGGTGGTTGAAGATGAGGGTTATGAATTTATTTTCTGTGTGACCCAAATTCTCCAGCAATATCAGTTTTAATTTTTTCGGCACGTTTCGAAAAGCGCGCGTTTCATATACGTTAGTTATTATACCATTTAGCCGCAACCCACTCCGCCAACATGTTTAATAAGCGCTGATATGATGATTGGTATTAATTAGGAACGACGATAAAATATGCACGGTACGATCAAAAGTTCATACGTTAATTCATTGCACCGTCTTGTGCTGCCGTTTAGCGAGCAACTGCACATGCAATTGGAAAATAATGCAAATTCGAAGACAACGGTGCAACGCAAGGTGCACCCACTGGGCGTGGATGCAAGACTTTATTAAAGACGTATTGGCCGTACAATCTCAACCAAAAATGATTCTCGTCGGCAAATTGAGTACTTTATGATAAGATAAAAATCGGAAAAAAATCAACCATGATAAAGATGATAAGAGAATTCATTTTGAATGATAATAATGCCCGAAAGTTATCAACGAATTGTTTAAACAAAACATTGTTTAACAAATTCTGTGGTAACGTTATTTTTTTTTCATCTCAAATAAATGCCCTTATTTTTCTGAACACAAATGCATTTTCTAAGAATTTTGTCACTATTTTGAAATTTCCGATTTCGAAAATTTGTAAAGGCTGTATTCACGAACCTATTTGTTCCACGCTCCGGAAACTTCGTTTTCACAAAAATGTATTCAAAATTCAGATTTTTCTCCATTTTTCAAAACTTGGAAATTTTCGAAAAAGGAAATTTCAAAATAGTGACAAAATTCTTAAAAAATGCATGTGTGTTCAGAAAAATTAGGTCATTCATTTGAAATGAAAAAAAAATAACGTCACCAGAAAATTAGTTGAACAATGTTTTGCTTAAACAATCTATTGATAACTTTCGGGCATTATTATTATTCAAAGTTGAAGCTTTGATCGTCTTGATTGTGCTTGATTTTTTTCCGATTTTTATCTCATCCCGAAGTACCTAATATTGTCGACGAGAATCACTTTTGGTTGAGATTGTACCGCCAATTCATCATTAAGAGCATGCTATAGTCAATCTTTACGAACCGAGTAGCCGAGTCGCTTATTTCCACTTATATCAAAGCCTACGCGTAACAAGAGCAAAAAAGAACATCCTACATCTCAAAATAGCTTTGTTTCACTCAACAATAACAACAAAATCCTCGTTCCTAACTAAAATGGTAATGGCGACGACCACAATTGACAGTAGCAATTATGATTTCAGTCAGGAACAAGGATTTTGTTGGTATTGTTGCCTACATGCAGAATTTCGGAATCATCTTCTTTTTCGCTTCTGTTACGCGCAGGCTTTGATATCAGTGGAAGTAAGTGAGGCGGTTACGTGGTTGGTAAAGATTGCGTATGACACGCTCTCAAACACTGTGATAAGGAACTCACCGCCTGTAATTGCGAAAGCTCGTTAACATTCGTCTCGTACTGCCATTGAGTGGCAACGTTGTTGCTGCACTGCTGTACTCCCTGGAATTCGAGTCTTGCCAGAACGTTCCTGTAGTCCAAATTTCCAGTATCTGCCCTTCCGATAACGCTCTCGAGGAGGTCGTCCCGATATGGGATATCCAGCTGCGATGACGCTGGCGATGTCATCAAGAGGATCGAAAGCACTGCCAGAAGCATGATGGACTGAAAATTGAATTGATCGAATCTTTTTACCAAAAATTAACACGAGGTTCTCTCTCGGAGCGGACATGAGCAATACTGAACAGTTTGGACGAGCCATTCGTCAACGGCATCGATCGACTTTAATATTTAATCCACCGCAACCATACGATTGAATTTCCCAAACTACGCCGGAAACGAAGGTCATTAGTCTCACACACGCAATGAAGGAAAATGACCCCGATGGTTTATTCGGACTCTGTCATGTCCGCTAAACTATTCACAACCCTGGGTATCCGTGAAGGGGTCTGAAGTCGTTCAATTGAAAGATAATTTAGAAATTCATTTCGATTACAGGTTTTTGTTTATAAAGTCCGTTTCATTTTCATTACTATTCATATGGTTTGAATATGTCATCAACCATCATTGCAGTGAACCAGTAAACTGAATTATAGTATTCCCAACCATAATTTCAGTTCAATTTACTATTTTTATAGCCATTACGTCAATCATAAAATATGCAACAACGATACGATTCTTAAAGCGATTTACACTTTTTAGTGACTCTTAACATAACGGCGCGAAATTCGAAAGGGCATTTAGGTCATGGTTATCACATCATCGCCCTTCTGAATTTCACACCGCGTCATTCGTCAACGTCAGGACTCACAGAAATCCCAGATGAGGCTCACATCAAATCTCATAGCAAGTCCCAGTCAAAATTTGTTAATTCTGAGGTGAGCTCACTTCAGATTCAAACTTTGGGCCAGTATGAGATCTCATACAAGCTGATCACTTCAGAATCCATTGAAGATCAATGCTACCTTATCCCATCTAGAGATTTTCATCAACTCTACGAAAGTGACCATTCACGACATTAACGTTACAAGAGTGACCATTGTTACACAAAATCGACCATTCATTCTTTTAGAGTGACTATTATTCTATCAGAACGATCATCCACACCATGAAAGTGACCGTTGTTTCAAAGGAGGACACCATTCATTCCACGAGAGTGACCATCACAAAAATGGGCAAGGTGCATGTCGAGGTGCATAAATGTATCCAGAAGCATCATCATGAGACTCGAGGTTACAGAATGATGATGAAAATTGTTTAATACAAAAATGAAGATGACAACGAAATGAAGACATCGAAGACATAAAAAAATATGAGAATAGTCAATAGTCACTGGGACTCACAGTAACCAATAACACTGATAGTGAATTGCTGATGAACGTGTTGACGTGGTAAACAAGATAGAAGATCAGAACTCGATCTTAATTATGTCGACCTAATTTGTCCGAAATTAATAAGTTGACACTTACGAGATGTTTTCTCCTGTGGCCTGAGACAACGACGACAACCGGCCCGCGGAGAATCTCCATGTTACTTTCGGAATGATCGATGAGCCAGTGATCAATGGATTGTTCAAATTACAGTTCAAGTTACGTCAACAAACAACCAAAAAACGAAGTATAAACTTAACAGAGTGTGTAAGAGTAGCCCGGGGGCGACCAGGCTGGTCTTAACTCGTAATGATACTAAACTCGACGTAAGCCTGCATGTATTCATTTATCCCAGTTGGGTTGGAACAACAGAAGAGGTCATCTATGGAGTGGGGAGGTGGTCGTGGATTACTACCTGTACCGTGCCATACGACATGTGTCGATGAAGAAAGAAGAACTGCGCCTAAGCCCTAGGGTGTGACGAGGACGGAGAAAAAGGAAGGACGGAAGGACTTGCGACACTCGTTCCCACGATGATAGGCCGCAACCGCAAACGTCGACGAGGTTCAATGAGGCCTACTTTTAAACTTGCAGTTTTACAATTATTACTTCTTGTTTTCAATTGTCGGGATAGGACCGAGACTCGAAAGTTTTCCTCAGAAGCCCGGCTCCCATGATCAACGAATTTAGGCTGAATTTCATTCAGCGTTAAAGCATGCTATGTATGACAATGCGTAATTTTGAACCATCTGATCTTGACCTTTCCAACTACGCTGACCCCCCGTCCCAGTAACAGACCCAGTTCAGCATTGTTTGTAATTGATGCTAAAGTACCTATGGCTGGTGGATAAGTTGAGACACGGAAAATGACCTCTCGTATAACAACGAGACCACTTAATGACTCTGTTGACATTACCTTTAAGGATGGGTGGGCCGCAGTCATTCTTGTCTTGCTGAAAAGTGCCTTGAATTTAATTAACGATTATCTATTCCGAGGATTTAAAAACAAAAACTGCGTTCTTCTCTCCCGTTGTTTCGTCACATTCTCTTTTTGTCTCTCCCAACTTAATATTGGATCTGAGGAAAATTACGTGACTAACCTACTACGAGTCGAATCATACGATGAATTTTTAGCAGTTATGAAAGAATTCGTGGAATAATTTATCTGAAAATATTAAATTTGTTTAACATTTTTCATGTAAATCGTCTTAACGTTGACAAATCTCAAATTCAAGGAAAAAAAAAAGAGAAAAATTGTCCTCAAGCTTGATTCGTTACAGTTGATCGATCGTAAAGCTAAACAATTTTAAGGAAAGAATTGAAGATGATAAGATCGACCTAATTACATAAAAAATCATAAAATGAATGAGGCATCGTCTGCATAGATCGAATAACTCATGTATAAAAAAATTTCGTGTTCTGAATTAAAAAATCTAAGAAGATTGATAATTTTATGCCATTCCTATTTGTTGAAAAATTTCAAACCGTTGAAAATTTGTTACATGGAATATTTTTTCGAGTGGGGCGTTGAAAACGAGGCTATAAAATTCGACACTCAGTCTCGATATTGCATAAGAACGATTTTCATTAGTCAACTAATTGCGTGAGTCATACAGTCCTATAGTCGACTGGTACTCGTGCAGCGATATGCATTTTTCTACGATATCGCCGTCTTCCGGTCTATCGTTGCACGTCCTGTGTGTGTCCACGGTGCGCGGATTGAGGTAAATAAAAACAGAGTAGAAAAGGATTCAAAGAGACGCAATATTCGAGTCTGCAGGCGATACAATCGGACATCAGGCCCAGGGGGAAAATAACTCGATGAAATAACGTGTCGATAGCTCGTGAAATATTGAGAGATAACCGAGGGAATAACTGAAATAACTGAAATAATGAGAGGTAACTGAAGTAATGAGAAATAACTGAAGTAATGAAAAGTTACTGAAATAATGAGGAGTGAACGAAGTCATGAGAAATAACTGAAATAATGAGTAGTAACTGAAATAATGAGGAGTGAATGAAGTCATGAGAAACAACTGAAATAATGAGTAATAACTGAAATAATGAGCAGTCAATGAAGTCATGAGAAATAACTGAAATAATGAGGAGTGAACGAAGTCATGAAAAATAACTGACATAATGAGGAGTAAATGAAGTCATGAGAAATAACTGAAATAATGAGGAGTGAACGAAGTCATGAAAAATAACTGAAATAATGAGGAGTAAATTGAGTCATGAGAAATAACTGAAATAATGAGTAATAACTGAAATAATGAGTAATAACTGAAATAATGAGGAGTAAATGAAGTCATGAGAAATAACTGAAATAATGAGTAATAACTGAAATAATGAGGAGTGAACGAAGTCATGAAAAATAACTGAAATAATGAGGAGTAAATTGAGTCATGAGAAATAACTGAAATAATGAGTAATAACTGAAATAATGAGTAATAACTGAAATAATGAGGAGTGAACGAAGTCGTGAGAAATAACTGAAATAATGAGGAGTAAATGAAGTCATGAGAAATAACTGAAATAATGAGTAATAACTGAAATAATGAGGAGTGAACGAAGTCATGAGAAATAACTGAAATAATGACGAGTAAATGAAGTCATGAGAAATAACTGAAATAATGAGAAATAACTGAAGTAATGAGAAATAACTGAAATAATGAGAAGTTACTGAAATAATGAGGAGTAAATGAAGTGATGAGAAATAACTGAAATAATGAGGAGTAAATGAAGTCATGAGAAATAACTGAAATAATGAAGAGTAAATGAAGTCATGAGAAATAACTGAAATAATGAGGGATGAATGAAATAATGAGAAAAAACTGAGAAAATAAATGAAATAATGACTGAGGATATTATTGAAATAATTAGAAAAACCTAAATTTGGAATTAAAAAATTATTGAAATAACAAAAATAGGTTGAAATAAATGAAATAACGTGAAATGAAAT
>JAEUYN010002235.1:0-48061 GCA_018257835.1 Euura lappo
CCGAAATAAAATTGTCCATTTCTCAATCGTAGACGAAGATTCTGACAAGGAACCTCCAAAACCTGCTGGAAGAACACCTGGAAGGCCGCGTAAGATCAAGGAACCGGAAGAACGTAAGTATCCTCAAATCCGTTTAGAAACAAAGTCGAGTTTGAACTTAGTCAAGCCTTCGTTAAAATGTTCTATACAGGTAAGCCAAAGATTTGGGAGTTCATAAGGGACTTGTTACTCGATCCATTGACCTGTCCGAAATGGATTTCCTGGGTCAAGTACGAAGAGAAGACTTTCATTTTTATCAAGAGTCAAAAGGTCGCTCAACGTTGGGGAACCCGGGGAAACAAGGACAACGACGATATGAACTTTGAGAAATTCAGTCGACTTATGAGGTAAGAATATAGATTAGTATTTTTATTGATTGCTTATTCAAAGATTTCATATTCTGCAGATACTATTACAAGAAAGGATATTTAGAGCCCGTTGCCGGTCGCCGGCTTGTTTATAAATTCGGACCCAACGCAACGGGTCTGGAAACCTCGAACCCCAACTTTGAAAATGGACCGAATCTAGGTCTAGATTTATTTACGACATCGTTTAACGCCCTGTGACAGAGCTAAGGCGGTATCAGTCATCGGTTAATTTATACAAAAAAAAAAACCTAAATGACGTACGCCTGCAGCTAATATCTTGAATGGGATACAACATGATTTAGAAGTATTAAAAAAAAGGGATTTAAATTCGATTTCTAATAAATGATTGATCTTTTTGTGGATCAAAAAATTCATCTTTTATATTACTACCTAATAAGTTACGTAGAATTATCGTTAATTATCGCATAAAGCTTTTTACACAATTTTATAATGAAAAAATGTCAAATTTTAATATATATACCTATATGCATATCTAGAGTGTAATACGTAAATGTTAAGCTCGTAATTGAGATTGTAACATGTCTATATACACTGTTAATCTTGTAAAGTAGTTATTAAAATACAGAAACTCTATCGATATCTACGCGTGCCTAACGACGAACCAACTAGTAAGCACAAAAGGCTCATAAGTAGGAAGTGCTATTTCGTTGCTGCTCCAACAAGTCATCAATTATATAATCATATTTCGACATTGATATCACAGAAGGGCATTGAACTGGGAGCATAAAGAAACAAGCCACCCTTTCGCGGGTATAGGAAGAGTTCATCTCTAATCGTCTACAGCGATGAACTATAAAACTTGTAAATGCAACAAAATATCTTCTAGATTGTAAAAAAAAAATCAATCATAATACCGAGTGACGATAAGTAAACGGAGCTAAAATTGTCGGACAAAATATACGTGATAAAACATTTTTTTCATACCGTATAAAAATTATATGAAAAAGAAACCAACTTCACTTACTTTCAAATTCTCATCCAATTCCTCGAGTATCGAGAATCGCTAACGAAGACTCAACTCCTTATTCCAATCCTCAGGAAGTAACATTTGTAGAAAAAAAAAAGAAAGAAATTCATTCGTCATGTTTTAATAACGACCTAACTAGTCCAAGTAATATACTTGGCTGTAAGTTTTTATCTGAATAGTCACTGCCAGGCCTCTAACGTCTTTCACGTGCCTTCGGCATATCAATTTTCCAGTTACGGTCTCTCCTGGAACGAAAAAAGGCTTGTTAATAATTCTCTCGGTTTGAGACAAGGTAAAGTTACCTTCCGTGACGCTCACAGGCTCGCTCAACGAGAACACAGTCTGTTTCCAATGCGTAGGTGCGGCATGAGGACCGGTGCTGAATTGAATCGGATTATCCAGGTCGAAGAAGACGTCGAAGTAGCCTACGATGGCAGTCAGGGAGCCGGTCTTCTTAATTTTCAGACTGAACGGAGCTGTGAAATTGACGCAATCCGTGGTGACTGTGTAGAGGTCGAAGGACTGCAGTTCGCACACGTTTGTTATCAGATCCTTCACGTTGCACATTTCTATGCTAGGTTCTCTGACCACTTCCGGCTTCATGCAGCTCATTTTAAACCCATAGACGTTGGACCAGTAGTCGACCAAGTCGATGTAACGATCTGCGAAAGAGAGCGAACGCAATTTTTAAAATAGATGAAAAACTCAATGAGATTCTCAAACTCACTGGTGTCCCCACTTCCGACAATGCTGATGTTGCATCGATTGGGCAGAAGTTTACCGCCAGGCGCGAGATAATTATCTCTGGCGAAAATAACGGTGTCCAGCATCCCTTCGAACAGCAAAAAATACCCCATCCACTCCGAGACTATGGCGTCGACTTTATCAAAGGGGAGATCGATGTCCTCTAATCGACCCTTTTTCAACGTGATCACATTGGCGAGATTGTTTTCTCTGAAACGGTTCCAGAATCTCAGTTATTCTCATTTGAAACTATCAGTTTTTGAAGTTACCTCACGATATCCATCGCGTGGTAAATTATGTCCGACTGATCAATGCTGACGACTTGTTTACAGCCCGACTTTGCCGCGAACATGGAGAGAATTCCGGTCCCGCAACCGACGTCCAGCATGATGCTGTCGGCGAACATGTTCGAGTTGGTCAGCAGAGCGTCGCGGTAGCTCTCGGTCCTGACTTTGTCCTAGTAAAATTAAAGTAGTTATTCAAACGAGTTTCGATACTGTAGTCGATTAATAAGATCGACGATTACAGTGAGCATTTCGTGATGAATAGCAAAGTGGCTGTAAGTGTTGAAATATCCTTCGTCACAGTCCAGGCCTTTGTTTTTAACGCAACGTTCGCTAGAGATCACAGATTCCACAGGCTCGTCGTCCAGCACAAGCCTCTGCGCCTTTTCCTTCATTTCATTGATTTGCTGTGGAATAAAATCAGGCTTTCAGTTCGGGCGATGAAACAAATCAAAGAAGCAACTCGGAGATTCTCAACGCACTTCTTTAGCCAGTTGACAAACGGCGTCCCGCTGCTCAAGTTGAGCTCTAAGAGACTGTATAGTTCTCTGCAACTCTACGAAATGGGTCTCAGACAGCGTCACGCAACCGTTTTCCGAGTTCACCGGATAAGCCGTTGGCTTTCTGCTCTCTTCTTCGTTGAAATCTTCGATATCTGCGTCAAAAAAAAAAAAAACAAGTCATCAGATCTAATTACAAAGATCGAGGCGCTCGGATCCGAGACACTCACCCAGCATCAGCCATCCGTCATCTTGTACTACGGGCGCCAGATACTCGTCGCTGTCCCAAGCTTTGGGACCGATCTTCGCCAGCTCTTCAGGCTTCGTCTTGTTCTTTCTGATATAATTCACCAACTTTATATAGGAGTACGCATCGAGCGAATATTTCCTCTTGTAGACAGCGAGACTGAATTTATGCACAGTTTCAAGGTGCTTGACGGCGGTGTTAAAATTCGTCAAATTATCGTCGCAGAAAAGACACGAGATATTCTCACCCTCGTCGTTGACCTCGTCCCAATCGTCTCCGCTGTCGTTATCGGACAGGGGGGGTGGAGCTGGATGAAAAAATTGACAAAAGGCGATCAGATAAAGGAGCCGATCTTCTTTTGTCGATCGCACTGATGATCGAGGGTCTAGACGCGATCGGCAATTTAAAACTGTAAAATAGTGGACTATACCTTCGTCCGACATTGTCAGCGATGTTTCTTCGATATAACAAACAACTTCACAAGTTCAAAGGACCACGAAAGTCGTATTTTGAATTATAGGTTAGGTTGCGGTTAGGTGTATAAAACACGCGTGTCGACGTGCGACGGACCTTCGATAGCACGCTCTATTGAGACCACTCAAACCGCTCGAACAATTGATACGCCGAGAGTGCAGACGATTTTTGTATCGGCGGCAAAAACTGCGACCGACCTCGACGACGAATTCATTGATTTTGAAGTATCTGATTCTGAGATCTCGGTCAAGGGTCTCCCTCAAGCCTTCGAGAGAAGCTTGAGAAAAAGAATAGAGAAGCTTTGAAGAACGAGGAGTGAAAAAAGAAGGGTTAATAAAAAAATATTGATTCAAACGCCGCTCGATGACTGCGTCGGTCATACAGCACGCCGAGAGGTGTCGCTAGTGGTAGATAACAAAAACAAAAGAAGTAGAAATTCGAAGCTAGATGGCGAAGAGCCGAACAGCTCGCTTTTGTTTACAGTCGGCGTCGTCCCACGTGTCTTTTTGAACGTGAAGACAAAGAACCGATCTACCGGTGATTTTTATTGTTTAAAATCCAATCAAATCGAGATGTCGTTGCAGATGTTCCCGGTCGAAATAATCGAGATATTCCTCCGATACTCTCACGGTATTGACATCATCAATTTTCGTGGTGTTTGCAAAACGTGGAACAACATCATCGTCAGACTCTCGCAGGTGATCGTCGAGTGTAATAAGTGATAATTGATCGATCAAATCAATATCGTCGTTTCAGGAGACCAATATATGGGAGACTAAGTGCAAGACCGAAATACCGACCCAATTCCGCAGGATAATTGCTGAGAAATTATATCCGAACCTCGCCTGGCGCGATCATTTGGGCGAATCGGAAATCAGACGGAAATGGTTTTCGATATATAAGTCATGGCTAAACTGGCAGAGAGTAAAGAACGCGAATTTCAAAACGCTGAAGTTCGAACCCTTTTTCATCAGGCTTCCGTTGGTAAAAGTCACCTGCGTCACCGTCTCAGGTATTTATCCCATTCCATTCTTCTATCCTTCGATGTAACACGAATTTATATATTCACAGAAAATCTCATAGCGGTCGGCAGCTCGGAGGGATTCATCGCGTTCTACGACGTCGAAAGCTCGACTATGGAACCAGTCTTTGTGGTCGATCAAATGGAAAGCGTGGCCAACGTTCAGTTCTTTCGAGACGGTAAAACAAAAACATTCAGAAACGTAACTCTGCTGGTTTAACGAGCGTTTATTTTCGTTCAGACAAAACAGTCGCAGCCCTGTCTACGTCCGATATGTGCAGGATATCGTCGTGGGACGTCAAGTGGAAGAAATCGATCGGCAGAAAGCAGTACGGAAAATTGATGAGGTAGACGTTGAAAATGAGACTGTCTCCACAGCCGATACTAATTCCGCATTCTTAATCTTCTAGCGTATCTCGCGGATCCATTTGGATCACGACCAGCAACGAACTCAGTGTGCAGAACAAGAAGTCCAGAGCGTTGTACGAGTTTCCTAAACTTTATGGAAATATTGTAGCTCTGGTAGCTCACAACGATGAGGTGCGAGCAATTCTTGCTTCTTTGCTTCACAGAAGCTAAAGTCTTACAGAGATAAATTGCAGTCTCTATAATAAGAATCGCAAATTCATTTTGATTCGCAAAAAGTATTGAAACCCTCTTCGATATTTTTGCCCCAGGCTTTTATGTGGACGAATTTGGGCTACAGCTACAAAGTAAAGTTGAATAATCCGAGCGATCGGTACGTCGAAGAGTTCGTAGAGCCTCCCGAAGAGAGAGTGTGCAAGTACTATTTGTTCGGGCCTTCGATAGCGATGTGCATCACAAGTGCGTAGCTCGGTTCCCATGATTAGATTGTGATAAAAATTCCGCCTATTCCCACGAATGATTCTAAAGATAATAATTATTGTAGAAGACGGTCTTCTCGGAATATCCGTTGATTGCAAACCCTGGGTGATGTACGAGATACTTTCAAAACTGCACGGGGTACCGACCTGCGTGCTCTTCTACGCCAACGTACTCGTCATCGGATTGGACTCTGGTACGATGGATACTTGGAGAAAATAGCGCTTCGTGTAACTTTAACTCGTTATTTATTGTCACAGGATCTGTACACATCTACCAAGTGAACGACCTGGAGGCTTTGGAAAGTTGGGACTTGCAGCCGGAGAACTCGAGAGCAATTATCGTCGATAATCAAGCGATTGTCGCACTGGATATAATGGATCGACCCGATAAGCAGTTTCTGATTGCTGCAACTAGTGAAAAAGTAAATATCATAGAGATCGGATGCTCTGAGTAACAATTCTTAGCTATTTTTTCAAAAAATATTATCCAGAAGCTTTGATATAGATCAAATTAAATAGTAGATGACGTCCAGTCAGTTTTTTAATAACTATTTTATATTTTATAAGTGATAACCAACGCGATATAATTATACTACTAAAGTTAATCTATTCTTAATCTTTATAACTTCGTTAAGTTAATATATATTCATAAAAATTACTGGAATGCTTTTTATAATTTGTTGCAATCTTCATTTATTAATCTTTCATTATTAGTATTTCAGGTGCTTCATACCAAACAACGATAACAAAACAAAAAAAAAAGGAAATTATGATCAATATATTTTCATAACGAATGTATAAATAGCATACAAGCCTCTTATCATAGTAAATAATCTACGGAATGGAGTTATCTTGAATTCAGATCGACTGGCACCAAGCATAAGCATTTTGGAAAATTCTCTGCCACGGAGATTGTTTATCGGTCCAACCCATAGGCGCCCAAGGCCACTGCCACATTTGAGTACATCTTTCAGGGTGCGGCATCATGGCCAAGTGCCTACCGTCCAGGGAGCAGACCCCGGCTATTCCATCTGCGTAATAATCACAAAGACATTAGTTACAGAGAAAAGAAACGGGAAAAGTAGAATAACTCACCAACGCTGCCGTTCGGATTCTGCGGGTATTGTTCAGTGGGGAGACCAAGATCGTCCGTGTACTTGATAGCCAGACATTTTCGTTCTCTCAACTTCCTCAAGATTTGCTCGTTCTTGAAAGTGAACTTTCCTTCCCCATGGGCTACCCAGACACCAAACACGCTGCCTTCCATTCCTCGCAACATTATAGACGGCGAATTCTCAATTCTCACCGTACTCCATCTGCACTCGAATCTCTCAGAGTTATTGTGGTCCAGTACAATGTCTGGGATTCCATCATCTGTGGGGATAATTGAAATTAGACCTGAAGCTTTTGGACGCTGGAAGCAATTCGTCGTACCGTTTCCTTCAGACCCAATCCATCCCAGTAAACTCATCAACTGGCATCCGTTACAGACACCGAGACTGAAAGTATCCTTTCGTTCCACAAACTTCTGGAGCTGCGTCTTCAGAGACGGGTGGAACAAGAGACTCGCCGCCCATCCCTTGGCCGATCCAAGTACGTCTGCGAAGGGTTTCGGTAGAGAATTAATTCATTGAATACTCAGAGTCTCGACCTTCAATTACCGGCATAACTGAATCCACCGGGGAAAATGACCCCCTTGAATTGGTCCAGAGTCAGTTGATTATTGAGCAAATCTTGCATCGCTACGTCCCAGACTTCGAATCCAGCTTGAACCAAGGACGCGGACATTTCTCTATCTCCGTTCGACCCTTCTTCTCTGATTACAGCCACTCTGATCGGGGCTGTGGAAGTTTCAGTTAGTCAATCTCGAGTATCACGTAGGATTCTCTCTTCGTCAAATACCCACAGCTCAAATGCTTCTGCGTGACAATTGGGTCGACCGAAGGATCAAAAGTGAGTTTGTAATCTGGAGAACTCCGCTTTGAAAGACCGAGGAACTCCTCTTCTGCACAAGCTATGTTCGTCTGTCTGCGTTCCAACTGATAACTCGTCTCTTCCCAAATTTTCATCAAAGAAAACACCGATGAGTTGAGGACGAGACTGTTGTTGACTGATATGGATACCTAGAAAGGATTTTAGAAGGAGTTAGCAGTAGCAGAATTATTCATCGGGTCGAGAATATTCTCTAGCTAAATAGATGCGCACTTTCGATTGCAGCCCTAGACCCTTAGACCTTCCAATCGAATAGGCAGGGACATTCCCAAGTTTGAAAACTCGGAGGACGCGGTCCAGGTTTGACGGATGAACTTCTAGAACCCAGCCCAGTTCTTCGGAGAATAAAATATCGACCGGTGATCCCGATTTGTGGTCGATGTTTACTTCTATACCAGATATTCCGGCAAAACTCATTTCCAGTAAACACGTTATCAGGCCTCCGTCGCTCACATCGTGTCCCGCGAGTAGTTTTCCCTCTAAGAGCAATATTTAAATCGATTCATTCAGTTTGAAGAACTTTAAAGAAATTCGACGTCTTCTTCACCTTTTATGAGATTCTGTGTAGCGTTAAACGCGTTCTTGAAGGTCACCGAGTTCTCCAAATCGGCGCAGCTATCTCCGACCTGTTTGTAAACCTGGGCCAAAGCCGTGCCGCCTATGCGACTCTTGCCAGCAGATAAATCCACGAAGATCAAAGCCGCCTCGGTTTTGACGGACGGACCCTTCAGGTCAGGGGTGATGACCTGTGAAAGCGATAGATATGTTATGGATTCGTACAAGACTCCGACGTTGTTCGACTGACTTGTCTTATGTCAGGACACGGCGCGTAAGAAGAAACTACGAGAGTTCCCGGTGCCTTGACTACGTCTTTTCCAATTCTTGCCGCCATGCTCAGAGAATCTTT
Source organism: Euura lappo (assembly GCA_018257835.1). Classification (NCBI taxonomy): domain Eukaryota; kingdom Metazoa; phylum Arthropoda; class Insecta; order Hymenoptera; family Tenthredinidae; genus Euura; species Euura lappo. Next base: position 8,410 of record JAEUYN010002235.1, read on the forward strand.
TCCTCCGTCTACAGCGACTCCTAGTTCCTTCATGACGGAACACATCGCAGCACAGGCCTCGTAGAGAGCCGCGCCCTCGCCGGGCAGCTTTGCAGCCCACATCCAGTTTCCACTGCACTTGACATCCTAGAAAAACGATGTTTCAGTGTTTAACAAGCCCAATTTTCTAATTCCAGCGGAAATTCACCTTCAGATCGGATATGCGAGCGAATACAAGATTCGTCAGAGATTCTGCGACCGTCATTCTGGCTCCGGCGGCCGCATTGACGAGTCCCTTTATCGGCTGTTCTCCTATAGCTGTGGCAGAGCCGACCTAGAAGATTAAAAATCAAAGCTTGAAATTTTATCCACCCAGAAAATTGAATTTCAATTTATTGTATAATAATTACAGTAGAGAAATGCGATAGCGCAGTAACAGCAACGTCAGCCAAAGGCGTGTGGAGAGGTCCTACGCATTGTTGTTGAGCAATCAAACCCGTCACGCACCGGTCAACTTTGTTCGTTAGGTAACGCTTGCTCGCTACGGACGGCAGTCTCAAGACTCGGTCCAGCGCAGCTTCGATAGTCAAGTCTGCCGGTAGACTAATGGGAGTGGACCTCACAGGATGTTTCTCAAGCCTAAATTCCTGTAAATTTTTGTGGTAAAATCAATCATTCATGTTGATTTGCTGCCATTTGTTGCGTTATCCCGAAAATTGTAGTGATTGAATCGTCTTTGTTACCTTCCTTGGCATTTTTCCTAGTACGAGTTCGAGTTCCAGGTCCACAGGATGCCTGACGCTTTCTACCCTATCCCCATTCATGTATTTTGAAGCGTCGCAGTCGTCTTCCTCGGACAGAACTATTCTCCCTGTTCCAGTTACGGTCCCGACAAAATTAATGGGGCATCGTTCTCGCCGAGCAATTTTATTCAGCAAGCCTACGTCTTCCGGTCTGCACATGATGGCGTCGTTTTCTTGGTACTCCGCACCCCACAGTTCCAAAGTGCTCAGACTAGGATCTCCGAGGTCGAATTTCTTCGTGAATATCACCGCGCCTGCTGGTTCCACTAATTCCTTGAGAACGTTTCCTGAAAAATGGAGTATTGTAACTCTGTGACCTTTCCCCACTCAGGTTTATCCATGCTTCTACCATTTCCTCCAGCTCCTTGATCGTGAATGCTCAAAATTGGATTATTGTCCCCCATTTCCATACAAGCACGAACGAAACGATTGAGCTTCTGCTCCATCTCAGCGTCCCCTCGCTGCACCGCTCCAAAGTCTAATTCAGATTTGTTGTCCCCTTGAACCTCAACCGAGCTTGCGGACCCACCGCCAACGCCAATTCTGTACACCGGTCCTCCGATCTTGATGACTTCCATTCCTGAAAGACGCATTTTTTCATTAGATCTGAAGAGATTTGGGCGTTTCAATGAATATTTACCCTTTTCCGCGGGTAACTTTTCCGTCATGTTAGCTTCCATGGATCCCAAGCCTCCGCTGAACATTATCGGCTTGATCCATTCGCGCCGACCCCCCTCAGCCTCAATCAGTCCGAAGGAACGAGCGAATCCAGATATTACTGGCTCTCCGAACTTATTTCCATAGTCGGATGCTCCGTTACTGGCTTCGATTATAATCTCCAATGGTCGTGCAAAGTTTCCAGGATACGTAACGCCCTTTTCTTCCCAGGGTAAGTCGTAGCCTGTGGAACAAAACCCGAGTTCACAAATGTAAATCAGCCTCATTCAATTTCTTCGCACGATCGCCGAAGCTTACCCGGGATGTACAAATTCCCAACACAGTATCCAGCCGTGCCTGCGATGTAATATCCGCCTCTACCGACCCCTTGAATGTCTCGCAATCGCCCACCAGTCCCAGTAGTAGCGCCGCTGAAATGGTGAAACACATTTACTCTCGGTTCTCACGGTTTTCAAATTCTAAATCGTGTTATAACCGAGTTTTCACCTGAACGGAGCAACGCCGGTTGGAAAGTTGTGAGTTTCTGCAGTGAATATGATGTGCTGATCGACATTATCGACTCTGAAAGCACTGGCCTGGTGAGTCTTATCAGGCCGAAGAGTCCTGACGTTGAATCCTTTGATGGCGCTGCTATTATCGCTGAATTTAATCACGTTATTCGGATTCGAATGCGTCTGAGTATCGATAATCATGTCGATCAGAGATTCCTTCTTCGCTTCGCCGTCCACAATCATGTCTCCCTTGAAAAACCAGTGGCGACTATGCTCGCTGTTGGACTGTGCCAGGTCGAAGCACTCCACACTGGTCGGATTGCGCTTCAGCTTGGAGCCAAACAACTCGGTGTAGAAGTCCAAGTCCCAGTCGTCGAAGGCGAGACCTGGAAAAGCGTGAAATATGTGCTCAAACTGTCCGAAACTCTGCTCAATTCCTGCAATCGTTTACCTAGCTCAGAGTTCACATCCTCCAAAGCCTTCCTTCCTCGCTTGAGGATGTCCACCTCGAACCAGCCCTTCGGCTTGATACCGTGGTCGAAGGTTTCGATCGGCTTGAGGTATCTGCATTCGGTCATTTTGTCGTGTATCGCGTCGATCATCTGGGAAAAAATACAATTTTTATATTTGTGAGATGGGCGGCGACATTTTCGTCAGTTCCAAACGTACCGCAGCCACGGTCTCGCCGCTCAAAGGCGATTTGTGCCTGACGAGGTACCGCGTCGAGACTTCTAGTCTCTTGACCTTGTCCAATTGAACAGATTTGCATATCGATACAGCGTTGCTGGAGAATGCGGTGGAAAAATTAAGTCTGAAAGAAGAAAACGGAGGTTCTATACGGCACGGTCCTTGATATAAATCTGCGAGGGTGTCTCACCTGGGTCCGATCTCCACGAGCAGTGTCTGCGCGTCTGGAACCAAGGCGGAAGTATTCCTCAGTTGGTTCGGTTCGAACGGAGAGCCGAGGATCCATTTTAGCCTTCGAATTTCTTCGTCGTCGAATTCATCGGTGATTTCGATGTTGTAACAGATTTCGGTTTCCAATTCGATAACGGAGTTTGAAATCTCTTTGAGGGTTCTGAGCTTGTTGTTCATCTGGCCAGACTGGAGGCCGGGAATTTTGTAGAAGCGTAGAATCGCCATGGTTTCTATTTATCGTTGAAATAATACCAGAAAATCGATGTATTTAGTCTCTGAAATTTTCGAACGAACGCTGTAGACGATGCGCGGAGATAGCTGGAGCAATACTGAGCCAATAAGCTTGAACGATATCAGACCCCCTGGGGTGCTGTGCGTGATAGTAGGCACAGGGGTCATAGCTCGTGCCTTCGCAATAATCGTTATCAATTTATGTTCGTCAATTACAATGAACAACAATTATTTCGTAACTAACTCTGATGTCAGAGCGGAATTTCGTTACGCGAGATCGCAATAACGTTTAAAATAACAAGATATAAATCTTTCGAAGCCTAATGAACGATATTGAAATTTGAAAAAAAATCGAATTAACTCACGAGCTCGATTTACGGATTATAATTCTATTTATTGCTCCGATATTCGGGGATTCATTTTTAACCCGAATTCGGGAGCAGCAACAGGTGCTTGTTGGATGTGAGACCACGTGGTTCGGCACGTGCATCAAGATACTGAATTGATTACGAGTCGATGATACGAATTGATCGATAAGATTTATCGATAATAACGTACCTTTGTTTGTCCGTAGCTTTTTTTTTCACTCTCGATTTGTGTTGATAGTGAATTATTAAATTACGCTGTGCGAACGATTCGGTCTAGCAGACGATCCTCGATTGTGTGTAAAGTAAAAATGGATATTTCATGTTCTTAAAAACGCTGTAGACTTGATTCAATTACTCTGAATAGATTGATAAAGCGTTCAGGCGATTTTACGAGCAACCGGCCGCTTGAAACTTGTTTAAAATAATTTGTCGATGCACATAACCAAACATCTATGTGTCCTGAACGCGCGGTTCATTTGAACGATGCTAAGTGCGTCGCAATATTGACTCACTTAAATTGTCAGATGATAGATGAAGAAAGTAAATGAGAAATATTTTGGTAGTGCAGTAATTTTTTAAAAGTAAAATTATATTTCCGAAGACAAAAGAACAACAAAACTACAGTTAATCTTCAGAAATTCAATAATCTTTCATGAAAAACCTGTAATAAAAGTCAAGTGAACTGAAATCAAAATTCTCTCTGCAGAACCAATTTTATTTTTGTGCGCTTATTCATTCCAAGCAGTGACTGACCGAGAATATTAATTCTTTCACCGAAAAATTGTTCAAAAAACCAAACTAGGCCTTTGACACGTGGATGCGCCTGATTATAGGCAACTCATGAGACACTCGTTGTATCTCAGGTTAGGGTAGGTCGCATCGCGCGGCTTCGAAGTTCGAACCCTCCGTGTGTACGAACAGGTGTTGAAAATTTATAGGCTATGTGCGGCACACTGCATCGTTAGATAGTGATTAATGTCAAAATTACAATTGTGAATGATGAGTATATTCAAAGAAAATACGTGGGACACTGACGAGACGGGAGACAAGCTGACGAAGGAATTATTCATCGGCGTAAGTTGTTCGAAACAAGATCCTAACCTAAAACCTCTCGCTGTTCCGTGTTTACTTCCTTCTTAGATCCTTAATTATCGATTTTATCCAGCGGAAAAAAGCAGTGAAGCCAGTAAGAAAGAATTTAGGCTTCGTCTCGAAGATCGGGAGCAAAAAATTCGCAAAAAATGGGAAAATAAAGACACCAGTCCAGAAGGAAGGAGAGGCTAGGAACGACAACGATGCTCCTAAAAGTAATAACAAGAAACGTAGATCGTCGGTGATTAACATCGACGAAGACATGATCAAAAAATGGAAATCAGAGTCTATGGGACATCCTTCGGCTCGACGGAACGCAAAGGAGTCTAAAAATGCCGCAAGCTCAAACTCTGTCGGCGAGGAAAAAGTCGTAGCCTCGGAAACAGCCGCTAAAAAGAAGAAGAAGAAGAAGAAGAAGAAGAAAAAGTCAGAGTCTACAGAAGAGCCGGAGGAGCCGATCGTCGGTAAGAAGAAAACGAAAAAAGCTCCGGAAATCGACCCGGAGACCGGAGACGTGGTGACAAAGTCACAGAAACGTAGACTGAAACTGAAAGAAAAAAAGAATTTGGCAATGAAAGAAAAATCAAAGCCGGGACTGAAGGTCGAGAGGCTGCGGAAACTGTTGGAAGAGAAGCAGCAACAGGTTTCAAAACCCAAGAAGAGCACGGAACCAACGTCGCTAAGAGACCGGATGTTGTCTAGACTGAAATCGTCGAGATTCAGATACTTGAACGAGCAGATGTACAACAGCGAAAGCTGGTCTTCCAAGAAATACTTCAAGGAAGATCCCGACGCTTTTGCCGCCTACCACGAAGGGTACAAGCTCCAAGTAGAACAGTGGCCTCTGAATCCGTTGGACACTGTAATCTCCTCTATCAAGAAATTGTGGGTTTCGTCGATTGACTCGATCTTGTGTGATTGAAACTGATGGATTATCTGTATCCTCTCTTTTTAACAGACCTAAGGAGTACGTCGTAGCCGATTTCGGATGCGGCGAAGCGAGACTGGCCGAGAGCGTAGCGCAGAAAGTACACTCGCTCGATTTAGTCGCGGTTAACGAGACAGTCACAGCCTGTGACATGGCGCACACGTCTTTGCTTACTGGAAGAATCGACGTCGTAGTTTTCTGCCTTTCGCTCATGGGCACAAATCTTGCGGATTATCTTATAGAGGCGAACAGAGTTCTGAGGAAAGAGTAAGGAACTTGAATCAGCGTTTAAAGATACCAAAAATCAATCGTTTATTGTCTTCTTTCATTATTTACAGTGGGATTCTGAAAATAGCCGAGGTTGAAAGCAGATTTGAGGATATTGACGAGTTTATCAAAAGTCTTGGTAGCTACGGGTTCGTAAATACCTGGAAAGACTTCAGTCATAATTTATTCTACTTTATGGATTTTAAAAAGGAAGGAGATGTTACGAAAAAGAAGAGTAAACTTATTCCTGTTAATTTGAAATCTTGTTTGTACAAAAGACGTTAGACTACAGAAAAAAAATACACCTTTTGTACATAATTAATAAAAATTCTTCTGTTACATTAACATTTTTATGTATACATAAAAACTATTCGTTTTGTACCAAACCATGGGCGATCAGCTTCTCTCCGAAGAAGTTCAACGCTGCCATTATTGGAGGTATAATCTATGTACCAGCTTAAACAGCGCATTATATTTCGCATGTTATGTTCTGTATGGCACAATATGTAGTAAAGTAATGTGAATATTTAGTTTGTCATCCCTTTAGAGTTACCAAAAAAAAATATAACTTCTCATTTTGGCTGGTTTTGGGATTTTTTTTTTTTAATCTGTGGCATTTTATCGAAACGCAGTTATGTGTGGGACACTGCGCTTTCACGTAAATCTGCCAATTAATAATCAAAAAAGGTTTCATACATCAATCCTCGAACTTAAAACTACAATTCAGTCGTAATAGTTAATCTAATTTATTTATTGTTATGGACGGAGAGAAATAGACTCACAACGATAGCGTATTTTATAACAAAATATATTCATTTCTTTATCCTACAATTTTTCGTAGGTATTTAAATCAAAATAATCATGAATTACATATTAAATAACAAAACTGAAAGAAGAAAATTAAATTAAATCTGTAGTCTTTCGAGCGACATTGTGAGTTGAAAATAATAATTAAACTAATAAGAAGAATGATCGCTTCTTGTCATTGAAATAATTAACTAAAAAAATAATAATGATATATTGACTAATTTTGTCTTTTCTTTTCCTACGAAATATATAGTTTCTTAAACTTGAAGTGTGATGAGTAAAAAAAAAAGTAGAAAAATACAATAATACTATGATTAAATTCATCTGAATCACATGGCTTCTTATCTTCTAAATTTGAGAATTATCTTTTGAAGATTAATCTCGTCATGGAAGAAATTCATTCTTACAATTAGTATCGTACAAATTTTCAATTAGTACGGAGTATAGTGGTGATTTAGCGTCTAAAAACTCGATATATCAGTGCCTTCGACTACCTCCAAGGCCTCGTCCCTCAGATTCTCCACCTTTTCCAATAACAATAGCTGCAAAATAGCAAAGACTCGGTACAACGATTCATACAGTACGATAATTTCAAACAATCAACAATCCTTCGAATGAAAATCAATTTATACCTTGGAAGCTGCGATAATCTGATACGCGATTCTGAGAGGCATATTTTCGATCTTTTCACACATTTCTTTAGGATCAGCAACGGCGGCAGCTTGCAACGTTTTATATCCAGCGTTAAACAACTGCCTCGCACGTCCCTGGATGGAATGAATAAATAAAACTTAATTCTGGAGCCATTATCATAAGAAAATTATAAACCTACAATTTTAACGCCGGGAAGTTCCATCAGCGGTTCGAGTTCCGCTGCGCAGCAGTGCGAGAGTCTTTTGCAGAAGCTGTGAACCAGGTCTCTGAACGCCCAGAACTCATCCAGCTCCTATAATGACCGAAACATGGATTCATCAGTAAAAAATCTTTCAAAATCTGAATTATAGATGATTACCGCGCAAAATCGTTCGACTCCAGACGCGAATGCGGCGGAAGCATTCATCAGATTTTGTACTATCCCTCTGTTGACCTGATACTTGGTAGACACTACGTGAACCGTTTGTTGATTCCACAGCTCGTTCAGCATCAGAGTTAGGTAGAATCTGTTTACTACTCTCGGCTCAACGTTCTGCGAAGAGAGAAGGATGTAAATATTATCGTCCCCGAAGCTGCGAAAAGAAATGATGAATTCTTCGACCTTTGGCATTACTCCGGATCTGAGTTTAGTCACGACCGTCTCGTTGATCCCCAAGACCCTGGCCGTTTCCATTTGAACCCTGGATAAACTGCAGACCTGAAAAATTTGTTTAATTAGAGTCAGAAAACTGAAGATTCACAAAAGTCCGGCGTCTCACTCACCACATCGCAGTATATGTTGCCCAACGGTTTCACCTGGTCCGCGATATCGTAAGGAGTAACGAGATACAGGAGATGCAGACAATCTAGTAGGACTAGCTGACTCTGAGCGCACTTTAGATCCCTGTAGAGCTGATGAGCCCGACTCAGATCGACACACCCTGCAATCAAATGATGGATAAATAAATAACAGGATCTTAAAACGTCTGACTAACAGATCTCGAGATGGTATTAATTGTGTGTCGCGCCTTTCATAGCTGCTCTTCCCAGCTTGCATACTTCCAGCTTAGTCTTTGACCCGAGTTGAACAATTTTTTTCCCAGTCCGAAGCTGCGCCGGTTTCATAGGGGTTTTGGTGGTGTTGGGATCTTGCGAAGGAATAACAACGCTCAGATTAGGATTGACCTCGCTGTAGCTCGTGACTTCCTTGATCTTGATCGCGCCAGCCTTCATCAGTGTAGTGATCGTTTTGTCGGTGATCTTCTTCGTGCTGACGTTCAGCTTCTCCTGCTGTATACCGAGCAGGGAGCTCTCGATCACTTCGTGTAAGTCCGATCTGGTACTCGCTATGTCCAGCAGAATACAACTCAATACCAGATTGTTAATCCCTCTGTCTTCCTCAGTGTGCAGAGTACTCATACAGTCGTCCATCTTCGAGGTCAGAAGATCCTTCACCTGCAATCGTTCAAAAAATGAGTAATGACCGAAACGTGGGTCGAAATTGTGTTCGGATGTCCGATACCTTGTCAATCTCGTTCTCTCTGCAGATCAGTATACTTTCTCCTACGTCTTTCATTCCGGCTCTTCCAGCCCTCCCGATCATCTGCTTGTATCTGCTGAGGTTTAGAAATTGATTCCCGACGTATGGATGCCTCAATATTACCTGGAAAATTAATTTGTCGAAGTTATTTGTAAAGTTTGATGCACGAATCGTACAGATCCTCACCCTTCGAGCTGGTAAATTGACTCCGGCAGCCAAAGTCGAGGTGCAACAAATCACGCTCAGAGTTCCAGACCTGAAAGCTTCCTCGAGTAATCTTCTCTCTTCGGACATCAAACCGGAATGATGATAAGCCACCCCAAAGGCGATAGTTTTTTCTAGTATCTCGCAAAGCGCGCCTTCGGTTTTTAACGATCTGATCAAGATTTCTTTCTCCTTTTTCTTGTGATCGAGCAGACTTCTGCAAATCATGAGAAACGGTGAGATTATTGGTGCCGGTTTAGTGACTTGTACTAATAAATTTGCGATATTTACTTGAACAAAACCTTGGTCAGCAGGGTGGCAACGTTTTCGCAATTATTTCGACTCGGACAAAATACCAGGCAAGAGTCGTGCGGTATCACTTCCATAACTAGTCCTCCGAGCCTGTCTGGATCCAGCTTCGTCGCCACGTCCGAGTACTGTGATAGAGGTAGAAAAACTTAAAAAATTGCCAACAATCCTGTGCATCATTAGTCGCAAACTCACAGCATAATTGATCTTCTTTACGTCGGTCAGAATCCCTTCCTCCTTCAGATCTACCAGCCAAATATTGTCCAAGCATTTGACGTACTCTTTGAGTTCTACAGGCCTAAAGTCCTTCGTGTAAACCTCGGCCTTTAGAAAATGAGCTATGTCTTCCAAGTTTCCTATGGTCGCGCTCATTCCGATGATATGAGGATGCGCTGTTGAGGTAATGTCATCGTTAAAAACAATCTCTCATGTGAAAGTGATAAATATCGCTGAACCTACCCTCGGAATACATGACTTTGGTCAAGAGACCTTCCAGCGTCGCTCCTCTTCCCCCGTCTTCCCCCAGCAAATGGAGTTCGTCAACGACTACTATTCCGACCTGAATGGGAAAATTAGTTTTATGATATCAGGACTGGTAGCGATAGAGGGACCCAAAGTAAGTAAGAAAAGTGAGTTTTTTACTCCAAAAAGTGACTAATAAGTGACCGTATCGGTAACTATGAAGCGATTTCGCACGATACCGAACAGATTTGAGAAGAAAAAAGATATTTTGGCAGTGCGAAACTATATTGTGACCAGAAAATCAAATCCTGGAAAAAGTAACTAATAGTGATATTTGGAAATCCTGGTGTCAATGATCGCGGATAATTACTTCGTGAAGTCGATTGTTTTCTATCAAACTATTGACTAGGCCAAGTCCCTTTTCGATCGTACAGACGTAGATGGTCCGCTTCCTTTGCCTCCTGCGCGGCGGATACTGTCCGTTTCCCGCTGCATATTCTTCGACGAGGAAATCCAAGCCCAGAGCAAACGGGGCCAGCGATCGGACCTGAAATGTAAGTTACAGGATGAATTGTGAAAAGTAGGTCGATTAACGACTCTGAATTCGAGAAACGCACCTTTTCCTGGACAATGGCAACGAAGGGAAGTACAAAAATCGCGTTTTTTCGGTTCGCCACTATTTCCTTGAGCATTAATATCTCCGCTACCAGAGTTTTTCCGCCGCTAGTCGGGAGCGCGTAGATCAGATTCTTCCGATCTTGAACCGCTTTTAGATTCAAACACTCGTCTTGCCACGCTGTAACGAAAAATTAAACAATTATTCAAAGAAAACGAATCGAGCAACCGACCGATTACCATAGAGCTCTTCGATCCCCTTCACCCGTTGTATGAGCTCCTTGACGCCCTTAGGGAGTCCGTAAAATGAATCGTTCCCCCCCGAGCTCCGAACGTCCGAGACTCGGCTCTTTTTTACCGGCCTGTTTTCCTTCAACGGAGACAAAGCGTCTTTTCTCTTGGTTTGAGACGGTGCTTCAAGATCCTCGGAAGCCGCCGCGGTGTTCGGATGCACTTCGGCCAGCGGGGATCTTTTGCGCTCCGTTTGCTCGAGTTCTTCGTAATCGGACGAGTTCATGGCGTTGAATACTTGATCCAGCAAGCTATCGTCCTCCCATTCCGATTTGTTTATCCCGGAGTCTCTCTCAGTCTCATTGAGCGCCCGGTTGTTCTTGGTTGTCGGTAGATCTTCGGCGTTCGAATCTTTGTCAAAATTGTCATAATCGAGATGAGCGTATTCTTTGATCCTACTGTAATTATGCTCGTTCGATTTATCGTTTATGAGGCTTCTGCTGTTTTCGTGGTAGTCGAAACTGTCGAAATCTACGTCATTGATTACCGGGAGTCTCTTCTCCTCCTCGATGTATTCGCAATTGTCGATATCCAACGAATTCAGAACCGTGTCGTCTATGCACAACAAAGATTCGCGAAATATGCCGCCGCTACGTTCCTTAACGGTCTCGTTCGCTCCGAGAGTATTGAAGCTACTATCTCGATTCATTTTTTGACCAAGAGAAAAATCACCCTCCGATCTCACAGCCATCGTTTGTTTTAACATTAACTATACTGTCGGGTACTGTTCTCAAGTTAGGTTAGGTTTTAACGGGCTAAATTCACTTCGAGCACTTTATAATCTACATCTTCTGTACTCACTGTTGAAATTATTCAATACTAAAGGATCCAATATTGTCATTATTTACGAACAACATCTCACGATCAGTGATGTTTGACCGTGGACTCGGTCCGGTCACGGCTTCTGTGCAGCTGTTGAGCTCAGTGTGTGATGAGCCACATGAGCATTCGATATTTGAATTTCAACAATAACTTGTTTTCCCTCCCGAAATACGTTCCGATGATGGCGCTATCTATCGAAGAAGATGCGAAGCGTTCATCGACGCTATCGAGTCGGTAACGGTTACGCAGTTTTCTTCTATACCGCGAGAGTGTGATAGCATGAGGTCGTGTGTAGCGATTGCCTACGGTAGGGCGCAATGTGGGACTGACTCAAATGATTGGAAACCTTGCGTAGGCATCGCGGACCAATTCCTGATTGATTTTATACCGGAGCCATAGATTGTTACGCGGAAAAATACTTGTATTTGTTACTTGAATTTCTTGTTTATTTTTATTTATCTGTGTTTTGGTTCTACTTATGTTATATTTGATCATATGATGATTATTTTCTTCTCTCTGTAGAAGGGTTAATTGTATTATTTCAATAAATAAATAAATAAATAAATAAATACATGAAAAATAACCTTCGACGATGTTAAAGAATCATTCAACTAATTGTTGCATACTAATTACTAATAATTGTCGATCAGTTATCATCAGTTTATGGTATATTGAAATGTATTCTGTGGTTTGATACGTCTGTGATTAAAACCCCTAAGGCAAGACATTTGATTGATTCAACGGAACATAAATTCTCAAATATCTATGTTTTACTATTTCATTTCTATTGTCAATCAATTTTATTCTTTTCAATCTCCTTCGTTATCAAATTGTTATAACAACTAATTTATTAGTGGTTTGTAGCCGATTTTAACATATTTAACTGTATCATTGGACTGATGAAAAATGTAGAAAGTACAAAGTTAAGGTTAATGTGACAATTGAAGCGTTGAATAAGATCCCATGGATGTTTGTTATATCCACGAATATTAATTTCTGAATAACACAAGATAAAAGTAGACCTGCTAGGAAATTTTTTCTTTACATATTCAAAGCCGATTTTTTCTAACAATGTGGCTAAAATTTATCGTTGAAGTCTGTTTCCATGTGGTTCAGATTTTTGTATTCCTGAATTTTAATTCGGCCATCGCGTAAACACTGTTCAGTTCTCCTAGCCGGATTAATTTTTAGGATGATTGAACAACACACGGAGACCATGAATAACTAACGAAAGCTGTGCGACTGATGGTCGTATTTTGTGAGCCCAATTTCTCTCCTCGATTCGATGTAGGTCGCGGTGTATAGCACAAACAATTATTGCATATACGGGTGTATCGCCCGTGTCGTAGCTGAGTGCAATTTCTAGTATACAACGAAGTAATCCATCGCGTGTGTGATCGATCGAGGCGTGGTTCCAAAGAGCAATAATTTAATCCAACTGCAGCAAAAGTATCGCGTTTAATTTCTGTCATTATTTTCTCACTAATCGCATACAAATGACTCGTCACGTGTGCAACAAAACAATCGATCAGGCGATATGAAGTTCCGGAAAAGTTCAGGAAAAACCGGGAATTCGGGGTAAAGTCAACGAATTATCTTATAGTGATACAAAACAAGACAGAATAAAAGATTTCCAGTGATTTTTCCTCTTCCTCGCGCGGAAATTTAATTCAATCAATGGAAATAGTAGCAAGACTTGTATAAATTATGAACAAAAAAAGTATTCTCAAAAATAATTTTTTTTTCACCATTGATTCAGAGCATCATTTATTACGTGCTTGAGTAACCACTAATTCGTCAGAATTTCACGATCAGTCGGGGAAAAAATATAATTTGGACAGGAAAATTGAGGGATTTTTTTTAACTCTTTATAGTGGCTACCATTTTTTTATGATTTATCGCAAGGGCTAACAAGCGAAGATGAAGTCCTCCCGAGATATGCCCCATGAATATCGCAGGAGCGATCCATAACACGTGTGGATTTATTGAGGCAGGCTGCTTGATTAAACATCGATCTCTTATCGCCTGCGACGACCGAAGATCGATCTGAAGCGATCGTCGTAAATTTATTTTCACCCCGCGAGTCGGATTGTGGCGATTTGATCAAGCGTAATTGAATCGTATTGTGAAAATCGAGACAGCCGCCTCTCCTTTTTTCATAGATCAGAGGGGGATGGACGGTACGCGGAGGCCAACTACCGACAGAGATAACGACCGTTTCCTTCCGCCACAAAGTTTGTTGCCGGTCAGACGGTGGGGCGAAAAAGTTTGGTCAGAAAATTCGCGGAAGAATAGAATCGAAGGGTAGCTGGATTTATCGAGCTATACGACGGACCACCTAACAACCCCGGACTGGCCTCGTTATTCTTTCCTCCAAACGACCCGAGGATTCTCCCGGCCAGTCCAATCTCGTTCCTCTTCGAAATTAATCCCGTGAAATATTCCCGTGTATATGGATGATTAGCTTTTATCTTCACGCTCCTTCTGTCTCCATAAAACGACGCACTCCGCTCACCGTAAACAGGAGGAGCGACGCGTTACGGAATCTATTTACCATTACGATGCGTTTTTATATTGGATTTTGGACTAAATGGTTCAAATTTCCTCCTTGATAATTGTTTTTCATAAGCCGGCTATGATATTGTAGAATAAAGTGAAAAAAAGGCCAAGGGGGTCTACCTCACCTTCGCTATAGACGAATTACCATTCTCTCGTTACCCGAGGTTTCATCTACAACCTGGCATTCCTATTTGCGTCTAAATGGGGGAAAATAACGACGACGTTTGATGGTTGGTTTTAAGAAACTTGTTGAAATTATTGCCTTCCGATAGCAGTCGGTTGAATTCCTCCCATGAACCGCGTTTCAACCATCTTCAATATCTCATTCGCCTCATGACACAGGGGCAATAAATTCTTGGTGCCGGAGGATGGGAGGCGCGTAGTGCTTATCAAATGAAATCTTATATCAATTCTCTCTCTGTAGATTTACATTTAATTAATCAGGGTTCAGCTGGTTCGTCGTCTCTACGAGGCTGGCGCGCTTGCAGGATAATTTATCGGATAAATGAACAGGTTCAATTTATCCGACTTCGTCCCACTGCGGGCGCGTATATCTGCTAAAAAATGCCTTCTAATCAAGGATCCCCCTATCATTGTCAACCGAGTAGTAAAAAAGGAGGACGCAAAAAAGGGACGATTCCCTGCGACTTTACGTTCCAACAAATCCTTTTACATTCCACCAAACGTACGGAACGATATCCTTTGAAGGCTCCAAACGGAATTCCGATTCGGCTGATAACTCCTCGGGGCTAATGCCGAAGCAAATTCCCAGAATGAGAAGGAGATTGTACTGTTCGCCGAAGTGCTATTCGCATCCTGTGACACAACTCGGGGTTCATCCGACCGCGCAAACCTCAAAGATAAGATCGAGGGCTTTGGTTTTCGCCAGAATCAAGATTCGTCTCACATAGAAGTACGGACAGTTTGCGAGGGTAACTTTCATCCCTAAGGATGAGCGGGCAGCTCGTTCGCCAGGAGACGCCGGTTTATATTGTGTATGTATGTATACACCAGGAGGGCTAATGTATTCACAGGGTAGGTAATCATTGCGGTGGCTTGTTGTATGGAAATTTTCAGCCCTCGGGCTTGCACGGGGATGGATCTTTCGTCATACACCCCAGAATTGATTTCACCTCGACGGAACTCGATCTCCCCGTTAGCTATAACATTCTTTCGGTGCGAAAACCTCGACGAATTGGATACCTCAACCACAATCCCACACAACAATGTCCACCTCTGGTTCTCTTCGACAATAACATTTCGCACAATACCCTAGATCAGGGGCTTCCCCTGCTAATGCCAAGAGGCTTGAGGCTTGAGGCTCGACATCACCCCTAATTTGCAAGGATAATTATTTGCTTGAATCGCCGAGTAGACAATGGCGGTCGAAATTTCAACGAAATCATCGTTCACTGTGAAATTATAGAGCCGGTTGTCAAAATTTGTGTCCACGCGACGAGCAGACCTGCGGAAATACTCCGGTCGAGTAACAAACCGACTCCTGGGCATTGGAACTAAATGGATCATAAGCTTTCGCGTAGCTTTACCTCTATTTGTCTCCTCTGGGGCTGCGAGTTGGTCCCGACAGCCGCCAAGCCACGAGTCACATTATATCAATTTGTATTAAACTTAAGCCTCGAGCAACCGAGGTAAACCCAGTATGAAGATATAGAGGTACAACCAGATCCAGGTCCCGCACACGTGACAAAGTGGGTCTTCTTCCAAACGAGGACCAAAGGTACCATGATACACATTTCTATAACCCCGATCTCATCGGATTCCATCTGCCTCGGGAATAACAACGACGATAAAAATTCGGAGCCTCAAAGAACGTTGCCGACGACCGGAACATCAAAGAGCGACATTTCTCAATGACTCGTTACACGGTAAGCGATGTAAACCTGCAGTCACGTGGGGGTAAACAGGCATCAAACGCAAACCTCCGAAGGCATTGAAAATGTCACCTGTTTTCTCGTTCTTAGTGCATTTTGATTTGAATTTGTTTGAAATGAAGTCTGACAGGTGGATGATCGGTAACAATCTGACAGATTAACCATACATTTGGATCGGTCACAATCTGACCATCTGACCCATCGACCATCCATCGTTTGCCATCTTTTGTCTTTTGCAAACTTTTGTTCAACGCATTTTTGTTGCGTTTGAACATTTGATCCCCTGTACCTCACTAATACGCCGAAAAAAGAAGCATTTTCAATGCTGATACCCAGTTACCATTATGCATAACGTTATTCATACATTCTTTGCGAGTAGCGAACCGTAACGTTGCAGTACGGGCAGCCACGGAGCTTTGCGGGGCCCTGGGGCATCCGCCACACACGTGGCTTGCGATGTTTCGGGCGATCTTGTGTAATAACGAGGTGTAATTGCTCGGCAAGTTCTGCATTTTTACACCTACATAGTACGCCGGAAATTTACTGTCCGCTTTTTTTGTTCGTTCGTCTTTTAATTCTGTCTCTCTCTCTCTCTCTCTCTCTCTCTCTCTCTCTCTCTCTCTCTCTCTATCTTGATTCCAGGTTATAATGATGGGAGTACCACTTATCAGCGTGCGAGCTGGGGGCTAAACGTTTCATCTAACATCTGCGCTCCGCCCGACCTCTTCTCGCTTTCAGAGTGAACACGTGGAATACACCGCGAGAAAAGAAGCTCCTGGACCGAGGGGAATTCGTTTGAAGGCTCTGACAACCGTGTCGAGTACAAACTCACGCTGAGGCTGCTTTTTGAGAAATTCCTCCGATCACAAATAACGACTCGACACTTCAAGTGGTCCGGTTGGAATCGCTCACGAATCACATCCGGACCCTGAAACCTGAATATGAAGGAAAATCTATCGAGGTACTGCGGCTGATCAGAGAATGAGCTTTATGTGCTTTCGGCGAAATTGAAATACAGACGAGCGTTGGTAACGTGCCGGCTTCTGTTGGGCACCTGGAGCCAGGAATGGGGGCAGAATGGCGGTATTGCGAGGTCAGCAGATCGTTGAATTCGACGAATATCGATCACGTCTATCCATCTCTCCAGTTTGCTAGAGGCTGCGGTAGGCTTTGATGCGATTCAATCGAAACCGCGAATACCTCAGGACGTGTATCGCGGCCAATCAGTGCCAAATATTTCGGCATTTGCACGGGTGGATGCTCATTGTTTGCATCCGGGAATAATGAATGTTTGTTATCTCCCCTGCGATGATATTCCTGAAAGGAGATCGGAGCGTGAATGATGAGCTCGATAAAATTGTCGGATGCTCAGGGACCGACAATGACTGTTTGAGGATAGACCCGAGCGACTTAGGGTCCGGGTATAAACGAAGGCTGCCGTGCATTAATGAAATGAGTTTTCAACTTTTCAACTTTTCAACTTTTCGGGGAAAGATGAAGATTTATAGTTACTCGACCATGAGGAAAGTTCGCGGTTGGGCAGAGCATTTGGGTCGGACTTCTACTTCTGGTTCCCCTGTCTTATCGACCCCGTTTCTCAATTTAGAATTATCAAAGACGCGCGGTTTCCGGTTTTTTCCAGGAAATTCAATTTCCAATAGTCACTCAAATGCGGGGTTTTTCTACTTGTCTCGAAACGAAGGATCGACCCGTATCGACGTCTGATCTTCACTTGACATTTTGATAACGGTTCTTGATATTTCCGATTCATTCCTCTGCTCCCTTCCATTTTTTCATACTCTTCTATATCCAGCTACCGTATTTTTCACAATTTCCGATTTCCTCTCTCCACCCCTCGCCACTCTACGATTGTCCGATCGAGACGTCAATGTCACTGATCGGCATTTTCGCTTTCAACTCTCACCCTTTATTAACCGGTACACAATAAATACTGCGAAGGAAAATAACGGATGAACAATGACTGGAAATTAGGGTACCGGCTTCTATGAGCTTGAGGCAAAGTTTCAGACTGTCATAACGATTTTTTGGTCAGGGTTATTTTGTTCAAGCACCTGAGTTTGAGTATGAAACAATCTGAAATCATATTTTTCCCATTTTTCTTGTGGTTTTTGTGCTTCTTCCAGCATAGCAATGATTTACAACTCTCCAATTTTTTTTTTTTTTTTTTTTAACGTTTTTAGCGATTATAAAAACTCGATTAGTCTAATTAATAATAAATTAACAATCGCTCCTGCGGGACTTTTAACGCTCGGGCCTCCATTACAGTGGACAAACGACTGAATCCCAGAAGAGCCATGAGCCCCGCGTATTTATTCAGCTCGAAGACAGATGGTTGATTGTTTAAATTTTTGTTGATCATTAATCAATAGCGGAAAACACACACCGCGTGTTCACGCGTATCACGTACGATGAAATATACGCCTTCGTAAATTCATTACATGAAACAATACCTGCCGCAGGTAATAATTCTCGGATATCATATTCCCCCCGCGTTTCTCGACTGTCTGTAGGGTTGACCCGTGTCACGTAAGGGTCGCAGACACGAAGGGGAATATGACGGTCAGAAATCTCGAGTGGCCGTCAATGCGACTCGACGAATCCCGCTGACAACCCACGGGAGTCTTGCTTCGGTTGCGAAATTGTACTTTATCGTGTCTCCTGATGAAACTTGGCTCGGACTGCACACTGTTAAAAATATCTCGAAATTTATTATACAAACAGGAATGAAATTTATATTGAAAATACATACCGAGTTTTCAATCACTGTATCTCAATATGGATACGGTTCTATTAAATTTTTGAAACTGCAGTTTTGGAGATTCAAAACAGTCTGTGTTTTTTTTTAGTTTTCAGTGACAAAGGTGTTTCAGTCAATTACCTATAGTCGATCCAATTAGAAGCGTAAAATTTTCATTTTTTGGTTCATTCTGCAACATTTTATGACCCGATTTTGAATGAAATTATCATGAATTTTCATATCATATGAGTATTCAGCCGAATTCTCAAAACATTCTCTATATAAAATTTAGTATAATCTTGGGTATGAAATTTCAGAATGACTTTGAATCTTCAAAACTGTTATATGAACATTCAAATATTGAAAAAGTCAAATTTTAATATAAAAAAAGTATATGTTAATTTCTTCACATAGCCGGGCTTGTTCGTTACTACAAAATCTACAGACCTTCTGTGTAACGCAAGCCTCTGAAGGCATTGAAAATGCCACCTGTATTTTCGTTCTCAGTGCATTTTCTTCTGATATGCCATCTTTAGTCTTTTGCAAACTTTTTTCATCCGCATTGTTGTTACTTCCGTAACGCATCGCACGCATTTTTGTTGCATTTTAACATTCGATCCCCTATACCTCACTAATACCTTGAAGATAGAGAAGCATTTTCAATGCTAATAGTGAATTATTTATCCGTATCTGGATGATATCTCGCCCCGTAATACAGACTTCATACCGTACAACCGCGTGAATACGACAATGTACATATTATTATGTATATTTTATCACCGTTAGAGATAAAGGGTAGTATTGTCCCCCGCCTATATGGCAAAATCTCCGCATTGAATGGCTGTTGTGCGCATACACACTGTATGTACATAGATACTATATATAAACTGGTTGTTATATATTCTCCCCTTTGTTCGCAATTTCCTCTTCTCTCAAAGTTGTGTACGCTATTACAGATGTAGAACGTAGATATATACTCACATTCTCTTCTCTTCCCATCGTTTCCACACGGTTCGACACGACCCCACCACCCGCCCACCCTACATACATATGGACAAATGGTTAATACAGATCTTGTCAGCGGGAAACGAAGTGTCAATATGTGAACGAGCCCCTTTATCTTCACTCTGTTGTACACAATGGGAGAATGGGAAGAAAAACCTGTTGCGAAATTTACAAGAAGAAGTGTATTCAAAAATTCTACACCAGTATTTTTCGTACACACAACCCTCAGGCTGTCTGCTCGGTGACTGACGTTTACTACTTCCAAAACGTATGGGAATAGCCTCCCGCCTCAGCTACTTGTTAAATCACGTCACGATTCTCTGATTTGAAAAAAAGTCCTTTCATTTTCGTTCCAAATCTCCTATACCTACTTCAGGGACCTTGCATGTACAGTCAGAGGCTCCAGTTTTTCGGGTGATAGTCACTCGCAATGGTTTCAAACGACTTTTAATGACCCCAAAAATGATCAGTCAACGGGAAGCTAACAGATTTTTGATCACTTTTCAATTGAATAGCATCTTGTTTGTCAAAGTCGAGACGACGGAGAGGACTTTCATGTTCCTGAGGAAGAAATGATTGATGACCAAATTTCGTGCGGTCAAACAATTTTCCGTCTTCTGATGGTCCAGGAAGCGAACGATCTTCACGGTCTGCGAGGATCAAGTTGACGGTCGGTCGTCCCGACTATACATGCTATATTTATTCAGCAATTAACCGAGGTATGCATATGCATACGTGGCTGAGGTCGCCTCGTTCAATGAATTGTAATCACGAAACGTCTCTGGCAACGTCGAGCGCTAACCAACCTTGCAATGCCACTGGTATATCCACGTCGACGATGACTGGGGCGATTCCGTGCACGCCGTACGCGCGGAAGCGCGATCACATTCAGAGCCATTGTTAAGGCAGGACGGAGGATGAGGAGCACGTTGCACCAAGTCAACACATCACACCTGCCCGTCTAACGATTCCAAGAAACCCCGCTTTACGCCTCTAAACTAATTCGTCACTGCTATAAATCGCTTCTAGGGTTTCATTAAGGGGACTAGGCAAGGACTAAATTTAAAAAAAGTCTATTAGTACAATTTTTTACGAACGTTTTGGCGCAAACATAACTGAAAAATTCGCAAAATTGACGATGAGCTGAGAAGAGCCAAAGGTGTGAGACACAGTTTCCTACAGTAACACTAAGCCCGAACTTTAAACGCGTTTTTCTCGAAATTACTTTTCCTGTTAGTTTTGCCACGATAACTCGAGAACGCCTCAAGATATCGACTTGATTTCTTTTCCGAATGAAGATATCAATTAGTTCCACAGATTGCACCGACGTCTGTCGAGAAAGCATAACTTTTTGGTACTGACATGACAATTAATGTGGAAAATTTTCAGTGTTTTTTAGAATATCCGCCGCCATTTTCCTAATTTTCATGTTTTTCTCAAATTTGTCGGTTCAATCCAGGGATACGAATCCCCTGAATGGAATGCCGTGCGAAAACTGAAAAAAATCGCGTTCGGGTACTTGGAATCGTGGCAATAAGAGAGCAATCCGCGGCCCTCTTCAACGCTCTAAGCTATATCTCCCTGAATTATTAGTTCTTTTTCAACCAACACCACTGATTTCCATCGAAAAAAATCTGACAAACAATTTGAAACTGAGAAAAATTCTGTATTTTTCTTAAATTTTTCATAAACGGCATTCGAATTTTCACCCCACTCTGAGCGGTCATAGCCTGCGTGAAGCCATATTTCGCGTAATCGTCGATTACGATAACCGCCTTTTTAGCCACCGCACCCGAGACCCGTACCGCACGGGTTAGGATATGAATAATTGTATTGTCGCGGCGCACAAAGGCGTCGCGACGTACGTAGGTACCGCGTCCATGCGGAGCACGTGGGGTAATAGTCTTGTATGTACCAAGGATACACCGAACACGCGTTGCTGTCGAGTGAACAATGCGATATTTCAGCACGTCGGTATATTATATGCGATATTATGTACACCTTACGAGCGTACGAGAGGACAGGCACGAGTTGGGTCTAACGCGATGACCGCCGGCAAACGAGCGCAACGTTTCCTCAGGATTTATGAACTCCGAGATTGAAGAGCTTGTCCGCTGGGACACCTCAAGGTCGATACCGGAAATCAATCTTCGGAATTCCGGAACAGGAGATGAACGATCATTTTATCCTCGCAGCTGGGACAAGGATTGGACTCATATATACAGGGTGACGAATGAAATTCTGATTAGCTTTTAGATCCTTTGGTGAGGAAATTGTGCGATTCGTTGAAAGAGGAGCCGATAACGAATCCGGCGTGATAACTTATCGGTTTATCTGGACGGATAAAACTCCGTGGCCAAAACCCTGTGAACGTTTTTCTCTTTTCGCCTTTCTCGTTACCCATCGCGCCGACCGTCTGAATAGTAGTTCGCAATCTCTCCAGGACGAGCATACAGCTGGTGTACGTTTTATCCGAATTTCTTTGACCCCCCGGACTGCATTCTGTGTCTTACAGGATTTGGATAATCGGGTACCAGCTCGTCGTTGATTGGACAGCGGATAGCCGCTTTGGATATGCGATATAAATTAGATTCGTGCTTTAGTTCGTATGAAGGAGGGAACCGGCTTTTGAAACACGGTGTGAGAAGAGTAAAACTTCTCATTATCCAGAGGATTTTAATCCGGCACAAGGTTGGACGAGACTTTAGAACGTGGCGAACGGAGAGACAGAGTGAGGGAGTAGCGACTCTGTGGAGTAAAGAAACGAAATGTAATGAAATGAAATGAAATGAAATGAAATGAAATGAAATAAAATGAAAGAATGAATTATTTCCTGGGTCTGATTGCGCTTGCTGGGTTTGAATTTTTATCCCATCCCCCTTCTACGATCCCCGCTTCCCGGACTTCACTTTTAATCTTTATCCTCAATAACTGTGTTAATTGTCCATTGTTCCCGTCCCGTTGGCATGGTTCGCTCAAGCGGAAAGAAAAAAATCTCGTTAATTAAATGCTACATCTGCTGCAACACGGTATGAAATATAATTTCGACATTTTTGTCACGGGTAGGCGATATACGTATATATTACACGTGGACGTTGAAAAGTGACACAGGGGGTCACCGAAAAGCATCGTGCGTCGGCATTCGATCACCGAAGAAGAAGACCCCTCGACAGGATATTGGAGGGCTGCTGAAGCAATTTAATACTTTTTTCAATACCTGCTCCTAACCTGGAGACTCTTCGCAAAACGTTCTAAAACGGCCTATATACTAAAGCACTGTGAAAAATGTTCGTTGTGAACTTCCGAGAATTTCGTATTTTTGTGACAAATGTATAGTAATATGGAAAATTTTTTCATAAATTCAAAGAAAATGCATAGCGATTCACTTTACTGTAGAAAATTTCAAATTTTACGAGACTTTCGAGATAATGTGTACTAAATTCACGATCATTTTTTACAGCGAAGAAGGAAACACTTTCAGAATGAAATTCCATTCATCACGATGCAGGTTATAATGCAGGAAAAAACCAAGGGGAACCGCGTGGTCTGCGGAAGGGGTGAAAACCAATTCGCAGGAAGAAAATACGTCCGAATAAGCGAGATAAGCTCGGGGGTGAATCGATCTTGGGTATCAGTCACACGATACGAACCCGCACTCTGCACGGTATCCTTCGTGGCAGCCTTTCCTTTTCCGTGTAGGCCTCGCAGATATTCGAACTTTGCGGGGAAAGACTGAGAAGACTCTCCTACCCCTTTCGAAACTGTGTTCAAATTCCGGAATTTCACCCAGCTCTTTTTTGGATTCAACATCTAACGCAGGCTGCCTTCCGGGTGACGGGGGAAACGCGGGTGCGGATTTCTCGGTATTTTATATTTTAGAGAATGGCGTAATCTAATCGAGGACGACGCCCACGTTACTTAATGGTGAATTTAATTGAGTGTAATCTGGATTGTAGCCCCGGGCGGAAAGGCGTAGTCGTGTCGAATCGATGTTATCGTCAACATTCCATGTTGCGTTGTATATAGGTACGTTTTAAATAACGATGATCTTGATCGTAGTTCGTATAGCCATTGTGCGTGAGCTGTAAAACGCTGAATATATTGACGCAGGTTACACTGGCCACAGTGACGGGGTGCATAAATAACTGAAAAAATAAACCCGATAACACGTACTAATTTACATAAGAAATTCGTGTAAGAATGAACGGCGACCGGGGCAAACGAAAAGGTCTCGACCGTCTTACTAAATGAGGGACAAACGTATTTCCACACCCACAGATGTTCTACAATAGAATGGCAGATTGGGCACCAAGAGCGGGAAGTGGCCGATATCCGATAAGTGCGAAGCACTAGTGCTTTCGTCGCACGAGTGCCGAGGCGAGTGCTGAAAACTTCACACGAGGCAGATATCGCTCATCTTCTATGATTCGTTAATTATGGAAAGTTAAACACAAATATATTTTGAAACAAAAAAAATCAATTTCGGTTTTCATAAGAATAATTTTTGTTTTAAATCTTCTCAGAGAATGTTAGAAAACCATCAAGAGTCGTGGAAACTTGTAACTATTCGCGGTATTTCGTATTTTCCTGAAGGAAAACGTACAAAAATTACCATTTTCTTGGGTTAAACTACAATTTTCAAGAAAAACTACGATTTTCAGAAGAAAAAAAAAGTGGAGCATTCGCGAACTCGCCTTTTCCACACTGTTCAAAAATAGGGTACTTTACCGAATCTACGATGAGGTTCTGGTCATGAATCGCGGGTAAAATTTGTGCCATAAGAATGAAATTCGTTTGAAAGAATTGCTGTGATTGAAAAAGTGCCGGTGTTCATTGTGGACTTTATAACATCTGGGTATCGGTTGAACGGTTTTACGTTCACGTAGACGTCAATTTAGCCAAGATTTTACGCCCTTGCTTTTTATGGAGCAGAGACTGGTGCTCGAGTATTTACTTTCTCGAATGGAAATGAAAATCCGTCGAGTGGTTGACGACGACGGCTGCTGTATTATTCAACAAACTCGAACGTGTCTTTGACTCAGTCGCGAGAAAACCTTCTCTGCTCATATGTGCATACCAATGCAAGTGTTTCTGTTTCTGTTTCTTGGCACCGGTGGTGGGTAATTTTCGCTAAAGGATTCGTTCGGATTCTTTATTTCTACCCCCCGCGGGATCGATGAATTCCAAGTTTACTTCATATTTTTTACTCTCGTTTTTTTCGTGGTAAATTTACCCGGATGCCCCCGGGGTCGTTTCCAGCGGTCATCCCGTCATCGCAATTTCAAGTCTCTCATCACTTGCCTCGAGGTTGAATTTCAGAAACTCCGTACAGGTCGTGTATTCTCCTTTATGGAACATTCTATACTTGTAAGGTTAGATATTGAGCAAAGTTGTTATTAATCGTATCGTAAAAAGTTCAATTTACGATATTCCCGTAATACGAACGTAAAAGCTATACGCACCGGCGTGACGTAAAGGATGTACAAAATTCCGAATAAACTGAACCCACAAGTGTGAGAAAAAGTTGCGTTGATGTTCGCGATAAAGCAGGCGCAGCTCGATTTTTCCTTTACACATTTCAAAGAAATTTCAATTTCACCTCGCACATCTATCCCGAAAAACAGACGAGCAAAAAACGGGCGCAAAAAATTAAACGATGGACCGTATAGGCCAGGGCGAAGGTCTTCCGAGTGGCCATTCCCGGCCGTCTCTGAAAGAGACTTAAAGGGTTGAATTGTGAACCCGAGTGTATCTGGGTAGAAAGTGTTTTCTCCTCACTGAGTTGAGGATGTAGTTCGGGTTGGAAAAGCCCCAAAATAATGCGAATTTCAACGAACTTATTCTTGCGGATTTCTTTTCTGAATACATTCACCTATCCACATCTGCAAATTATCCAATTGCAGAGTTCCAAACACCAAATATAAAACAATATGAGTTTACTTGGACTAATCTTTTTCTGGGGTTCTCAATTGATACGCATCCTTTCGCAAATCTTTGATCATCTGAAAAACTAATTTTCACCTACTTTCCAGATTTCAAAATGCAACTGGCGATGAAATATTTATCGAATCAACTTCTAGTTTCACAGATATCTTCTTTATTATATTATGAACAATTCCACGAGAGCTTTTTTTGGATCTGGTTACTCAATCCGGGTCAATTACTCCCATATTTATGAAAAAATAACAAAAAACTGCGTTTTTGAGGGAAATGATTGCTTCAAACTTCATGTTTGAGAACTTTCGTCACTGTACAACAAATTCCTCACGTGAATCTACTCTTCTTTCTATTCTGATATTGTGAGAAAAAGTTGGCACCAGTGCCTAAAATAATATCAAATGTAGAAAATAGTTTCTAGCCTGAACTACATCCTCAAGAGATCTCATACTCCTTCACATTGAATAAACCGTTTATCAATTATCGTCATAGCGAGTTACTTCTACTGCAGGTCGCAAGCTCCGCCGATGATAAATCCCTCTTAACGAACTTGGGAAAATAAGAAAAAAATAAATAAAAATGGCAACTTCAAAGAGCCTCGAGCGGGGCAGGCAGGCGAGGTAAGTGCTTGTTATTTCCTCATTCCGCGACCGTTTGGCTCATTGGCTCTCTATTTCCGCCTCAATTTAATCCCGCCGGCCGCGTCTAGTCGCGTCCGTTGATTGTCTCTACAGAGAGTCTCAAGCCTTTATCGCCGGCGAAATTGCCCGGTGAAAAATTGCCGGACCTACCCTGCGCCTGGTAATTTCGCGAGGGCTATATCCACTGCACCACCGTTTCGCCCGGATTGATAAACTTTCTACGCAATCTGGACGGTTTACGATAGGTTATCTATTAATTGGGCCTCGGCATACCCTCCGAAATTACCGTATGAGCCGTACACGAACGGGCCGGTACTTCATCCAATTAATTTTGCCACGATAGTCATTTGCGTTCTATCCATGCACGTTTAACGTTCCTGCCACACCGTATGGCAATCTGGCTACACACACGTAGGGTTTCAGCGCAATAAAAAGTAACATTGTACTAAATATTCCAATTACCGCACTGGACAATCCTAGCTACGGCATACGAGCACATCGCGACGTGCTTCGTACGTTCGTTGATAATTATCAGGCGGTTAAAACGCCACCGTAGGCTATTAAACGGTATTCGAGTGTTCATTAATTTCAAATTGTCTATCGCGAGATGCGGAGTACATGAACGTTACTTCGTTTCTTCTTCTCTTCGCTCAGGTAACTCAAGTTATGTGTGTACAAAGTCTGGATGGATTATTAATCAGCTCCTGAGATATGCCCAACGAGTGAGGTAATTAAATCGTAATTGAAAACGGTTTAATTGAAACGTTCCAAACGAGACGAAAAAAATCATTCCACGAGTGCGTGTAACGTGAGAGTATAATTGAAGAGAACGAATTTATCGATCAAATACGCCAGAGATGTGATATGAAAGATTGGAAAATGATGCAGAAAGTGAATTATAAGAACTTTTGAATATCACCGAATAAGATTACCTACATACTGGCTTCGAGTGTTTGGATTGTAGGATAAATAATCGCGATCTTCCGTACAAAATATAATAGAGTAATCCAAAGTAGGTGGATCGTACTCGAGGTGGGTAGGTTTATGCAGATGGTATGATATATATAACCTTCTATATGCAATTGTGGTTCTAATTCGTCCGGGGATTGGTTCTTGTTTACCTTCCCAGGTACCGTGGGCTTATTTGCATATCCAGTTATAATAAGTAGAACACAGTCGTACGAGATTAAAGTTTTCATCCCATACAATTTGACTCGTAAGTTTTTCTCGTGGCATAGGAAGATTTGAGGCAGGTAATAAAAGTAGTGAATATTATTACGATAACTGGCTCAAATCGAGTCCCATATTTATATATAAGGTACAGTTATTTCAGACTTCCTATCCGACTTTTAAGGATTGTTTTTCTACGGTTGATGGGGGTGCACCGATCGATCAATCAAAGTCCGGGTCCAGTTGGCTCTGTTTTCCCTTCTCCATGGGGAAAAAACTTTATTGTTTTAATGAACCAGAAAAAAATTTCCACAAGCTCCCGCCCTTCGGCTTCAGGCTCGATGGCACATTTCTTCATCATTTCACGTTTAACTCGTCACGTGGCTCGCCACGATATTGCTTCTCCTCACGATCTTGAAACCCCACCTTGCATGCAATCAACGTATTACACAATATTCCTGAAGCCCAACGTGCAGCGTTCGTCCTGACCACAGGCAAAATGATCGATAGCTAAATTTATCAGCCTTCTTTTCTATCTTAGAAAAGAGAGAGAATCTTAGACTCTGAGCTTTAAGGTAATCGCCATGATATTCTCGATGATTAGTTCAAGTTAGGTCTGATTCTGAATGGGTAATTTTATTATTTCCGTTGGGTTGGGTAAGAGGTATAGCATCTGGCATTTGAGGGTAATTGTGTAACGCGTGTTTCCTACATCATGGTTGGATAGAATATACCTATATATAGAACCGTGGGATGTGACATTTCGCAAGATTTACATATCCGAAATTTCGCTTCTGTGAGAGATAGCGAGAGAGTAGGGACTCAAAGCCGTTTTGGTTTTGATTACCGGCGAGTGAGTATGACGCCGAAATGTTTCCCAGGTTTATGTCGACGACGAACGAGTAATCAGTGTGAAACTGGGTAAAAGACAAAGACAAATACGGGTAATTAACATTCTCCTTTCCGAACATGTGACCCCTTAGAACGGAATACAAGTGCGATTACTCGTTTGGTTATTCTTTCGACTAATTAACCACGGTTGAATTGACTCAACTCAAGGAGATTCACTCTTTCATCCATATTCTACATGACCAAAATGCAAACCACTGAAGTTAATTTTAATAAACGTCGTTTATCCTTTTAGTCCAGTAAAATTAGAAAAAAAAATAGGCGAATGAACTAGTGAAGATTTGTAACCTGGCGGAGACCTTTACCGTGGCCTGCTATTGAACGTGCTAAGAGTCCAGCCCTCTAACACCGCTATATTGAATCAAAGGTGCTCGAATTCAGTTTTTCCAGCATATATCGACAACTGTTGATCCTATCGTCACGAAGGTCATTATAAAAAATAAAGTTCATTAAATTCTCTACAACAAAGATTCAGTACATCTTTCTCATATCTTCAATAGTTTTTGTGTAATACAGAGCTGAAAGTATCAATATTTGTATAGAACCTTGCGAGAATTATGTACGTATTCACTGGTGTATTAGAGACAAACTATCGAAGACAGGAGAAAAATGTATTGAACCTTTGTTCGAGGGAATTCAGTAAGCTTCATTTTTTGTAATAACCATCCTGACGATAGGACCAACAGTTGTCGAGATATAATGAAAAAACTGAAATCGAGCACCTTTGATTCAAGATTGAACGTCTCTTCCAATTCATGGATCTTCGATAATTGATTTTTCTATTCGCTATATTTTGATCCAATTCGACTGGACTATTCGTGGAAGTCGTTAGATTGCCGGTAATAAGGTTTTGGAGTGGCTGAAAGCTCGAGTCGCCTTTGTGTCAAACGGGAAATGTAAGTTATTAAAATATCTGCGTTAACGCAAAGGTGGTTTGAGGAACGAAATTGCTAATTTGAACGTTAGGCGGTACGAATCAGAGCGGCACGTGGCTTGCTCGCGAAAATAAAGAAAATAAAGAAAGTAAAATACTTTCGTTTGTGTAAAGTTACATTCGAGTGTTTCAGACACGAAAGATTGCCAGCGTGAGCTTTTGTCACCGCGTTCGAATGAATATTTCAACAGCGAAAACGCTTTGAACTTTTATCAACTTTGTCGTTCTCGCGGTTTTCGCCCGCTGTTATATACCTCGACGTTTTAATGAACCGTCGGTTTCACTCGAAATAAAAAATCTGAACGCTCTTTTTCCAAACCGAAAGGTACACGACGTGAAGAGGATTTGTTCATTTTCTCTCTCTCTCTCTTTTTTTCGTACCCTCAACTCGTATTTTTCATCCAATTCGACGTGCAGTCGGAATTCTGTACACTGAGTCTACCGCAATTCAAAACTTTAATGCAGATTTTTATACCCACTACTGCGATGGAGTTTTTTCCACTTCTTCGCGCTGTACCTACGTTTAATCAATCGCGTCCTCCGATTGGTTATTTTTTTTGTATCCCTTACTCGAACGAGTCGATTGCGTTATCGGCGCTAAAATGTTTCACGTCGCACGCCAAGGGTAGAAAGTAAGTACATAGCTTTGGTTTGAAACCCTTGAGATTCTTTTTTCTCGCGGCAGTCTTGAGCAGGGATTCTGGGGTAGAGAGGGTCCTGAAATAATCCAGCATATTACATGCATAGTTTAGCGCAGAAGCCACGTTGTATTCCCCCTCCCCTCCCCTTCGCCCCGTAAGGGTAGCAGCCCCTTCACGTTTGCCTAGAGCGTTGAAATATCTCTTCCTCTTCCTCTTCCTCTTCCTATTCCCTTTCCTTTCCCAAGAACATCGTCAACCTGCCAAATCGAGGAAATTGTCGAAAGTTTTGCACAAGTGGCGGTCCCGGGCTTTTCGCGACGAGCGTCAGACCCGGCCTGCACGCGTTGATGGTGCAGTTAGAGCAGCTACAAAAAGGATACGGTCTGGGAATCTCGTTGAATTAACTTCTTCGTTATTCCATAATTTGCATTTCATTGAAATTAAACTCCTGTCGGATGTTACACAGGGTGAATAAATTCTGATGATCGATTCATCATCGAGCAGGAAGATCACGTGACCACAGAATCGTTGAATATATTTCACAGGAATTTATTGCCACATATTAAAGCGTTATTCGAGATGCATAAAAGTTGTCTTGCTGTTCTATCCATGAAAATAAAATCGATATTCGCCAAGGAATATCAAAGCATGCTTACGGATATTCGGATAGCGATATTGGTATATGTATATCGAATACGCCGAGTGCTAGACAATCTCGAGGCACCCAGGAAGTAGATTGATGGACCATCTTAAAAAAAACCGCTAAATTGATAGTTGAGCTGGTTCCCTATTTTCAATCTCTGAACAAGTAAAATTAAGCCCGAAGATGGATGGGTCTCTGTTTAACGTGAACCGAGATAATCGTTGCCGTAAAAAAAAAATAAATAACTTCAAAGCACTTTGGCGTCGGCTAAACTTCGGTACATAGTCAGGCAACGTGAACGAACATTCGTTGTACCTAATTCACTTTCTCTTCAACCAAGTAGCTTCAGGCGTTCAGAACTGAAGTCGCAGGATTCAATTTTTTTTTCATTCTTGTTATACCCACCTCGATCTCAAATGGTGGCCGAAAATCCAACATAAATTCGCGATTCAAAGACGTCCAGCTCTGACATTTTAGGTAACATTGTGACCACTGCAATGGTCGGGGAAAATTCAAGGAATTTCATGGCGATACACAATAAGACAGGATAAAAGATAAGGAGGAATCTTGATCAATGGGAACAACCACTAATTAAAGTTACAATTTGGACAGGAGAAGCCAGGGATTTTTTTTACTCTTCAAACTGGCAACGATGATTAAGTTTGCTTTTACTGTATCTCAGTTAAGAGTCAAGATTCTGTTTTTCCCAACCCCTGACCCGGGGCGCGTTGTTTGTCTTTTGCCGCAGGACTTAGCGGCGAATATTAGCAATTGAGATTTTCAGTACATCCAGTTTATCCAAGAACAATTACACCGCTTCGAATTCATTTACACAAATTGGTTGTAGGTTTGGGCTTCGTTCGAGCGAGCGAAATGAATTTATTCTTCCGCCTCCCAGAGCTGTCCGATGGATCATACTTTCTTGTCATAGCTATTTCGAACGCGTGCCGTTCCGGAGATTTCTATCTAATCTCGATCGTAAACCGCGTGTCAATTCCCGCGTGGCCTCGGACAGGGAAAGAGGTCAGCGCGAAGAGGAGGAATAAAAATGTATAGAGAGTGGCTAAGGGGGTAGCATTAGAAATTCCGAGGCCTTTGGCTGCGTGGCAGAAACGAGCGTGCTAGAATTTAATATTCGATCGAATTGATATTCCGATCGTTCCCGCAGGATCTATCCGTCTTCATCCTTTCTTCTCTTTCCGTCGTGACCCCCGGGTTGCAGGAACTCCCGAGTCTGAAACGCGTCTGGCTAATTACCTCTTCGTTTACCTTA
The DNA here is from genome assembly GCA_018257835.1 of Euura lappo. NCBI lineage: Eukaryota > Metazoa > Arthropoda > Insecta > Hymenoptera > Tenthredinidae > Euura > Euura lappo. Next base: position 40,210 of record JAEUYN010002235.1, read on the forward strand.
ACCAGCTTTGAAATATGCAATTCAAATGCGCGGTACTTTGAATAGTTGCTATATCCACACAGGTACGAAAACTAGGCGAATTATTATTCAGCCTCCGGGACGGGCGAGGCGAGAATTAGCTACACACTGCAGGTCCCATCGACTCGTTGAAATAACAATTACGGAATTTCGGCGAATCTCAATTAGCGCTTCGCAACGTTTAATTAATCCGTCCCTGTCTCGTTTAACCCGTTCCCAAACCGACAACCTCGAAGCCTCTGCTCGACGAGAGCTGCTCCTCATCCGGTGAATCCAGGTACTCGACGTTCCAACTGTCTTTGACGAATTTCGCGAGGAAGCATCAACGGTCGATACCTATCTCTGAATTATTTCCAAATACCACGACTAAGCCTGCCGCGAGCCAGATCCTCCGAGCCGGGTCAGAGGGTCGGGTCCCGTCCGTCGGTGGACGAAATTCGCGCAAATCCGCGGTGCGGTTCTAAATCCAGGCACGTATCACCGAGACCAGCAAGTTTTCTTATTCCCTTTTCACCTTCGGCCTCTCGCCAGCGTGCCAGCCCCACAGCCTCCCAAAGCTAACAGGAGAGATATCCTCGAATAATACGAAATCGCGGACGTCCTCCTTTCCGGTCCATGGAATATCTCTACATCCCAGGATAACACTGGACTACATTCTGTCTTCGGAAGCCCCGAGCCTCGATTTTTCTGCAGTGGAAATAAACGGACAGTGGTACTATCCGGCCGGATAACGACGTAAAATCATCTACTGGGCAGTATAGCGAATATTTTTCATTGATGTCCGGTTATCCGGCCGGATAGTAGCACCGTCCGGTTATCCAGCAATAAAAATCTTCAATATACCGTTCAGAAGATGATTATACTCGTAAATTCTTATTTTTTTGACCTCATTCGCATTTATTTTCCGGCCCTTTGTACACCACATTTCCTTTGTGATTCACCCCTCGCAAGTAACCGTTTCCCGCAATAATTATACTAGGAGTGAAGGTGATAGAAGTGGAAGATAATTGAAGGGACAATGATGAAATAAGCAGGGAATGTAAAAGTACCTATAAAACTGAGATCTTTCAGAAGTATTACAGGGAATTCGTCCAGACGTAGAGTCGACGCGACCGGGTCCATCAATTTTCCGCAAGCTCGTCGCGTTCCTTCGTGTACGATAAACGTCGTTAGCCGTACGTCGAAGGAATGTTTCTTCGCTTGTACAAAAAGCCGCAATTTTTGGAGCCGATAAAGAACAATTGAGAAATTTCTTGTCCCTGACGACTCTTCTGCGGTTTGACCCCGGAGTGACTCGTCTGTCTCTCATCGTCGGAGATTTATTTCCTTGGTCTATGAAAAAGTGCGAAATACGCGCATGAGGCACTCGTACCTGTGTTTCTTATAATACGATACAGCGCGACGGTCGTTCGGTAACGAGGCCCACCCGCGATTACCTCGGCTGATAAGTCATCGAATAATCGGGTAGACGAGACTCGAGTCTCCGGTGGTCCCCAAAGGTCACGCGACATCTGATACGCGGGACCTGCCAGCGTGAGCATGTCACACGCAAAACCGAATAGGAGAGAGACACGGTGTAACAAAACACTTGTTCGTACATTTGTTTACCATAATTGATAGACGCGTCGGGGTCCCGGTAATTGCCTGTCAAATTAGCCTCGCAGAAGGCCGGCAGCCGTGAGTTTCATGTTCCTTTTCGTACCGTGATACGTTCTCAGGATACATATAACAGCACTTGAATCCGATTAATGTAAGTTTTGTCGCAGGGAAACAAGAATCTTACTCACACCGGTTAAGTTGCCACGGTATTCACACAATTCAAGACTAGGTATCTCTGCCATCACTGAATGCTGGTATCAAGCATGTCTTATTCTTCGACAGCTTATATGCAAGCTGCAAAACACTGAAACAAGAATCTTATTCTTCGACAGCTTATATGCAAGCAGCAAGCATGTCTTATTCTTCGACAGCTTATATGCAAGCAGCAAAACACTGAAACAAGAATCTTACTCACACCGGTTAAGTTGCCACGGTATTCACACAATTCAAGACTAGGTATCTCTGCCATCACTGAATGCTGGTATCAAGCATGTCTCATTCTTCGACAGCTTATATGCAAGGAATCCTATTAGATATTGGAATTCATTCGACTGCGATGCTGTGGGTGAAATATGCTAGGGACTATTTTTTTAAACCCAAATAGATAACTGCGTGGCCGGGTAATCTCGAACCTCCACCACCCCTTGGCGCGGGTTACCAACTTCAATCGAGTTTAACGACGTCCCTTATCATCGAGATACACACGGCGGCAACGTACGCGGTTCGTAAACGACTAAGTCCCGAAAATGGTACCGACCAAGTGATACTGACGGCCCTCCAGGCACATTTCGGCAAGTTACACGAAGCCGCGTTCTCTTCGACGTAGCTGCTCTCAGGACTTTGGTGGGTTAGAGTTCGCATTGTCTAAGCGTCAAGGTTGAGGGCACCAGGCAGGCTGTGAGAGTTGAAAATGGGGTAAAAATTCAAATGCCGTTCATGAAAAATTTAAGAAAAATACGCAATTTTTTCTCAGTTTCAAATTGTTTGTCACATTTTTGTCGATGGAAATCAGTGGTGTTGGTTAAAAAAGAACTAATGATCAAGGGAGATATTGCCACGATTCCAAGTACCCGCATTCAGGGGATTCGTATCCCTGGATTGAACCGAAAAATTTAAGAAAAACATGAAAATTAGGAAAATGGCGGCGGACATTCTAAAAAAACACTGAAAATTTTCCACATTAATTGTCATGTCAGTACAAAAAAAATTATGTTTTCTCGACAGACGTCGATTCGATCTGTGGAACTAATTGATATCTTCATTCAGAAAAGAAATCAAGTCGATATCTTGGGGCGTTCTCGAGTTATCGTGGCAAAACTATCAGGAAAAGTAATTTCGAGAAAAACGCGTTTAAAGTTCGGGCTTAGTGTTACCGTAGGAAACTGTGACTTATGTAGCACTGGTCGCGCACCGTCTCACACCTTTGGCTCTTCTAAGCTTAATTTTGCGAATCTTCTAGTTGGTTTCGCGCCAAAACGTTGGTCAAAGATTGTACTAATACGATTGATAAAAGAAAAAAAGGCTATTCTTTTAATTCCAGGCCCTGCCTAATCCTCTTAAAGTTGGAGTTCAGAACCACTCGACCGCATGAAAATTCTTAATGCCGACATTTTTCTGGAGGCTCTTCCTCGGGGACCACCTGGCCAGCGCCTATTGCTCGACGGTGGTCGATGTCACCCCCAGCCATTCGCGACAATGGAGTAATAACACGACTTCAGGTATCGGACGTAAGTATCGTCGCGCGGTTCACGCGGATCGTTTGACGCAGGTCCGCGACGGCGTCGTATATTATCGCCGCTTGAGGAACGCTGTGACATCTAATCATTATTATGGTTAGCTTCCTGCTATAGTAATCACGAGGCCAAGTTCCTTCTGGTTGGTAGCCGTAAAGTGCATGGCAATTACTTTGTGAAAGCCGTCGCCTAGCTCCCAGCTCTTTCATTTATACCTATATCCTTGGTGCAGGAGATCCGACGACGGGGTACAGCCGTCGTTAGCGTTCGCCTTCTCCGCGACCGTACGACCAATAACCTGCGTCATCGTCATCATCATCGCCTTAGACTGCGTCGAAAATCTCCGGCTTTTGAGCATCAGTTTTTTTCACGATCTCCGGTGTCCATATTCTTCATCGAGACTGACCACCACCGTCTAATTAATGGTCTACCTAGGGCTGATAATTATCGAAAAAGATATCTCCCTGGGTGGCTCGAGGCTCGTTCTCGGACTCGGCCGGGTTTCATCCAGCGAATAGATCCGCCGTGATAGGAAAACATGACGCGGAAGTAGGCGAACAAGTGAGACGATGCTCGTCGCGCTAGCTGAGACTCTTGTGCGTTGCAGTTCGTCTTGAGCACAGAAATACGACTTCGCAATTGCGAGTCTTCGGCTCCGGGCTAAAGTTCTGCGAGATGTTTGCTGACTTTTTCAACTTCCCGTTTCTCTGCAAACAGTCAGAGAAAAGAGGAAGTTATCGTAATCATCCCGAAAATTTGAGTCACTGATGACGAATCGGAAGCCAGAAGCCACTAAATTTAAATTGGCGGATCTAATTGACTGAAAAAAACTTGGTACTCGAAGGTTTTTTTTTAAAACTAAATTAATCACGAAAAGTTAAAAGGCTGGCTCCAAATCCGCTTGTTTTTTCATTTATTCACTACAGTTTTATTTTTGTAGATATTTTTTCGACCCATGTAGATAAATCTGTTCGCAGTTTTGATTAGATTCAGTCACTCGCCCACCCGATAATTATATTCGCAGAATTGTATCATTGTGTCAAAGGGAATTGGAGTGATTTCTGTGATGGATTTGTGAAACAATCCGCTTTGACCGGTAGAAAATATGGAATATTTATCGACAGAGAGATCAACAGGACACGTGATCCATCTGGGATGTTTGAAAATTTCAAACAACAAGGATGATAATATCAACCAACCTATTTCACTTTTCGCTCCAATATCACGCTTCCAATCAGGCAATATTTGTACCAGGGTATATACCAGCTCCTCTCGAACATAAAAGCGTAAACCATGACCAAATATTTACGAGCTAGTCCGCCGGGGTCGCCCCAGAGTGATTCTACAATTAATACAATTAATTATCTCCTATATATCGCAGCGTACTTTACAGTTGGTAAAATGAAAATGAAAATGGAACACAAACAGAGTTCCACGTTGTACCAGGGAGAATACAAATGATCACCCATCCGCTAATTAATTACTAGATCACGAGAGAAAAATTAATAAACTGTTTCCTTTATCTCGTTAGAATTCTCCGACAATTTTAGGGTTTACACTTGTTCGGTTAGCCGACTGATTGATCAGGAGCTGTTTGATCGGTTCGCAGCCCAGTCTTGCGGAAGCTCACTCTTTCTGAGTCGGGGGTCCCTCAAGGGAGCATCTCCGTAAGCTCACCGAGGGCGAGGGGGGGGGGGGAGGTAAAACAGGAAGTGGCTAAGATAGATCGGAGAACAGTGTCCCCTTCCTTATTAGATCGTAAATTCGCTCTTAGTGATGGATAACATTAAGCCATCCTTGACAACAAATTACTTCAGCTCTTGGCAAGAGTTGCAGGATCGGTTGCAGCCGTGTTTAAACTGGTGACTAAATTTTCGAGATTAAACAGACGCGCTTAATCTTCCCTAAAATTTGTTGCTCTACTTTTGATCACTCCCCACGGTCTAATTACGCGATATTTTAATTGCTTCATCAGCTTGAGACTTGAGAAGAGTAAATTAATTTTTGGAACATCGTCGACTCGGTGTTGGAAGCAGACGCAGCTACCCGAGGAATCGAAGCTCACGATTATTCGGCCGTTTCAACTCTAACGAACGAAATCCTCGGTTGACAGATATCAAATTTCACATCAGAGCCAGGAACCCGTTCCGCTAATTAACTGTTTGATATCGCGCGAGAGGGAGGCTGGGGGCGGGGATCCATTGTGTCGAGCAGAGAAGCAGAAATACGGAATGAGGAGTGGAGTTTTGTCTCTCTTTCACTGCAGTGGGCTTAATTCAAATTTAAAACAATGATATCTTTTCCATTCATCTGTCCCTGTCACCCCGTCGGGTGTGAGGGTCTCATATTCGCACAGTTTCCGGTTCCCTCTGTGAAACGAGCGATTCACAAATGTTTTTTTTCTTCATTTTTTAATACCAATTTAGATTTTCCTCTCCAGGTTTGATATATTTCTGTTACGTAGTCACCGTCCATGAAGCGGTGATCATTTGATTGAAATTTCTAGGAGGATGGTAGCCAATGGAACGGATATTAATTCAGCTTTTCATACGAACAAAGTTCAGGGGATCTGCGAGGTCTCGCCTATCTCGAGTCAACGCTTTTGTTATAATAGAGAAAATATGAAATGCAAATCCATCAACTCGCCCGTAAATTGTTCAATTATTTGCCACTCCATGAATTTCATTCCCTTTGATTTGATACCTGCTATCAGAACGAAGGAAAACTGGGTATCAAATTCTTTTCCAAAGCTTCTTTGTATGCTGCCTTTTTAATTTGAATTGACGAAATCAAATCAACCCCGATGAGTATGAGTGAGTATGTAGCCAACGGATTATTTTCTCTTTTTTTGTTATCTCATTCGCGTGAACCGAAGAGCGTTAAATGTTCCGTTCAGCCTGTTTCATCGGTTACTTTAGAGGTTTCGCGCTAATTATAACTTCGTCCTCGAAGCTTGATGAGGTGAAGTTTCAAAGGTAAAGGGATACGTTGGTCGGCAAACCGCCGCAGAGACTTGAAAGCAGAGGTCCGCGGGTGCATCGGTGCAAAACCGTTTCCTGACGACCAGTTGAGATTGCACTGCCACGGTATAACCGTTCATTTTGTGTTTACTGACGCTGTTAATTACCCTCACATAACGGGTTACGGTCAGCTTCCGTCACCTACGTGAAATTCGACTTCAGGTTCTGCAACTCTACAGGTGTGCCTTGAGCCAATCCCAACTAATTCGTCGTACATCGGGATCCCAAGGTTTACCGAAAAACGGTTCATTTCAAGGCAATCATACATATAAAACTGAAAAAGTGATCAATACATCCTTGAAATTACAGGGAATCGAATTATCATTATTTGGAATCATCTCGGATAATAATTATTCCAAAAAAGACATTCATGTATCATTTTCACCATTCGTGGCCACAAATCTACTATTCTTTTTAACCAGTTCAAGACCCAGTTGTAGCCATTGCCCGAGGGCATCAATTTTGTGGACTGTTGCATAACTTCCACAATTGCAGCCTCACGAATCTTCTCCACTGTTTGAAATTTCTGTAGTGAAGCAATTAACATATACTTTTTGTCAATTAAAATTCAATTTTTTCAATACTTGAATGTTCGTATAACAGTTATGAAAATTCAAAATCAATTCGAAATTCCATAGTCAAGATTATACTGAATTTCATGTACAGAATGTTTTCGGAATTCGGCTGAATACTCATATGATATGAATATTCATGATAATTTCATTCAAGAATGGGTTTCCACTGCTGCAATAATTGCCGAATCGGGTCATAAAATATTGCAGAATATTACGCTTTTGATCGGATGGACTATTGATAACTGACTGAAATACCTTCGTCACTTAAAACTAAAAAAGAATCATAGTATGTTTCGAATCTCCAAAACAGTTTCATAAATTCAATAGAACCATATCAATATTGAGATAAAGTGATTGAAAACTCGGTATGTTTTTTCAATATTAGGCCTCAAATATTAAATTTCAGGATGTTTCTGTTTGTATAAAAAATTTCAAGACATTTTCAACAGTGCAGGATCGTGAATCACAAACTCCGAGTCAATGAAATCAACAAAAATATCGTAGGACAAAATCGGAGATAACCAGCCGGTGGCGTTTCTAGTATATCTGTAGACATCCTTGTATGCAAATCATCCGGACAGGATCCAGGAAGCGCAAGCTCAGCTGAGGCTGTAACTCAGTCGACGTAACCGACGGTCGCGGCGCTTGTAGTCGCAACGTAGCCTACGCAGCGTCGGCGCGGCGTCAGGTGTGACGGTACGGAGTACGAGGACGAGGCGAAATCCTGGGAAAACCAGGGGAGACGTTGTTCGACTTGGTTGAATCCTCCGCGTGCTGGTAGAACAGACGTCGAACACTAAAGTCCCGATATAATCCCCGTATGACTTCCAGTAATTAAAATTCATTTTATCGTTCCCCTCATTGTCGTTGGACGACTCGATCCACGGGGCGAAGGGGTGAAAGCAAC